>PVIH01000590.1:0-321622 GCA_004025045.1 Sigmodon hispidus
AAATGGATGGATTTGGAGAATATCCTCCTGAGCGAAGTCTCACAAACTCAGAGAGATAAGCAGGGGATGTACTCACTCACTAGTGGTCTCTAAACAAACAAACAAGAAAAAAAGCCAAACATGCCCAAGCAGCAAACCACAACCACGGAACAGCTTGGGATCAGAAACACCCTGGACTGACCCTTCAAACCCCAGTCCACCTAGAGGAACACCTGACTCACTCTTGAGGGAGGGGGGAAAGAACTGGATTTGGCCAGAAGTGGAGACTGATCTATGCATTACTGGGTCAGTGGGACTATAGGACTGTGTGCTGCCTGCCCAGGGAGGGGATGGGGAGTTGCAGAGGAAAAAAATGACCAGATGTGGTGGGAGGGGGAAGAGACCTTGAATAAGGATATACAGGGATGGAAAAAAAAATTCAGAGGGAAAGATGAACACAAAGAAAATATATGTGTAGCAATCTTATTTGTATTTCTACCCTTGATAAGCCATGCTTATCATTCTTATCCTCTGTATAGTTATTGTTAACTCTTCCACATTTTAAATTCTTTTTACTGTGTTTTTTTTGATAAATACAAAATAAAGAAGGAAAAAAAAATAAAAATCAGAAAAAAAAAGAATGACTTGAAGGAAAAAGGACATTAGTGGGAAGATAAGGAAGAGGAGGGAAGGGAGAGAACTGGGCATTTGAACATGGTCAGGTACATTATATACTTGAAAGACATTCTCTATGTAATTCTTAGGCAATGAATAGACAGCAATACAAATTTTAATTTAAATAATGAGGTTGATTGGTTATATGGTAAGTACACACTCACTTTCACAGGAAACTCTGGAACTGCTTTTCTCAGCAGACACATTAGTTAGCATTTCCTCAGAGGGACCTAAAATGCCCCAGTATGGTCACATTCCTTTCAGCAGTTAGTATTATCAGCTTGTGTTACTCATTTTATTTCAGTCATTCAGTTATTTATACAAGATAATTTAGTTATCCTGCATTATTCCAAAAGCTAATGCTACTCAGGGTCTTCCCTTTTTTGTATGAGTGCTATGGCATACGTGTGGAGGTCGAAGAACAACTTGGATGATGACCTGAAGGTCCAACTCATTTGAAGTGATAACTTTTCCTGGTGAGCCACCTTATTCATTAACAATTTGGGTAATTTGCAGTAGAATATCTAGTCAAGCTTATCGTAGAGTTTCAAGTGAGATTGTTCCATTTCCTATTAGCAGGTTTCACGTTATTTTTACATACTGTGGATTCAGAATCTCAGGTATGTAAATCAAAATCATTTTCTCCCAGACTGAGCTTTGTCTTTCACAGAGAAGTTTTTAATTCTTAAAATGTTTAGTTTATCACTTTTTTTTTTAAAGGTCATACATTCGATGTCATCCTTAGTCAGAGTTCACTGGAGATATAGTAGCCCCACAACAATTTATACATGGCAAGCTTCATGTTAACTGTGATAGATCTGTATAACAAGAAGTATCGGGTAAAATGTAAGAGACCTCTAAATAGTAGGAAATTATCCGGTAAAATGTAAGAGACCTCTAAATAGTAGGAAATTATGAGGTACTGGGGCAGTTGTGTGCCCAAGGAGGAGCTATAATCCTCAAACAGAGCTGAACAAATGACTGAATTGTAAGCTATCACCATCTCTCACTGTGGAGTTTCCTGGAATGTGTCTTCTTATCACATAGACATTGCTCATTGAGTAGCTCAGGAGAGGTATGTGGAAAAGGTATGTGGGAAGAGCTGTTGATGCAGAGATGCTCCGGCCTCCAGCTTTGCTATTTTCTAGCCACTGAGAACTAGAGATGAGGAATAGAGCTAGTCTCTTTTAGCATTTTTCTTGCACCTCTGACAGAGGTTACCATCATGCTTGCTTGTCATACTATGTTAAAGGATATTGACCCATCTGCCCAGAGTAAACCAGACAACAGTCTTTTACTTCTCTCTTCAATGTCACTTACCTTGGGCTTTGGTTGTGGTGAACAAATAAACTTTATGTAAACAGGTACCTGGCCCATGGGAATTCCATTAGTTACTTTTTCCCTAATGGTAACCAAGTGACAAAAAGCAATTTGTAGATAGTTTGGACAGGATAATTGTGGATGACAGTATCAAGATATGCAATCCATCATAGCAGAAAGACATGTCAGTGGACTCTGTCTGTACTGGGCGGAGCTATATGTGGAGGAAGATGTCTTGGAAGACCAGGAAAGAGAACCATGGGAGCAAGCATTCAGGTGGCTTTTCTTTTGGCCATTTTTATTAGTTTTGGACCCTAGCCGGTTGGATGGTGTGTTGTGGGTTTCAGGTGTTACTTAGGGAAGCCCAGATGCTTAGCTCCTGAGTTCGGGACCCCTATGGTATGTGGCAAGAACTGATAGAGGCCTGGGGAACCCTGACCTGCACCCTGTTTTGTTTCTGCATCTGTGGGGAATGGATCAGAAGCCTGGATTGGGACAGTTCCCCTCTCCAAGAATTGTCTTAAGGTTCAAATTGTATTATGAGTGTTCATATACCCCTCAATAAATATTAATCCTTTATACAATATATTGCAAGTGAATATTACTGCAATAATGGTGTTATTCACATTCAGGGCAGGTCATCTCCCATCAGTTAATTCTCTCTGGAAACACACACACATACTCGATGGCACTCAGGTACACACATGAACTTTACCAATAGCCTTGGTTCTTCTTAGTCTAATCAAATTGACCATTAAGACTTACCTAGCTGGAGAGTAATCTGATTATCTTAATATAAAGTGCACATGGAGTAAAGCCACTGTGACAAAAGTGACTCTGTTTGTGAGAACTAGTACGAAATGGGCTGACTCCTGATCAGACCTTGCCTGGAACTATACCTCTAGCTCTGTGATTTCTTCTCTTTTGAGGTGGGTCTAGGCCTGAAACATTCATTATGGTATGTTTTCAAACTACTTTGCTTGGCTATCTCTGCCTGCATTAGTACTAGGCACAAATGGCCAACAGGCCATGCCTCTCTGAGGAATAAGGGCTCTATGGATGGCAGAAATAAATAGGCACAATGTATTCATGGTATTTGTCAAAAGTAGACTAGATATTGTTGAAGAGTGTCATGGCCCCCAGGGTTGACTTTTCTCAGGACTACAAAAGACAGACTTGTCTTGACTCTGCTTTGTGAGCATCAATTGTTGGTTCCAGGTCCCAAGAAAAGGCAGACATAGAAAAACAAACAGGCAAAAGAAACACTCAGAATGATGTGTTTGCACCTCAAGTTCTGAGTTCCCTTGTCAGTTTCTGCTTTTTATCACATTATTCTAAATTCTTTTTCAGCCACTGTCCAGTCTTCATAGTCATAGCTAACAGTAAATTACTCTCTCTTTTCCACAGAGAATAGCACCAGCATTTGTGCTTAATTTCACTTTATGCTGCTTTGATCACAGCCAGAAATTTGTCTGTAGGGAGAGATTTATGAACCATGATATTTGTATGACCTGCTGGCTTGTGGTAGATTCTTTCCACAAAATGCTTCCATGATCTACTTGCTTCCAAGAGCAGAAACTGTGCCTTAATGTAGACATAGCAAGAGATACCTACACAACTATCAAGGGCAGGCTCATAAAAACCTGAGTGAGCCTTCACAGGGGATTCAGAAGGATAGCAGTTTCCTTTAGTGAGTTTTCTTCTGTGCTATGTTACATGTCCCAGTATGTCTTCCATTTGCTAACATTTTGGTCTTTCACACTAGTTATCAACTTACCTATGTGGTTTTCCTTATACAGAGAATGACAATTTCTTTTTGCTCTACAGCATCAGTTTTAGTTTCCATCTGTGAAGACTGGTGATAAGTGAGATGTCCCAATTCTTTTCCAGAGTTGCTTAATACTGAACATCAGTAATAACCATAACTTTAACATTTGGGACTATAAGCCAAGCATTGTGTAAGCTGCCTTCCCTGCCCTGTCTACTTTCCTCATTACAAGTTATTATTTAACAGTAGAAATTTAAATAATAAAACAGAGACCTGCAACCTAGGCTCTGATCTCAAACTCCTCTCCTTTTCTGCTAAAGTATCACCCATTATCATTAAAAATTTGCTTGTAACTTTATAAATTCAACTTAATAGCATTATATCTTGATTTCACCTAACCTATACTGAATGGTGTAATGGTGTAGGTAGTTCAGCCTTAAATACCTGACAGCCTTAGTGTGCTTTTGGTAGTGAGTGATGAGTAGCTAGCTAATTCTTTTTTTTTTTTTTTTTTTTTTTTTGCCAGCTGAGTGCAAAAGCCAGCTAAGTGGTAGGATGATCAGGGAATTAAAAAGGGCTAATCTGGCTGATGATCAAGATTAAGCCATGCATACATATGAGCATCAACTTGAAATGAGGTGTCACAAGGCACATTAATTTATAATTACCTATCAGGAATCAGAGCCAAGAGCCATAAATGAAAGTACAAGCCTTTCCAACACTCAAGTTTCAAAGACTCCTATTTGATGCTGACATGTGATAAAGGCACCCATCACTCATACTGCAGCCTCTCTTCCTGATTACAAAGTACATGCTGTCCATTTCTCTGAACATGGTGACACATTATCAAAAGATGATAAATGCCTTCACAAACAGAAAAGGCTGGAAAATGCTTGCAATATTTCTCTGTCATTCTCCAACAACAAACATCTTGACTGGTTTTCTTGTCTCCTAGTGAGAAACAAGCAAATGCAGTAGCCATTAGGAAACTTTAAATTCAAAGAGATAAACATAATCCAGAGGATCTTGGTTTTAAGGTAGAACTAGGTCATACCTACCATAACCACAATTCAGAAGTGTTTCATAAAATTCTACAGAGTCAGTCAAAAGTTTATATTCTAATTTCCCGAAAGTTAGGAAAATATGCATTATTCCTAATACAGAGTTCTTTTAATGGCTCACTCATCTCTTCATGTACTTATTGTGTGGCTGAATCATGGTTTTCTATTATTCTTCCCATTTTGTTTGTTCATTTTTCAAGACAGAGTTTCTCTGTAACAGTGCTGGCTGTCCTAGAATTCAGTTTGCAAGCCAGCTTGACCAACTCCCTTGGCCTCCCAAGTGATAGTATTAAAGGTGTTCACCACCACTACCTGGCTTTGCTTTTCATTATGAGCTAGAAATATATAAAGCACCAGAACAATTGCCAAACATTCACACTTCTGCTCATGAGTAACTTAAAGAAGCAGACAAAGCCAAGTATAATAAAAGTGTTTAGCAATGCAATTGAATATCAGAAATAATTTAAGAAATGCTACTTGCACTGAACCTAAGGAAGCTCTCTGCATTTTTCCAGTTTGTCAGTCACTTCTACATGCATGAGACAGGGATTTACAGTTTTCTGCATGGGGCACACTAAGCAACTAAAGGCATCTTACTTCTCATTCCCATACCTTGCAGTAACAGAGATCTGCATTTCCTGTTTTGTTTTCTTTCTTTCTTTCTCTTTTTCCTGTCTTTGCTTTCTTTCCTTTTCCTATACTCCTCTGTCTCTGCCTTTCTATCTCTGTCTCTTTATTTCATTATATGCCAAAACCATTGACAAAAATCAAACACCCTTTCACAGTGAAAGTAATAGAGAAATTATGGATACAAGGGGCATACCTAAACATAATGAAGGCAATTTACAGCAAGCCTATGGTCAACATCAAATTAAGTGGAGAGAAACTAAAAGCAATTTCTCAAAACTAAGGAACAAGACAAGGCTGTTCACTCTCTCCATAGATATTCAATATAGTATATGAATTTCTAACTAGAGCAATAAGACACCTAATTAAAAAAGATCAAGGGGATAAAGTATTATTGGTAGGTAATATGATACTATAAATAGGCGACTCTAAAAATTCCACTAGGAAAATCTTACAGATAATAAACACTTTCAGCAAAGTGGTTGACTAAAATATTAACACAAAAATATCAGTAGTCCTTCTAGATACAAACAGCAAATGGACTAAGAAAGAAACATTGTGGGTATCTAATCAAGTAAGTAAAAGACTTGTATTGACAAAAACTTCAAGTATTTGAAGAAAGAAAACAGAGATGATATCAGAAGGTAGAAAGAACACCCATTATCATGAATAGACAGAATTAACATAGTTAAAATGGCTATCCTACCAAAGATAATCTATAAAATCAACATAATCCTCATAAAAATATCAACCGAATTTTTTATAGATCTTGAAAGGACAATTCTCAACTTCATACAGAAAAACAAAAAAACCAGGATAACTAAAAGATCCTAAACAATTTTTAAAAAAATAAAAAAAAACTTCCAAAGGTATTACTATACTTAATTTCAAATTGTAGTGTAAAGCTATACTAAAAACCAAACAAACAAAAACCAAAATCATGATAGTGGAATAGAAACAAATAGACAAGCTGATCAATGGAATCAATTTGAAACCACAGACATGACTTCACATACCTTTGGATACCCAATTTTTGAAAAAGAAGCCAGTCAAACAATATGTCTGAATGTAGAAGAATAAAAATAGGTCCATATTTATCATCTTGCACATAACTCAAATTCAAGTGTATAAAAGATCTCAACTTACAACCACAAACACTGAACCTGATAAAAGAGAAAGTGAGGAATATCCATGAACACAATGACACAGAAGATGGCTTTTTAAACAAAGCATCAATAGCACAAGCACTAAATTAACAATTAATAAATGGGCCCTCATGAAACTGAAGCTTCTGTAAGGTAATGAAACTGTTAATATGATAAAGAAGCAAGCTATGTAATGAGAAAATATTTTTTAACCAACTCTTCATCCAATATAGCTCCAATATCAAAATTATATAAAGTAATAAAGAAAGAAGATATTGCAAAACCAAATAATCCAATTAAAAATGATGCACAGATATAAACAGATAATTTTCAGTAGAGGAATCTCAAGTCCTCAGGTACATTTCAAATATTCAATATGCTTAGCCATCAGGGAAATAAAAATCAAAACTACTTTGAGATTTCATCTTATACCTGTCAGAATGGCTAATAACAATAACAAAAATGACAGCTCATTCTGACAAGGATATGGAGCAAGGGGAACACTCCTTCATTTCTGGTGGGAATGTAAATTTGTATAATATAGTGGTTCCTTATAATATTGAAAATCAATCTACTTCAAGACCCAGCTATAATACTCTTGGCCACACACCCAAAGGAAAAGGAGGCTCCAGCATACCACAAGGACACTAGGTCAACTATGTTCATAGCAGCTTTATTCATAATAGCCAGAACCTGGAAACAACCCAAATGTCCCTCAACTGAAGAATGAATACAGAAGATATAGTACATTTATATGATGAAGCATTATTCAGCTGTTTTTGAAAATGACATGATGAAATTTGCAAGCAAATGGATGTGACTAAAACATTCACCCTAAATGAGGTAACTCAGATTCAGAAAGACAAATGTGGTATGTGTTTACTTATAATCACATATTAGCTATTAATTAAGTGATAGTCAAGATACAACCCATAGACCCAGGTTGGTTAGGTGAAGATCAGGTCTATACTAGAGAAGAATGTATCTTCCTGAGAGGAAATAATAGATTAGATTTTGCAGGTGAACTGTGGTCTGTTCAGAAGGAACCTGAAGGTGACAGAACCAGGAGGAATCAGGTGTGGGGGTGGGGGAGGTAGTGTAGGGAGAGAGAGCTGAGATTGGAATTTGAAGATTGGTGTGTAAACTTAATGCAGTGGAAACTTCCTGGGAGCTATGATGGTGATCCTCATAAGGACTCCTAGTAATAGAAGATAAGGAATCTGAACCAGCCATCTTTTGTAGCCAAGCAAAATATCCAGTGTTAGGACTGGGTTATATTCAGTTGTGCTATTGGCTGAGGAGGAGCCATATATACCTTAAAACAGCCCAGGTTATGCTAGTATAGAAGAGTGTTCTCTGAAAACTTTCAGAAGGGTCTCATTGCATAGAACAACTTCCATATAGCTCATTGAATGTAGAGATGTCTACCTGATGTGGACTTGGATCCTTTATCCATAATCTTTAGGACCTTTGGCACTAGAAGGTATTCTGCAGGTTTCCAAAAAGAAACCTAGACACCAACCCAGCCACAAAAACCATCCAACCTACAGTCTGCCCTGGTTCAATAAGTGATACAATATGTGCTGGGGCAATGGTGACACAGAACTTATGGGAGTGGCCAATCAATGTTCAGTTTAACTTGATACCCATGATAAGAGAGAGTGCCCATTCCCTACACTGCCTAGATTGTCAGGAACCTGGGACTAAATAGCCCAGAGACCTAGGGTAGAATTAAATAAGTCTGATTAAAAAATGAAAATAATAATAAACCACTGAAATGATTCCCAATGATAGTCTGCTATGCTAGAATCATAGATCTGTATCTTGGCAAGTTGTCATCAGAGAGGCTTCCTCTGGTAGCAGACAGGAGCTGATACAAAGATCCACAACTAGACATCACTCAGAAGAAGAGTCTAATTGGAAATTTCCATCAGGTCCATTGCTGTGAAATAATCCTTTTGTACATATTTTCACTGTAAAGATTTGTCACTCAGATTGGTTTAATAAAAAAATTTGACTGGACAATAGCTGAGCAGGATAAGATTAAGCCAAACTGAGAATGCTAAGAGAAAGAAGGAAGGAGCTGGGGAGTTTCCAGCAGACACAAAGAGAAGCAAGATGGACGTGCCTTACTGAGAAAAGATACCAAGCCACATAACAAAGCAAAGAAAGAAATATTGATTAATTTAAAATGTAAGAGCTAAAAAAAAATAAGAGCTAGTAACAAGCTTGAGCTGTTGGCTGAATGCTTACAATTAATATTAAGCTTCTGAGTAGTTATTTGGGAATGGCTGCCTGCACAGGAAACCTATGCCTTCATTTGGTGTTCCAACATGGGGCAAGAACTATCACATTAAAACCTAACATAGTTTTTAAAAAGGTTCTGAACAAACAAATGCATTTTTGTGCACAGATACCTACACTATAGAGTGCTTACACATAATGTGAACACAACCAAGCCAGAATCTGTATACATGGGTATACCAGAGTGCTCCACTTGTAAATTCTACAGCCATGTGTGCTATTGCTATCATCCACATAGATGAGAATAAAAATATAATCTCACTCTCTTAATAAAGTCAGTCATCTTTTTGACAAATACCATGTTATATTATATATACTTTAATAATGAATTACATGTTATTTTCATAATCTTTCAGGTCCCACAGGTTCTTTTAAATAATTCAGGAGTTCTATAGAACAACTTCAAGCAAGACTACAGTTTTTCATGGCATTTGTTCAATTTTTCTGAAACTTAGGGCAAATGGAGAAATAAATCCAGTGGACAAGGAGAAAGCAGGGCATCTGTTTAAGAAACTAGAGTCTCCTTGCTCCTCTGGTGCCTACATGTGTCCTGTGCGCAAATCTATATTATAAGCTCCTATTGCATGACCACAGAGGCACAGTTAATTTTACTCATTGTAGTAAATTTATCTTATCAGAGTAGATTCTAATCTTTTCCTAATAAACATGGTTCTTCCTGCAAGAATTCTTGTGAATCCACCAAGTCATCCTTTCTCTCAACCTTCTGTGCATCTAGTGCCACAGCTCCACAGAATCAAGGTAGAAGTGATATTCAGGAGTCCAGGACTAGAATAGTCTTGGGCCCATTGTGCAGTTTCTACTATCTTGGCTATTTTCTTAGGCCATGCTTTTAGAGCATTATAAATCCAGTCAGCTCCAGCTCCCTGGAAGGAAAGTTCTAACATTTATTTGTTTAATCTCTCTAAAACAGTCCTAAATCATGACCCCAATACAGAAGTCAAAATTGGATTTCTGGTCCCAAAAGACAAGGCTATTGCTAGAAGAGTCTGCCCAAAGCCCTAATACATAACAAGCACATCTGCAGTACAAGTCTATTAATAACGCAGTAGCTAAAGCTGAGCAAGGCCACTTCACTTACTCTTCTCTGTTGTTTGCAGTAAACGAAAATCTGTTAAATGTTGAACATGTTAAGGCAAGGTCTTTCTGCAGTTGATAGAAAGAAAAGAATTCCCACGTGCATGTGCTGCGCACGAGCACACACACACACACACACACACACACACACACACACACACCAAATGGATTCCCATAGACTGTGTACCAACTGCTACTGGGGGTTAGCCACACCTAGAGTCCACAAGGTTCACAGAGTCCCCCAAACAGCTTGGAGATGTGAGTGGAGACAGTCCACTCAAATAGAACTTCTATGATTACATTGTCAAGTTTCCTGGGGCTATTAAATCGGTGGAGCAAAAAATAGGAACATTTTGGTTCATAGACAGTGAAGTCCGGGTAGAGAGAAGAGAAATGAAAATGGCCCAGCAGCTGTCTCAGGGCTCTGGCATCAAGGTGCATGCTCCAAAGCACTCTTGTGAGGCCTTTAATGCAGAGAATGGGTTATTGAGCACAGAAGTGGGAGAAGTTAGGGGATGGAGTTTTAAAGACTTTTCTCTTTCTTTATCTTCCCAGATGGGCAATTTCCATCTATTTTTGGATCTGTGATGTCAAATCAGCCAGCTAATGTAGTCATTTCGGTGACACTGTTGTTCCTGTGACACCTGACAGAATTCGGCTTCACTAGTTAATCGGAGGAGCATTTTCAATCCTAAAGCCTCAGTTGTTCATCTACTCATCATGTACATCAGGCCAGTTTGGGGCACAGCAGGAAGCAGAATACAGAACTGTGTGAATGTCCTTGTTTAAATAGAATGTGGCCTTCTTTGTCACCAGAATCCCAATCTTCTACTTTAGAAACCACTTTCTCCTGTTCTTTCAGTCTCTGGAAGTGACATTTCTATCTGTTCAGCTTTTAAACATACACCTTACCTCCTGCCCCCACTTAGTTTTAAATTTAGCAAGCATGGCCTAATGGTTTTGGGTCTTATACCAGTATCAGTGGTTGGGAGCTGGCCTCTCTGACCCACTTTCAACCACTAGGGTACTGAGACTGGATAGTGGACATAAGCGAGTAGGTAATAAAGGGATTCAACACTGATCTGACTGTTGCTGGGACATACTGAGATCTTGTGATCTGTAAAGCCCATGTCATATACATGGAGCAGCTCCTAGTAGATGTCAAGGCAGCCTTCTTGGCTGAGTGTATAATCAGAGGTGAGTGACTTCATGCAGCTGCTTCTCTCCTCTACTAGAGCTTGAGTCTCAGTTCCCCACACCTAGAAGAACTCTTTCTTAACTTTAGCAAGCAACCACATACCCAGAGACCCTAATAATAAGTTTTTCACTACAAACTTTGGGGTTTTTGCACATCTAGATAACTGCAGCAACCATTAAGTAGCTGAACATTTAGAAGTCTCCAGTCTAAAACCCTGGCCTCGGAGCCAAATTGATATTACTACAATTTATGGCAATAAAGGTTTTTTTTTTTTTGAAGCACAAACATGTTGGTTTATTTGTGTTGTTAATGGCTTTTTTTGTGATTATCATTGGAACTATGACATTGTGACAGAAGTGAGAATATTGCTACCTGGCTCCTTGAAAAAAATAAAATAAACTGTAGAGTAGTAAATAGTCAAACAGATGAATTTCTGATTTTGAGAGTTGTGTTTGCCATTTTATAGTTTAATTCAGTGATGTGAAATTTTACATTTCATTTGCACACTACAGGTAATGTACTACACATACACACACACAAACATGGCGGGGAGGCGGGGAGGAGAGGAGCGTGAGTGAGCAAGCTTCCCAACAAGAGAAATTTGCAACAGCTGTGCATATGACGTTATAATTCTAATACAAAATTAGATGTGAGGTAAGCGTCTAAAAAAGCAAATATACTCATTGGCCACACCAGAGAGGGTGAGAGTGGCTCTTCATAAAGAAGTTCCTTTTTTTTTATCTGGAATAAGAAGGCAGTTGATGAAATCAGAAATTCCTAACTGTGCAGAACATTACAATGTTAGAAAGGGTTTTGAGGAAAATAAAGAAAAGACATTTTCAGTATGTTAAGAAGAGAAATATTCTTTAAAATCTACATCTAAACTGAATCAATCTAATGACAAGTTGCTCAGAAATGGAAAAAGCTAAGTGTGTGTGTGTGTGTGTGTGTGTGTGTGTGTGTCTTAGGGGTTGGGCATTGTTAGTCAAATCCCATGTGTCTTCTTTCTTTCATTATTTTTTGCATATGAAAATTAAATTTCTACAGGTTCAATTCTGAAAAAAATTAATGTCATCTATTAAGTGTAAATGAGACAGATGTTGATTCTTTTTTAAGTATTTATTTTATTTACAAATGAAATCAGCTTGCTTCATAGTTCTCCCTGTGTGTAAATGTTAATATGTGTATGTGCCTGTGTGTAATACCTGAAGAGGCCAGAAGAGGTATTGGGTCCCCTGGAGCTGCCTAACATGGTACTAGGGCTAAAGTAATGTCCTTTGCAGGAGCAGTCACTACCATTGCCAGAGCCACAGCTCCATCTCCTTAGCTCCATTTATAACTGAGCCAGTAACAGTGGAGATAAACACTTCACAGACTCAGAGCAATGAGAAGTAAATTATTCTCACATTGCTCCATACACAGATATTAGCTCAGGTTGTTAAATTGTCTTTTAAGATATTAATTTATGTATATGAACAATTTGGCTACATGTAAACCTGGTGCCCACAGAGGCCAGAAGAAAGTACTGGGTAACCAAGAACTGGATTTACTGATGGTTGTGTGCTGAGAACTGAACCTTTTTTCCTTGCAAAGCATCAATTGTTCTTAACCATTGAGCATTCTCTCCAGACCTCCAAATTTGGTGTGTGTGTGTGTGTGTGTGTGTGTGTGTGTGTGTGTGTGTGTGTAAAACACAAAGGCACACAACTTTGTCTTAGATTATAAAAGAAAAACATTTGTATTTTAGGTCACAAGAACAAAGCAATTTTTGCCAAAAGCTTTTTAAATGTCCATTCATCACTCTGGACATGGATGACCTCCCCTCTTGAAAATAAAAGCAATTATATCTTAGTATCTGTAAGTAGTCAGATAATATACTATTTAATAATTTGGGATTCATGAAATTGCTACTAATAAGAAAATACAGGTTTTTACCTCATTCCAATACTTACAATCTTCGGCAATTCAAGTTACCTAAAATTAGGTTTCAATAATCAAAAGATACCTCTTCCCTGGGTGTGCTTTTTTCACTTCTTGATTTCATTCTTAGTACTTCACTGAAGGTTAGTAAGCTTGTTTTGTCTGTTTCTTCCCATAAACTGGTTTTTTCAGTTGTAAAAATTTTTTAGCCCCCACCTCTGTAATTTTCCACTCCAAAATCTCTACAAGAAAGGCTATCAGGATTTGGTGGCACAGGCTTTATTTCTGCTTCTGGTTTTACTGAATCCTACTGTTAGGGAAACAAACGGTTGATCAAAGCACAACCTGAGATCCAAATGGCTCATGGTCAGGGCCTCTGTATCTCTGCATGCTGAACTTCTCCTTGGCCTTGAGCTTCTCTGGGGGTGATTTATTTGTGTAATCATGTAAAGTGAAGCATTGTGAAGACTGCAGTCCTAATCAAAGCTAAGGCAACTAAAGGTTGGCTGTGGTCTGGCTGAGTGACAGCCACTCTTCACAGTGGAGTCTATCTGTTCTCTGCCTCAGCTTTATCCTGTTACCAATGTCACAACTGAAAGTTCAATAAATAGTCAACCTGACTCAATAGAGATGTTTAAAACATTCTTAAGTCTCATCAGAAACCAAAGTAGCACAGTAATTGAAGGATTAATTTGGATGCAATTATGATAATTAAAATAGAAACTTAATTTTAAGCTCTGGGAAATTTTCAGCACAATCGCACACTTTCAAACCCTGAGCTATACTGGTTACTAACTTAGATTTGTACTGCAAAGCAGTCAAATAGTGCAGATAATAAAATTTCCTGACTGCACACATTCAAAGGATTAATATATATTTGCAGTTTGTTATTTTTACTGCTAATAAGATTCCTGAAGTAATCTTTCTCAAGTATAGTACAGTTCTAATTCTGGATATCTTTATTTGCCAATCCCTAAATGTTAGGATCAATATATATGATGAAATTAAGGTGGATGCTCTAGAAGGAGTTGAAAGCCTCATGGAGTGGACAAACAAGAATCTATACAGTATCAGTGCATGCTGGGACTGAGTTTTGTACAGAAGCCGTAGAGAAGGAATCAGGGAGGAGTGGAAAGGTATCTGGACACACAGTTGGGCATCCATGCAAATGTACACAAACAGTGCATACCCTTTCTACATAACATATGACATTAAGTAAGATAAAATAAGGGTTAATCAACAGCCCTGGCTTCTAATCTTCAAGTGATGGTGCCTGGCAGAAGATAGAGAATGGTGTGGAGAAGAACAGTAAAGAAGAATACCATGTTCAGGAATTTGGAACTTTAAATGATAAAGTCAAATGTAGGTAAAAATTGAACCATCTATCTTTAATTTTTACTTTTACTAAGAACTCCATAGAAGCCAATATGCTCTGACTATAGAAACTATGCTATTAAAATGCTTCCTACATTTGATATTCATCACTATTCTGCAAGATCTCATAGCTGCATGTGTGCCATTCTGTAGCTTTTGATCATTGTTAACGCCTTTGCTATATCTGTGATATCAATTTTCCATCTTAAATATTTCATCATGTAAAGATTTTGAGTACTCTGTCCACCTTTATAAATTGGATAAGGAATGGGTGGAGGACCTCTCATGTGAATATGCACAGACACGGACATTATCAGAAGTATATCTATAGATAAAGACAGTAGAAATTTTTATTTAATTTTAAGATTTAATTCTGGTATCTAGACCTCATGGATATGAGTAATATACTTAGATTGTCATTTATTTTATAGATTGTATATTTCTGGTACAGAGAGTTTTATATACACACATACATATTTCACATATGGACACAATTATGCATTTGCTCTGAAGGTCTTCAGGTAACACTGCTCTGAAAAAATCAGAGCCAGATATTGCAGTGAGTGCTAAAAATCAGAGATGCAGAGGAACAAGGCACTAGAGACACTTCTCACTTCTACTGAATCCTTAGGATAAAAGGAGAAGATCTTGTCTCCACAAGACTTCAGACTGAATGAATGACTCTAAGTCCTCAAACAAAAAGGAAGAGGCTCCTATCTCCTCCTCCCTTATATTTCTGTCTTCACCCAGCCATATCATTTCCTGTCTCAACCTTTCTAGTGCTAGGATTAAAGGTGTGTGATACCCCTGCCTGACTCTATAACTAATTTTGTGGGTGGCTCTGCCCTGATTTTCAGACAAGCTTAATTTCTTAGATAATAAGCAAAATATCACAACACGAGATGAGTTAAGCTTATAAAAGCTGGCTAGAAACAAGCAAGCTAAGGCTGGCAATTGATAAATAAGAATAAGCTTTTGTGTATTTATTTGGGAGCTGAGTGACAGACATCCAAAGAGCCTCAAAGAGCCACTAAAAATAACCAGCAACACCATACAGCAACACTTCAATGAGGCTGATAGCATAACCTCCTAAGTCCAAATTCTAATGGTTTCACTACTCTTGGCACTAAGGAAAATGATTGACTCTTGTCAAGTTGAAGAATCCATTTTGCAGTTCTTCTGTGATTCTTATGTAATGTGCCTAGGCTAGATTTTTATTCACCTTGTCTAACTAGCAAAAATGTCATTATCCTCAAGCAATAAAAAAACAGAATATATTTCTGTTATTCTCATTTCACCCACAAAGTGCAGTCTGAAACCACTGATTCTTATTTGAGGATCTTAGAATCAAACTACTGAAGTGTTAGCTTTTTTTTTTCTTTTTTTTTTCTTTCTATCTTTATTTATTTGCCTTGGTATTTGCCTGGAACTGGAACTACAGACAGTTGTTAGCTGCCATGTGGGTGCTGGGAATCGAACCCAGGTCCTCTGGAAGAGCAGATGGTGCTCTTAACCGCTGAGCCATCTCTCCAGTTCCTTTTTTTTTTCTTTTAGTACACTTTCTTTAAGCTTTTTCCAATGTCTATTCTGATCTGCTATTAACACACTCTATTGACACTTATACTTGATAAAATCTCTTTCTCAACCAATCTTGATCCAGTGCTGAGAGAGAGAAAGCACTTGATACATAAAGGACCTTCCAACCATACTTCCATTCCTGTGCAAAGATGCTTGCAATGGGATCCTTTATGCTAGGAGTGAATGCCCTGGCGGAATGGGAGCTTTGCTTGAGAAGTACTTAAGAAGATGAATCTGGGAGTTATCACATTCTCTACATGCTCCATCAGATCTCTGGGAATCAGTAAAAAGAAAACATATCCCACATATGTCCACAGAACTGATCCAAAACCCACAAAATGTGCCTCTAAATGCTGCTTATGAAGACACTCTGCATGCTTCCTCAGCAATAGGACGTGAGAGAGAATTACCTTTGACCATAAGGTGTTGGAACTTCTACATAATATTCATCCTATAGGCAAACACATGTTGCTTGCATAAGAGACACATTGCTTTCTGTAAGTCAAGCCCAAGTTGTATAGTGTCATTTTTTTCAACATTTTCGACATTTCAAGCCTAAATCCAGCTTGTCCCACCTTCCCTCATGAGACCAGAAACAGATATGACCACATTTGTCATTCTTTGAAAATTTCTTGTCAGTTTTCCAAACAACATTGTGGTTAGTTTTACCATAAAAACATCCTGTACCATCTTTCTCACCAGCTCAATATTGTCACTGTCCAGCCCCTACCAAATTCCTAAAGAAAGTTTTACCAGTTCCTCACTTTGCTTGGCACTCAGCCTGACAGACACAGTGATGATCACCTTAGTGGTCATGTGAAGAGCAGAATTCTGGCTTGGGGCCTGAGCATGTGCAGAGCTTCCCAAGAGGCTTACTCCCCAGTCAGTGGATGACAGTTCACTTCAGATTTCCTGTTTGTGAGGAGGGGAGAGCTGTCTGTGTTAGTCCCTGCCTGGCTGTCTGAAGTGAAGTAAACATAAAGAGGGAATGATTCCTCTAGAGCATAGTGTCTTTGTTTTGGAGAGTACAACATTCCTAGACTGCAATTTTAAATTTAGAGAGAAAGCAGGGAGAGAGGGAGGGAGGGAGGGGGGAGAAGGGGAAGGAAAGGGAGGAAGGAAGGAAGGAAAAAAGAAAGAAGGAAACAGCGAACTGAACATATTTCTAAATCATGAAACTGAAAAGTACAAAGTTTTGATTTAGCACATTTGTCTGATAAATGTATTTGCCACTAAGATCTGATAAAGGGAATTATGTAAATTAGGAAAAATGTTCTCAGGCCTTGCCAATTATAGTATGTGAGTAAACCATATACTCAGTAGGCTAATTAACTCCTGACTAATAGTCACTGAAGAGCCATTGCAAATGTCAAGTGTTTTTAACCTGTGCTTAGGGAAACTCAAAAAGCAAGACAAAACAAAACACAAGACCACGTTCCTAAGGGCTCCATCTGAAGGACCTTTTGTAAAATTTGCAATTCTGTAATTTGATGGCCAATAAAGAGCCACTGTTACTTAACAAAACCATTTAGAAGGAAAGTTGAAATTCTAGAATTTACTATGTACAAAAGCTGAGATTTTCTTATTTATTTATTTACTTACTTTTTTTTTTTTTTTTTTTTTTTTTTTAGAAAAGGGCTTTTGTAGCCCAGGCTGTCTTCAAACTGACTATGTAGCTCAGGGTAGCCTCAAATTCTTTACCCTTTGCATTCATCTGCCAATGATAGAATTATAGGCAGATGCCAACATACCCAAATGGGGAAAACAATTTAAATTTATTTTTGAAATCTGCAACAGACTTTCAGAGTAAGTACCTAAAGTGGAAAGGTAGGAGTAGGGTTGGAGAAGGCCAAGGTCAGGGTGGGATGGGAGATTATTGCTCACCACTGTCTGACCTTGAAGAAGGGAGGTGGCCATCCTGATTCAAGTCAGTCAGGCCTTGCCAAGGACATTTCCAGTAAAACTGGAAAGGAATGCATTATGTCACTTCACCAGCTGAGGATTCCTGAGCCTCTTTTCCACTCATGTAGAATTAGTGAAGTAAAGCTAGTAGCTGCTTCAACAGGCTAACTCTAGTGTTAAATCCATGTGAAAATCACAGGGTAGCCCTGGTGTTAAATCTTGGTGTGAAAAGAGATGATGCAGCTGGGGATCTGAGAGAAAAATAATAAATCGCTGCCAAAGCTATAGGGACAGGGAGGTTATGATTTCAGTATAACTAGATTCATGGAGCTGCTTAAACAGAAAGGGAGAGTGCTCAACATGATAAAGATGAAGGAACTATGATACAGAGAACATAACCCAGCTATTTATAATTCATTCCACAAAAGCACACCACAGTATAGTGACATTTTTCAGGTTAGCTGCAATATATTTTTTATTACTTTTTTGATGTCAGTTCTAAAATTTTTAAATTTATATTTTATTTAGCATTGTTGTGCATATGAATTTATGTGTTGGCCTATTTGGAGCATCTGTGAAAGCCAAAAGGCAGCCTGTGGGAGCCAGTTTTATTTCACAGCTACAGCTCTAGGTATTGAATTGAGGTCATCAGACTAGCGCATCAAATGCTTTTACCTGCAGAGCTATCTCAATGGCCCTACTTTTCTGTTTTGTTGTTGTTGCTTTGAAAAGAAGATACAATTATATAAATCCCCCCTCCTCCCTAAACACCAACTCATACAGTCTCTCTTGCTCTTTCAAATTCATAAGGTTTTTTCCTTAATTATTTGCACATATAAAAATGTATGGACATACATATGTATGTGTATGAATATAGTGTCTTAGTCAGTGTTCTATTGCTTTGAAAAGACACCATGACCACAACTCTTATAAAGGTAAACATTGGGGCTTGTTTACAGTTTCAGAAACTTAGTCCATTGTTAACATACTGAGGAGCATGGCAGCATTTAGGAAAACATAGTGCTGGATAAGAATCTGAGAGTTAGTTCTACATCAGGATCTGCAAATAGCAGGAAGAGAGAGACAGTGGGCCTGGCTTGAGCTGCTGAAACCTCCAAACCCAATCCCAATGATACACTTCCTCCAAGTAAACCACACCTCCTTCAACAAGGTCATACTCCCTAATACTTTCAAAATGTGCCACTCCCTAAGCATTCAAATATATGAGCCAACACAGAGGTCATCTTATTCAAATCAACATACATGAACACATTACACCAGGGCTAAAGCATTATTCTTATTTATATTTGTAATCAGTATATGATCTGAGTATTGAAGAAAAACATGTCTGACAAAATTTCTTTTAATCAAGCAGGTTTGGAATTCAAAATTCTTTTACTATCTTTCTTTTTATTGCAAATACTTACATATGCGTGCGTGCGTGCGTGCGTGCGTGCGTGCGTGTGTGTGTGTGTGTGTGTGTGTGTGTGTGTGTGTGTGTGTGTGTTCCAAACAATTCCAAACAATTGTGTTCCAAACAATTCATGTTTGAAGTCAGAGGACAACTGGTAGTATTGGTTCTCTTCCTCCCTCAGTAAATTCTGGGGATCAAACTGCTCATTAGTCTTAATGGCAAGAATGATCTTTTTTGGTGGGGGTCAGGTCTGACTAGTAAACACTTAAAATTATTTTTCATATTTAAACATTATTTTTCCCTTACCCACCGATGCTCCCCTTCCATCCTCTCCCAGCTTTCCCTTACCCCTTCCCTCCATCCATTCCCCCAGGAGGGCAGGGACTCCAAAGGTGAGTCAGTTTGGTCTGGTATATCCAGTTGACTTAGCACCAAGTCCCTCCCGGAGTATCAAGGCAGAGTAAGGTGTTCAGTAGAGGAAATGGGCCATCTTGTCAGTGCTTCTCTGCCTTACATTCTGTATTTTAGAGAAAATCCCTAAGAATGCCTTGAAATTCAGGCCCACACCATCTCCTCTCCCCTTACCCCCTCCCTGCTGCTCTCCTCCTCCTGCCCCCCGCCCCCCCACCCCCGCTGCTGCCTTGCTCTTCCACATCTACTTGGTGTCTTCTACTTCGGTCCCAGCTCTCCAAGGATTCTCATCATTTTTTAAACAAATAGTTTTTGTTTTTGTTTCTGATTTTGTTTAGTTTTTCCATTCTTTCATAATTTTAATATGTATTCAAATAATTGCATTATTTTTATTGAGATGATTTCGTGAAATCAGAAAAGGGTGTTTTAATATATTTCAACATTTTATACATAGACAGTATGACAAATCACAAATATCATTTTGTGGAAAACAGCAGCATTCTGACTTCTTATAACAGACCTACAAGTTTTGGATGTAAAATACCATCTCCCTTTTCTTCTGAAAAGTTGTCAGACTATACCACAAAGTACTCTAACTGTTCCACAAAACTATTTCTGACCCTAATTTTAACACTATTTCAAAGAATTAGATGGTGTGGCCTTGTTAAAGCAAGTGTGTCCATAGGGGTGGGTTTCACAAAGCACATTCTAAGCCCAGAGTCTCTCTCCTGCTGCTGCCTTCAAATCCAGATGTACAACTCTCAACTACTTCTCCTTTACCATGTCTGCCTATGTGGCTGCCATGCTCTCCACCATGATGACAATGGCCTAAAACTCTGAAAGCATAAGCAAACATCAATTAAATGCTTTCCTTTATAAGAGGTGCCATGGTCATAGTGTCTCTTCTTAGAAATAGAAATAAGACATCTTTTCTTGATTCTTTGGGCATATGTACATATACACATACACACACAATGCACACAAAGATACAACAAAAACAGAGAGAGAGGGGGGGGGAGAGGCAGACAAAGAGACACAGAGTTAATAAAAAAATTTATTAAATTTTTAATATGAATAAAGTCATATTTTTTAGCCGTATATATCCTTCTTCAAGCTCCCTTCCCCCTCCCACCCCTTCCAGTAACTCTCTCTTCTCCACATCTCTTTATCTCCTCCCCAGCAAGGGCAGGAGGTCCCAAGGTCCAATATGGCTTAGTTCAGCATCCACTCCTGGCAGATTCACTTTATTCACCCCAACATCAAGACTGAGTCAGGTGTTCCTCTAGGGGGAGTGGCATCCAAGGTGTCAGTCCAAGGACTTTCAGATCCCAAGCTATTCAGTGTTTGTGGTTTGTAGCTTAGACATGCTTTGCTTTTTGCTGTTTCATTTAGAGTCGACTAATCAGTGAGTACATCCTCTGCTTATCTTTCTGAGGTTTGTGATACCTCGCTCAGGAGGATATTCTTCAAATTCATCCATTTGGAGAATGGATGTTGTTTGTTTCCAGTCCACTGTTTACAGTTCACTAATGAGTGAGTACATCCCCTACTTATCCCTCAGAAGGATATTCTCCAAATCCATCCATTTGCCTACAAATTTTAGCATATTATTTTTTCTTACTGCTGAGTAGTACTCCATTGTGTAGCTGTACCACAGTTTGTAAATCCATTCTTCAAACCTAAGTGGTTTCCAGGTTCTTGCTATTACAAATAATGCTGCTATGAACATAGTTGAATTAGTGCCTTTGGAGTGCGAATGTGCATTTTTAGGGTATACGCCCTGTAGTGCTATTGCTGGATCCTTGGGGATATTGATTCCTGGTTTTCTGAGAAAGCAACATACTGCATTCCAGAATGGCTGAACAAGCTTACACTCCCATCAACAGTGGAGGAGTGTTTGCCTTGCTCAACAACCTCTCCAGCATAGGGTGTCATCTGGGTCTTTGATCTTAGCCAATCAGACAAGTGTCAGGTGGTAATGAAAAGTTGTTTTGAATTGCATTTCTCTGATAGCTAAATATGTTGAGCACTTTTTCAAGTGCCTTTCCACCATTTGTATTTCTTCTGCTGAGAATTTCCTTTTTAGTTCTGAACTCCATTTTTTGATTGAGTTATTTAAGGTTTTGGGCTCTAGTTTTCTTTAGTTCTCTATATATTTTAGAGATCAGTCCTCTGTCACTTGTAGGGTTGGTGAAAATCTTTTCCCATTCTGTAGGCTGTCCTTTTTGTCCTATAGACTGTGTCCTTGGCTTTTCAAAAGCTTCTCAGTTCCAGTTATTGATTGTTGTTCTTAGTGTCTGAGGTACTGGGGTTAAATTTCAGAAATGGTCACCAGTGACAGAGCATTGGAGGATATTTCCCACTTTCTTTTCTATCAGGTTCAATGTGGCTGGGATTATGTTGAGGTCTTTGATCCACTTGGATTTGAGTTTTCTGCAAGGTTGCATGCCGGTTTGGATATATTTGAAGTTTTCTACATAGTACCATCCAGCTATGACATCATTTGTTAAAGATACTATCTTTTTTCCATTGAATATTTTGGGCCTCTTTGTCAAAGATCAGGTGGTCATAGGTTTTTGGGTTAATGCCCGGATCCTCAATTTAATTTCATTGATTTACAAGTCTGTTTTTGTGCTAGTACCAGGCTGTTTTTATTACTGTAGCTCTATAGTATAATTTGACGTCAGGAATGGTGATGCCTCCTGAGGTTCTTTTGTTGAGTAAAATTGTTTTGGCAATCCTGGATTTCCTGTTATTCCATATGAAGTTGGGCATTGTTCTTTCAAGGTCCATAAAATATCGTGTTGGGATTTTGATGGGAAGTGCATTGCATCTAGGGATTGCTTTTGGTAGAATTACCATTTTCACTATTTTGCTTCTACCTATCCAGGAACATGAAAGATCTTTCCAATTTCTGATATCCTCTTCAATTTCTTTCTTCAGTGATTTAAAATTTTTTGTCAAATAGATCTGTTACCTCTTTGGTTATAGTTACTCCAAGGTATTTAATGCTATTTGCAGCTATTATAAAGGGCGATGTTTCCTTTATTTCTTTTTCAGGCCTTTTGTCTTTAGTGTATAGGAGAGCTACTGATCTCTTTGAGTTAATCTTGTATTCTGCTGCACTACTAAAAGTGTTTATCAGCTGTAGAAGCTCCTTGGTAGAATTTTATGGGTGACTTATGTATACAATCATATCATCTGCAAATAGAGATAGTTTCACTTCTTCTTTTCCAATTTGTATCCCCTTAATCTCCTTTCCTTCTCTTATTGCTTTCGCTAAAACTTTGACAACTATATTGAATAGATAAGGGGAGAAAGGACATCCTTGTCATTTCTGATTTTAGTGGGATTGCTTTGAGTTTGTCTCCATTAAGTTTGATGCTGGCTGTCGGCTTCTTGTAAATTGCCTTTATTACATTTAGATATTTTGATCTCTCCAGGGCTTTTGTCATAAAGAAGTGTTGGATTTTGTCAAAGGCTTTTTCAGAGTCTAAGGATATGATCATGTGTTATTTTTTTCCTTCAGATTGTTTATGTGATGGATGACATTTACGGTTTTTCATTTGTTGAACCATCCCTGCATTACTGGGCTGAAGCCTACTTGATTGTGGTGGATGATATTTTTTTATATATTGTTGTATACAGTTTGTCAAATTTTTGTTGAGAATTTTAGCATCAACATTCATGAGGGAAATTGGACTGTAATTCTCCTTCTTTGTTACATTTTTGAGTGGCTTGAGTATTACAGTAACTGTGGCTTCATAAAATAAATTTGGCAATATTCCTTCAGTTTCTACTGTGTGAAATAGTTTGAGGAGTAATGGTAATAATTCTTCTTTGAATGTCTGGTAGAATTCTGCATTGAAATCATCTGGACTTGGGCTTTTTTTTACTTGTGAGGCTTTTAATGACAGCTTTAATTTCCTCTAGGGTTATAGGTCTGTTTAGATAATTAATCTGGTCTTCATTTAATTTGGGTAAATGGCACCTGTCCATTTCTTCTAGGTTTTCCACTTTTGTGGAGTATAGATTTTCAGAGTGTGACCTGATAATTCTCTGGATTTCCTAGGAGTCTGTTATTATATCCCCCTTTTCATTTCTGATTTTGTTCATTTGGATTCTCTTTTTTGCTTTTTGATTAGTTTGAATAAGTGCTTATCTATCTTGTTGACTTTCTCAAAGTACTAACTCTTTGATTTTTTGTATTGTTCTTCTTTTCCTTTTTCTTTTTTAATTATGAATAAAGAAGTCACATTTTCTATCCTTGTACATCCTTAATCAAGGTCCCTTCCCCCTCCCACTACATCAGGTCATTCTTTATTCTGTCTTTCCGCCCCCCACCCCACCCCCACAGATGATCCCAAGGTCTCAATATTGCTTAGTTCAGCCTCCACTCTTGGCAAATCCACTTTTCTCCCCCCAACATCAAGACTGAGTCAGGTGTTTCTATAGGGGAAGTGAGATCCAAGGGGTCGGTCAGTCCAAGCTGTTTCCGATCCCAAGCTGTTCAGTGGTTGTGGTCTGCAGCTTGGGCATGCTTTGCTTTTTTTGTTTGTTTTTGGGGGTTTTGTTTGTTTGTTTGTTTAGAGTACACTAATGAGTGAGTACATGCCTTGCTTATCTTTCTGGGTTTGTGATACCTTGCCCAGGAGGATATTGTACTTTTTGTTTCAATTGTATTGATTTCAGCTCTAAGTTTGATTATTTCCTGCCATCTTCTTCTTCTAGGTGAGTTTGTTTCTAATTGTTCTAAGGCTATTTCAGCTGTGCTGTTGGTTCTCTAGTGTGGGATTTCTCTAGGCTTTTTATATAGGCATCTAGTGCTATGAATTTTCCTCTCAAGACTGCTTTTATTGTGTCCCACAAGTTTTGGTATGTTGTGGATTCATTTTCATTAAATTCTAGGAAGACTTTGATTTCTTTCTTAATTTCTTCTTTGACCCAGAGGTGGTTCAGTTGAGTGATGTTTAGTTTCCATGAGTTTATAGGATCTCTGTGATTTTTGATGTTGTTGAATTCTAACTTTAGGCCCTGGTAGTCCAATATGATACAAGGGATTATTTCCATTTTTTAAAATCTATTGTTATTTGCTTTATGACCAATTAGGTGGTCAATTTTAAAGAAAGTTCCATGTTGTGCTAAAAAGTATGTATTTTCCTTTTTGTTTAGTGGAAGCTTCTGTAAATATCTATTAAACCATTTTTATCATTGTTAGTTTTGCACGTGAAAAGAGATAGACACTATGAAGGCCACAGAAGAGTTTATTTAAGAGAGTTCCCAGGCAGGTGCAGAAGCAGAGAAGCAAAACAGAAGTCAGGAGACAGAGAGAGAGAGACCCGAACATGTGCAGGTCTCTTTTAAGAGAAGGGGTGTGTATGGGTTTACGTAGTTCCATTTAGGATGTGGATCCATATGCGTCATGTGTCCAGGGAGGTGCTTCTGTATGCAGTGCTGCATGGTTTAAGCAATCTTGCCCAGGGGTGTGCCTACGTACAAGGTGCACCCCACCTGAGCCAAGTTGGCTCAGTCACATGGAATGCCAGGAATCCTTACAATCATAACCTCTGTTAGACTCTATTTCTTTGTTGAGTCTCTGTCTGGTTGACCCATCCAAGGGAAAAATTGGGGTACTGAAATCTCCCACAATTAGGGTGTGAGAATTGGTGTGGAATTTGAGCTTTAGTAGTGTTTCTTTTGCATAGATAGGTGCCCTTATATTAGGAGCATAAATATTCAGGATTGAAATCTCCTCTTGACCAATTTTTCCTGTGATGAATAAGTATTGTCCATCTTGGTCCCTTTTATAAAACAATTTCTTTTTAAAAAAGATAACTCATTGAAAAAATTATTATGAATTTTTTCAATGTTAGTGCATAAAAAATGGGGCAATTAAAAGTAGTATTCTAGCCATTTATTTTACACTCACTCCTTTCTTTTCCCAGCCACTATCTTCTCTGCATTATAAAACTATCTGCACCTTCTTTGTGACAAGTGTACTTTGGAAAACCCATCTGTCCTCTGCAATTTGACCACAGAAACCATATTCCCCAGCTTTCTTGCCATGGCACTTTCCACCATAGCCACCAAAATCAAGCAGTCAGTCATTAATCATGAAGACAAAAGGCAAAACGCTTTTACTATGAATTTCTGCATTTGTATCAAAAGAACCTTACTCTTATGCTAGATACCAAAGGAGTATATATGATAAGTCCCAATAGCAACAGCCTGCTCATTCTTTAGAAGCTGGTGGTAACAAAGAAAACCTACCAGAATGTCACTAAAATGATCATTTAGAATCTACAACTTAAGAGACCAGTTGCTGACATAGACTTGAAGTGTGCTTGAAGCCTCAGGCATGGGATGCACACAGGCTCTTAGGGAAAGATATGGAATACCTACCAAAAGCAGCATGGTATAGCACAGTCAATGTGGCTTGAAAATGTTCAGTCTCATTCAGATTTATACAGATGTATCCATAATCACAGATCACTGGAATACTACATGTGTGCCCCAGGGAAAGTACAATCACTTTAACCTGTTCTTCTCCTAAGCATTCTGTATTTTTATCTGCATACTCAAAAGGATCCCTTCTGATTAAGGCATCCCTATAAGTGAGATTGTAGGCATTTTCTCCTTCTCACATGTGCCATTTGTACACTCTTGAAGGCAACCAATCCTGCGAGCCCCTGCTTTCTAAATTTTATATTCTAGAAAGCAGTTTGTTACCACTCTGTTCTCAAACCATGCAGGACTAGCTGCGATTGAGCCGCAGCCTAAAATGGCGCAGGCTTCCGCCGCCGCCTTCCGCCTTCTCCCACGGCGAGCACTCCCTAGGGAAAAACTCCTTATTTGGCGTGAGGCGATCACGCCAGTGAGCGTCCGCATGCATGACCCAATGGGTAGCATCCACATGGCAGGGAGTGAGTGGATCACCGGCGAGCTTTTAAGTCGAGAGCCAGGGGGAAGGGGAAGGGGAAGGAGAAGGGGAGAAGAAAGAAGAGTGTACAGGCCGAAGAAAGGACCTGGTCAGCTGCTGCAGAAGAATCTCGTGTTGCGTCTTCCTTGCCGGCGAGGTGGGCGCGACAGACTACCTTTTCAGTAAACTCCAAGAACCAGTGCTATCATATTTCAAATGCCAGCTTAGGGAAACCCACTAGCTTCTTAGCTGTGAGTAAGCTGGTCATTATCACACTAACCTGGAGGCCATTCAGAAGGCCATTATTTTCCAGTGAAGATCCTCAAAAATACTAATTGGCATCAGTAGCACTTACCTGGACATTCAGAGGGAAGGTTATCCAGACATCAGCAGCCCAATCACATAGCTGCACTTAATGCAGTACTTGGAATATATGAAATATGAAAATATAGTCTAGGAGTAGTAATGCTTCCATGCAGATCTTCTCCATCAGTAAGTGGATTAAGCTATGTTCTCAAGGCTAGGTCAGTCACTCATGCAGTTATACTATAGGTTTTGTGCAAAAGTTGTTGAGAACTTACATAAAATTCATGTCTCAAAAGCAGAGATTGTGGCTTCCAGGGAACTTACAACAACTGTGTCTCTCTAAACAGCCATAAAAATACTAAAGTATGCAAAATCTATTGCAAAACTAGTGATCATCTTAAGGGTTGTGGAAAATGAAAGGGAACAATTATTATTTCAGACATAGAGGGATTCCAGTGTGAGTCAATGTAGTGGGCACATATTTAAACAGGCATGGGGTTAGACAAAGAAGAAAACCCCCAAACAATGAGAAGCACAACAACAAAGATCATTGCTTAACCTGTTTTGTCAGAGCTGGTGGTCATGGTATTGGTAGTGATGGAGGTGAAGGTAGTCTTTGCGCTGTCCTTGGCAGTGACAGATTTCTGCTTATTTTTCATGGCTTCCAGTGCTTTGAGCTTCTTGGCATGTTTCGTGCCTTTGTAGTGGGCCGCAGCCTGGCTCTACAAAGGAGAACACAATGAACCATGCAATCAGGCTCATTTCTAAACTGGCATTCTCTGTATTACTGCAAATACAGAATCTCTTTCAATAACAGGTACCATTCAAACTAATGCTGGCCAGGGCTGCCTTTAGAATGATACTTAGAAAGCAATGGGAATTGAATTCTAAGAGGCAGAAGGGAGAAATACCAGTTGCTTCGCTTAAGAAGCTGAATATCAGCACATCAACATTTTCTTTTTAAAGTGTGGGAGTGTAAGGATTTATACCTAAATTGCCTTTGTTCTGCCAGCAGAGATGCTGAGCTCCAAAGAACTATCCGAGGCTCTAGCAGAGTGATGCTCTCCTTCTTTGTCCATAAAATATGTTCTCTCTTCTTATAATGCGACTAATGAACATTCACTAGGTCTACAAGCAGAATTCTCATAACTGAAGATGTGTGCACTCAGCAGGCCAAACTTATGAACTCAAAAGCAAACATTGGTACACAGTCCAAATGGGATATGGAGAATCAGGGAGATTTTTCTGATTCTGTTTTTTTGTTTTGTTTTGTTTTTTGTTTTTTGTTTTTCCTGGCATCCTACCAAGGCCTCCTTGGGGAGTTCAAGGTGGTAATTCTTTCCAACATGCTATTCATGATCAGGAGGCTCTATAGCTCTTAAACACCTAATATGATCAATGCAGTTTTTTCCTCTGTGGCTTCTGAAATTTTGTTTTAAAGGTAACCTGTATTTCCTAAGGTGAGTAATTATAGACCTGCAACACTTCCCCTGGAATATTTTTTTAATTGTTTTAAGGAATTTCAAGAGACATATACATTAAAACAGAAAGTCATCTGTTATGAAATATTCATTTATTAATGTTCAATAGGAAGATAAAAGCCTTGGCTGAACAGATAAACAAGGAGAGTATTATATCCCAATGTTTTTCAAAGCAAACTTTTATAGGGTTGCTTAAAAAATAGCAAAATCTCATTGATAAACTATTTCTGTTGGGTTACCCATTACTTCCCATTGCATAGTCAAGCTAAATGTACCATTTTAGTAGTAAAATAGCAATGATCTATTATATCAACTAGAATAGGCAGGGCCATTTGATATATTTTAATAAATAAACAAATATTCCACATCTTCACTTACATTATTTTGATAAGATATTCTCAAAGGCCTAGGTACCTTTATTGAAAGAACACTGGATAAGGAAATTATATATTAAAAACAGTTTGAACGTTTGAACAGAGAGCATACTCATGCACCAGGTACACATTTTCAACAACACAAAACACCAGAAGACATAATGTGAGCCCAACAGGAAGTTCAAACATGCTGCAATTAACTGAGACATCACTGACAGGTTACAATGCCCTCATCCTAAAGGGGAAAGCCACTGTGATGGAATACTTTGTTTTGTTTTTCTTGCCTGATTCTACTTTTCAATTCACTAGGCTGAACTGCAAATGAAGCAGAGACTCTAATATATTAAATTAACATGGGAACTGGATACATTCTTCAGATCGTCATTGCATAATATCCCTCAAAACAAAGTACTTTCCCTGGTGAATAGCAGAAATGTTTTATAATATATTTAAACAGACATGGAGTTAGACAAAGAAGAAAACCCCCAAACAATGAGAAGCACAACAACAAAGATCATTGCTTAACCTGTTTTGTCAGAGCTGGTGGTCATGGTATTGGTAGTGATGGAGGTACCATGGAGGTAGTGATTAAAATTTTAATTTTAATCAACAAGGTTATTATCTCCACTTATGTCTTCAAAATACACCTATGTTTTAAATGTTGAGACAAATTCATTCTGTAGGCCAGGCTGGTTGTTTTTGCTTCAGACTTTCCTGTGTTGAATTACAGGTGTTAGATCCTAATATATATATATAGTGAGTTAAAGGAGATGTTCCATTATACAGCATATTCTAGTAGAATGATTTTATTTTTCAAATTAAGACCTTTAATACAAAAGAATTTCAGGAACAGAATGAGCACAATCCACAAATAAATAAAATTTTTTCTCTTCACAAGTGCAAGCCTAAGATTCTCTGGTGGCTCACGGAGGCTCTGAGATGAGAAAGTGACAGAATGCATACAGGTGTTGGTAGGTTCTTGATTGACACATCTGATACATTGAGATAAAAAAATATAACAATCAAAATGCATATTCACACTCATGTTCACTAAGTAAGAATCTTAAAATGACCATGTCAATCACTTTAGTTAGAGATAACCTTGGTTTTTCCAAGCAATTAAGGCTTTTCTAAATCAGAAAAAGAAAGTCACAAGGTAGAAAGGTGTAAAGTGCTTTGAGGAGTCTAGGAAGTATAGAATTTGAGAGAAATGAATGGCAGTGTTGGAGATCATCAGATGAGGCTGATTATGCTTGGGTGTCAGCAGCTTTATGTTGACAGTGCAGGTAAAAGTACAGATTTGGAAACTAATATGGATTTATAACTGTCCTAGATAATTTGAATGTTATTCTACTGTCTTTTTATGGAGTTTGGGAACTACCCTTGGGGAATTCTGGTGTAAAGGTTCTAATCTATGGCTGCTGACCATAATTGCCTTTTCTGACTTGAATCATTGGTATCACAATTTGTGTGAAGGCAGAAATCTAACCAGCTCACCTAACACTTAGGCTATTGACTGACTGAGATTCAATTCAGCCACATCTATCTATGTTGCTATAGACAAGGCTGAAGATGAGCAGGAGTACTTCTAATGGATTTTCAAATGCATCACTTGGTAAAGAGTTGTTTTGGGCCTCATCTGTTTCTCTTTGTGGCAGAGAAATGCAAAGCAATCTTGATATACATTAGCATACTCTTGTCCCCTATGAAGCTATTTTTGGGTAGTAATCAGTCAGCTTCTGAATTAAATCATTTCCCGAAACATGAGAATCCTGAATAGACAAGCAAGTGTCCATTTTTAAACACAAATGATGTCATAATCAAACAAGAAAGTATGCTTATATTTGAGATGAGCTCAGTATTCTGTACTTTATAACTAAAGCAGAATCATATACATGGAAACCAATATAGCAAAACTATGCTGTAACATCTGACCTTAAAGGCAGTAAAATTTGAGATCATAGTGTCACAGAAATCTTGAGCTAACATGTGGCATCATAGAGCTTAACAGATGTCATTCCAGAAGCATGTCCTGCACAACAGGATGATGCCAATCTAAATATTGTCTCCACACCCTGCCTCAGTGCTATTACAGATTTCCTCATCTTCAGATTTTATCATGCATAATTCAAGCTGTCTTTTAGCCTTTGCAGACCTTAGCTTCCAATATCGGTACAACTAACTTTTAAGTAGCTAACACTTGAGAGTAGTTGTCTATTAAAATATACACCACCAGTTTACTGATGAAAATAAAGAAGCATCATCCAAATACCTAACATCTCGGGAAATATGATAAAGACATATCATTTTATACTTCCTTTTTTTAAAGATTTATTTATTTGTTATATATACAGTATACAGAAGAGGGCACCAGATGTCATCATAGATGGTTGGGAGCCACCATGTCGTTGCTGGGAATTGAACTCAGGACCTCCAGAAGAGCAGACAGTGTTCTTAACCTCTGAGCCATCTCTCTAGCCCCCATTTTATACTTCTATTACCAGTTCCTTATAAATTGCTTTATTTGATGTGTTCTCAGAACTTAATTTTTTTATGTCAGAATATATGCCTGATTACTATAAACAATCAATATTTAGGGGCTCATATGGTCTTGGTTAGTTTGTGATATCATGAACTTGCATACTCCTTAGTACTGGAGAGGAATTGGTAAAGTGCACATTCCATTCTAGGTATCTATTTTAGGCATCTAAAAATCAGAAACTACAAGGTGAAAAGGCTATTACAGATGGTCAGATATTAGAAAGCTTGGTGCTCACTGTGCATGGATACCTCTCCCATGATCAGCATGCTGTAAAATTAGGAACTAAAACAGCTGGCCTTGTGACTGCTCCAAAGAATGGGATATGAGTCCACCTCTGGCTCTGGGTGGGATCATGACTTTCTGAATTGCCAAAAGATTGTAAGATTACTGTCCAGTGGGAGCTTTCTGGAAAAGAACAAAGATATACTATTGTATTCTTCAATGTGACGGTTTATTACCTGAATAAGGAAATATCCCTCAGAAAAGCTGTAAGTTCAGGAAACTTAAAGCCTAGCAATGGTGCTTCTGTCTACTCCCAGCTGTGAGACTGTTTTCTTCTGCAATGGCCTCCTACCTTTCAGAGTGCCTAATGTTATTCTTACTGAACTCCTCTGATCTATATAGTTCTCTGTGTTGCATCTATATATATTCAACAGTTGAGGATGGAGAAGAGTAGAAGAGACTGAGTAGTTAAGAATATTTGCTGCTCTTGCAAAAGATCAAAGTTGATTTTCCAGCATCCATCCTAGGCTGTTTACAACTCCCTGTCACCACAATTCCAGGGGAATCTGATATTCTTTGCCTTTTTAGACACTTGCACACATATGGTGTATAAAGTATACATAGAAATCACACACACACACACACACACACACACACAAAGTAAATAAATAAATAAAATTTGAATTTATTCAACAGCAATAGGGAACATAGAAACCAGAGAACAGAAAGGATGCCAGAGTAATAGCCTGTTAACAGGAACTAGCCTTTTGAGTAATTCTCATTCGTACTAACATTTTTGACCTGCTCATCTTTAGAATTTTTGTCAAGAAGTCATTCTTGCAAAATTACCCTCTCAGGGCACAGAGACTAACACCCTAACAATGACACTTTGGCATTTTCTCCACCTTCTGCCCACAGCCCAGGGACAAGCTTGCTCCTAGTTTTGGTATTTGACCTGCTAGTCACACAGCCTTTACCCTTCCCTATCTTTGCTTCCTCATTCTTACAAAGAAAAAAAAAATTCTGAAATTAAGTCAAAGGGCCCATATCTGTGACTGTATATGTATATATGTTAGTTATATCTGTATCATTAATATCTAGAAGAGATGAACTAAAAATACTTAATTAACTTGAAAAACTTCCATTCTAGTCAAGACTGTTCTAAGCCTCTAGCTGGACTGAGTTTCTTCTTTTCATTGTCTGTTGTTACCTTTCCTCTCTAAGGTAATTATTGTTGCAGAGTGAACTCTGGCACTATTACTTTTATCTATTATATATATTCTGTTGCTTTTCTACAGCCCAAGTTGAGGTAACTAGAGTAACATGACCTATTATGATAATAATTAATAATTATATCAAATAATGATGATGATGATAATAATAAATAATAGTAAGCAAAAACTAAGCCTTGTGCATCAACTTTTGGAACTTAATTATAGAAAGAAGTGTCCAGTCCATTTTACCTACAGGAATGTGACTTAGTTAGCAAACATACAAAAAACACTCTGAAAACTCAGGGCAGTATTTTTTCTGATTTATTTTTCTGATCTATTTAATAAATATTGATCTATTTAATAAAATATTGAAAAGTAAATTAAAATATAGAATAGTGGAGTAGTCTATGTGTTCCTTACACCTATGCCTATCAATTATCATATGAAAAAAGGAAAAGGTCACAAGGTTGATATTTTTAGTCCTTAATGACATTCCCACATAGAATGCTTAATGATTTGTATATTTTGACTGTATAGATAAGAATTCAAGTAGCAGTCTCTACTAATAATGATATTTTGAATAGTACTATGTACCAAAGCACAAAACCGCAGAATGATGATTCACATAAGTATGTTTTGTAAATTCATGTGATTCTATTCTTTTGTGCACTCCAGTACTGAACCAAATACTAACATGAGACCAGAAAATTAAGGCAATATCATAAGCATAATTGTCGTACACTCCCACTATTTAAGGGGGGAAACATTTAAGTAAATCCACAGGAAAGAAAGGCCTGTGCCTTACTTTCTCAGATATATGAGAAACTTATAAACAAAGAAAATACTTTGTTTGGCTTTGCAACATAGTTAAAAAAACATCTGATGAGATGGGTTCATGTAACTTACAAATCTTTTCATGATTTCAAGCCATTAAGGAGTTAATACTTTTATGCTTCTACATTATACAATAGAGTACTTATTTGCGTAGGAGAGTCTGAATATAGAATCTTATCCTCTTTCCTGCTGTGGAGAAAACCACAGCAACTGTGCATGTGGAGCTCACATTGCTGCATCCTTAAGAAATAATGTTGCAGAGCTGAAGAGGGGCAGGGAAAAATGGTAGGATTTAGAAGGTGGTATCCAAGGTCAAATCTGTGAAGGGACATCCCCTATGGCTAAATTTTCTCATCTGCTTTGGGCGTAGCCAGATGTCTCTAATGAGTATTTACTCAAGAGATAGAATTGTAAATGCTCCAGGTTTGTGAAGAATGAAGAAAATCAGAGAAACCACAATGTCTAACTACTCAGTCAATGCACAGGATACTTGCCCAATACTTTCCTCATAATGTAAATGTTACCTTCCATCTCTAAAGACTAGAAACAAGCTACAGATGATGAATCTAATTTTGTCCCAGGTAGGGTCAAGTTGTCATAGGTGTTTGTACTCTGGAATGACATGTATGCGCTCTCTAACTAGTCTGCAACTTTGTACTTTAATCCACCCCTACCTTAGTTACAATGTCTATTTCCATCAAGTAAAAAAAAAAAAAAAAATCACTCTCACTAGAGATAAATGAGCAGCGAGCCTTTCTTTCATTCTCTAAAGGAAATGCCAGGAAGAAATCTTTGTCAAGCTCTCATGATGAGTTTGCTCTTCCCAGGAGTACATCTACTGCCTGGTGACATGACATCTGCTCTAGTCTTGGATGTGTATCCATTTCACCATTTTTTACTACAGACGGTTAAATGTCTGCTCCAGCTACATCCTCAATCCCACCACAGAAACTAGACTTCAAAATATTCCTTATTCTGTCCCCACAATTCATGATCCATCTCTAAACACTTGCTATTAAATGCATGTTGAATTAATTTCCCATTTTGATTTTTTTAAATGGAAATATGCATATGGTGTCTCAGTGGATTTCTTGTGTGTGCAGGGTTCAACTTAATTCTCTGCTGTTGGTTGGCACGTTGCCCTGTCTGCTGAACACACTTCAGGGGAATTTTATGGCACTTAGTGCAGGCAAAGCATCTGGCACAAACACAAACTATTATTTTTTCTCTGGGAGAAAGCTTATCAGGAACCACAAATTGTGCTATTTATGAGCACTCTCTTTGCATATAATGTAGCCAAGGGATAATTTCAAAATGGTTTGCTTTTAAAAATTTTTAGCAAATAACAGGGTTTTTTTTTTTATTTCTAGGAAATGCAGTAGATAATTGCGATGATGGCTTTACATTTTAAAGGTTATCTGGAACACCAAATTCTTTCAAATACACAGGAATTTTCAACACTTGAAAACTTTTCATATAGACTGTCTCATGGCCAAAACAATAGAAAAATTATGATATCAATAATTGGTTTTCCAGACTCACCTTGGGAGTCCTTGCCCTCCCTGGGGAATGGATGTGGTGGGGGTAGGCTGAGGGAGAACTTGGCAGAGGGGAAGGAAGGGTGAGCAATAGTGGGTATTAGAAAGAAAATTTTAAATGAAAAAAGAAAAAAAAATTGCTTTTTTCCCCCTGTACATCCCCATAGCAATGTTCCTGAAAAGACACCTCTAGAGAAGAGATCAATCTCCACACCTCATCAATCAGGAAAAGCTTCACCTTACAAAGTGGTAGGATTCTTCCGAAATCAGACGAGATTGGGCGCGTTCAGGATGGTATGGATTCTTAATCTGAAATAAATTATTTCAGCTGACAGTTTCTTCTTTTTTAAATCCTTTTTTTTTTTTTAAAAAAAAAAAAAAAAAAAAAAAAAAACCTTGTGTGTCTGTGTGGAAGTATGTATGTGAATGTGAGTGAAATTGCCCATCCGTGCCAGAGGGAGGCACCAATTTCCTTGGAGCTGATAACCAAATTTGGGTCCCCTGGAAAATTAAAAAATTAAGAGAAGCAAGGGCTCTTAATCACTAAGCTGTCTCTCTAGAGCAGTGGTTCTTAACCTTCTCTTAAACCTATGACCTTTTAATATAATTCATCATGTTGTGCTGACCCCCAACAATAAAATTATTTTATTGCCACTTCATTACTGTAATTTTGCTACTGTCATGAATCATAATGTAAATATCTGATGTGCATCCACAAACGGGTCATGGCCCAGAGATGATCTACTTTGAGTCTAACTCTCCATTGTCCTTTAAGAGCTCTTGTCCCAAACACCAGTCTCAAAAGTCTGCAATTTTCTGTAAGATCCAAGGGGTCTTTAGAATGATAATCTGTATTTCATCCAGATGTTTTGTCAGAGTTAAACATTATATAGAAAAATTTTGCCTTGTTTAAAAAGATGATGAGTTGCTATGATAGATAACCCCCAAATCCTTCTTTCCTGTGGAGGGAGTTTATACATACTCTTTTTTTTTTTTTTTCCCCTAGCTGTTCATTTATTTACAAAGGGCTCACTGCACAGTTACTGTGAACCAGACATAATTATAGTATGTGGTCTGGATATTACAGATGAAGTCTAGGCTGATGCTAAATTGGGGAATTAATCAGCAACAGATGGTAACTGAAGTCCCTGAAAAATGCTATTTGTAAGACAAATTAAAGATCTTTTTCTGTTTAAACATTGAAACCAATCCCCGGTCAGCTGCAACATTTAAATGAATGAACTCAGACTCCAGCTGACAGTTATGTGGCTACATATTTACAAATCTTTCAGTGAGCTAAAGTATACTTCAGCATTTAGCTGCTTTTACAAAAAAGTCTTTTCTTAGAGCCCAAGTGCTTTCACCCTTGATCTTCACATGCCAGCTGTAGTGAATCTTCTTCTCAGCCTAAAACTACAGTAAGTGAAGTGGAGACAAAAAGCACATTTGTCCTTGCTGAGTTGAGTGTAGTGGCTCAGCATTTGGTTTTTGGAGGCCAATTTCAAACTATTAAAGTTTCATGATTAGAACTGTGAAATGAAATGGGCAAAGTCCAGCTACGGGAGGCTACAACAAGGTCTCCTCAAAACCAGGCAGTAAGGCTGTTCTCTCAGAGTTAAAATTGCACCAGATGAAATTAGCCTTTTGACAAAACCTTATTAAAGGGCAGGTCAAAAGCAGGAAGGCACACTTGGAGCACTAATCAAGGGCTGACTGAATGCAGGATAGGCGATGACTTAATGAATATTATTAACATGTCTGAAATAAGACTGTGCTTGCAGAATAGATTTCACCCTGGCATGAAGAGGAGGAAATTTAAAGGTATGTGAGGTTTTTTTCTCTGCCCCTGATAAATACAGGGAGAGAAGCTAACATCTGGCCTTATCTATGAGTATGACTTACGCTTCTGTTTTCTCTGACTCAAAGGGCAAGGGGCTAGTTGGTAAGGCATGGCTTTTCCAAGTTATATAAATAGAATTTTTAAAACTCTTGTGGCGTTGAAACACTGGGAAAACTTCTGTACCTGTGAAATGAGTCAAAGGCAACACAGTCCTCATGACAGGATATTCATGTGAAGCATATTGACTGGTTCAATCAAAATTTGGCATGTTATGAGAGGGCTACTCAATGACTTTGGTTAAGCATCATTCTGGTGCTTAGATCTGATGAAGAGGAAAGTAAGATGGTGCCTCACTAGACAAAATGACTTTGAAATTATAAGAATAAACTGTGTGAGCCAAGTGGAAGGCTTTTATGCTCACATGTCTTTTAGTCTCTCCATGTAGCACTCCTTTTACCAGGAATGAGCCTTTAAGGAATAAAAAAGAAAAAAGCTGGGGAGTGGTTGCTTGTGAATCCCTTTTCCCCATTGAAATTTGTCAGCATGTCTTAGAGCATGTTTGGTTTTTTGAATGCTTATTTAAGTGCTTGCATTTGTACCTAGTTCTTGCATGTGCTAGGCTAGCACTTTACTGTGTGCTAACTCCCCTATCCAAGGCACCATATTCTCAAGTGTCCTCTTCTGGACTCCAGGAACTCTAATAATGAAGAAATAAAACCTGAACTGCAGCTGCTTGCAAACCCTAAAACTAAGGCTTTTGTTTGATCTGTTTTTCATATCTTCAAAGGTCAGTTTTCAGTTTCTAAATAAATCTGTTAAAGGTATATTCAGTGCTTTGAGAAAGGGGAGCAATACCAAATGGGACTGGATTTGTTGTTTTTCGGTAGTATTTGAAATGAACATTGAAAAGTAAATTTTTAAAAAAGGTTCTCTTAAAACATGAATTAATATATTTTGATTTTGCAAATTTTAAAAATATAAGACTGCTTATAATATTTAGTGATTCTCGAAATTGTTTGAGTTCGCCAGGGTCAAAGTATGTTTAGCAATTAACATACTTTTATATTTTCATGGCAGTATTAAATACAGGAGCTTTTGCAATCATGCCTGTTAATATTACCACTTTTACTGTTTAAACCAGCAAATGATCCCCCCAGGCATATACTAACAATTTACTTTTTGCAGACAGTACACAAATATGATTAACTTTGCAAATTGTTCTTTATTTTGTTACTGGTAAGTAATTTTTATATTATAGCAGTATAAACAGATGCTATTTTCAACTACATATCCAGCTCTAATGAGCTAATTTAATGTGTTAAAACAACAAAAGAAGTTCAGTAATGATTCAGTGAGTCAAGCCACAGGGAAGCTCAGAGCAACATTGAACTATTGAATACTATTGAAGTTTGTGAAAGTATTCTAATATTCAGTTATCACTAGAGAATTGTAGAGCCCTGTTCTTTGAAATTCACCAGTAGTTGTGCAGTCACTTCAGAGGTTGGTACTTGAAACCTTGAAGCAAGAAAGTTCCATAGATGCTGTTTTTAATTCCTCCATTCCTCAAGCCTAAGATATCTGTCAGTGTTCTAGGTTGAAGATCTGATTTATTTATTTTTATATTTCTTCATTTGAATAGTTATATATTTTACAAGTGTTTCTAGCATGGGGCACCCCAATATAGGAACAGATCATTGTAGAAGTAGAGAAGGGAGAGGAGATGCATAGGTGTAACCATGGAGACAGGGACATATTCCTGAAAAATGGGGCATATTGGAAGACCAAAAATGGATTCTAGAAGGAATCTACCAGAGCCATTATGACAGACAAATGAAGGGTACAAGAAGAATTGTCCTGTCCAGATAAATGTATGTTGTCAGACACCCTGATTCAGGTTAGGGCAACCTAATGCTAATAAGCTTTCTTTAAAAAGAAGTTTGGGAAAGCTAAGCAATGAAAGAAGTGTCCAAGTGTTTGGTCACTGACTTGATAAGTGGAGTCACCTTCTGAAGCAAGTACTCTGTCTTTAATTTCTCTGTTGAGCTGAGTATTATTATTTAATTATAAATATATGTACTTCTAAATTACAAGCATTAAGCAACAAATCTGTATTTGATTCTATCATTTGTGATTGTGCAAACATTAAATAGTATTTTAGTAACATTACTCAGTATTTTAACTGTTTTCATAAAGTTTGTAGCATAAGAAATTTTAAAAATTCTTATAATAAAAACAAATAATAGAACATGAGCTAATCAGCCAGTGGTAACTTGAAGATGTTCAGAAAATTGTTTTTCCATGAGAAGACATTTAATGAGCATTAAATATCTACTTTGAGTGAAACTTATGTAGTGTGATACACAAGGTAAACCATATAAACAATTTTATTTAATTATTAATGTATTTCTTGAAAGTTTCTCCATTTGAACCAAATTCCTTTTTCCATTTTCTCATGATACTTTGTTAGTTAAAGTAGTTATACCTTGGCACGGGCTCTAAAATAAAGACAACTCCTTACCAGGCCCTTCACTTTATTTAATTATCTATAATGAATATTTTAACCTCAAGAATTGAATTCCTCTAATATCTGCATGGCAAGGATTTTTGAAAACATATTGTCAGGAGATCTGGTATACTGAGTTCTCAGTTACTCAAAACTCAAAGTGCTTTTTGTTGTTGTGGTTTGATTTGGTTTGGTTTTGGTTTTTCGAGACAGGACCTCACTGCATGGTAGTCCTGGCTATCCTAGAACTAACTTTTTAGATCAGGCTGGCCTCAAAGTCACAGAGATATATCTGCCTGCCTGTGTCTCCCAAGTGCTGGGATTAAAGGCAGTCCCACCACCACCTGGTTCCAAAATCAATCAATATGTAAATAAACCATGAGTAAAATCTTAATCCAAAGAAATATCATTAATCTTAGGCTTTCTCTATAGATGAGGATGGTAAGATGACACCCTGCCGGTTTTCAGTACCTATAGAAAGCATGACTTGTCAAACCACCAAAACGTCATGCAGAACTACCTGAAAACTGAATGCCCACTGCAGGAAGAACATAAAAGAGAAATGAACCACCTTCTGTGTTCTCTCAGCCTCCCCAGCTTATGAGCTATTTGTTGTAGCACTTTAAACTATAACAGAACTAACCTTTGTTCCATGAAAGACCAAAGAACACACAAGGCACCTTAGTAATGATACTAGTAATTCTAAATATTTGCCAACTGTATATTTATGTGTCTGTAAAAATCATATTTTCCTCAAAATTAGATTTTATTATTACTGCATTGGAGGTGAATAAATTGGTTTCCATCACTACATAATTCTCTTGAGGTCCACAAGATTGAGCAGAGAAAAATTTGAAATCAGGTCTTCTTCTCTCCAAAGCTCATTGTATGACAATTTCCAGAACTATAGCTTTATGTGAATATCCTACAAAATAAAAAGTGGATCCAAAGGGAAAAAAAAGAAGGGGGTTTTGGTTTTTTTTTTGTTTTGGCTGTTTAAGTTACACTCTGAAAAGGCACATATTTCAAAAACTAAACAGGAAAGAGCTATTACTGGTTTTTATGGGTTTTTTTCTGTGTTGGCACATGGTCAGATCATGCTCCTCTGTGCTTTTTGCTGAAAGAAATCTGCCACACTCTGGCCTCCCATGAAGCCAGATCTTCTAAGCACAGCTTTGCTTGTTCTTTCCTTTTCTGTTTCTGATGAAGACAAGCATAGTTCTGGTGTACTATGCAGTACCCAGTATTCAATCCACTAAAATGGAAGGAATATTTGAAGCCAGTAGACTCAGACTGACTTGGGAAAAACAGCTAAATCCCACATCTAAAAACATGTACAGAAATCATAAGATAGTCAGCCTGGACTCCACCAAATTTGATGTGCATACTGATAGTATATATTGTTAGATATACTAAAAAATAAAAAGTATTAATTTTGATTGTGTTGTAAGCAAATGTTAATTTTGGGTGTTATGTCAGCAAAATATTTTTAGACCATTAGAGAATTAATTATCCATTGACTTGTATACTATGCAGTTATATTATGTTTGCCTAATATTAAAACATTAACTAATATTAAAATTAACTTATATAAGGAGAGAATTTACAGACAAGATAAACAAGACAGGTGGGCACACTCACACCTTATCTATTTTTCATTGTGAGCCTAGGCTTTAATGGCTGATCCATCTCTCCAGCCCCACAACTTATCTAAATCTACAAGTTCCATGGCATTAACAAACAAAAGGGGCAGTCTGTCTTCTGGGCCTCTTTGCATGCTTCTTTCCATAGGCTAGATAGAGTAAAAGGACACCCACATGAGCTGCTGAACAACTCAAGTGACTCTTCCAACATTTGTTAACTTTTAAGCTGCCATTTTCCTGTATGAGTCACATAACCAGATTCCAGAATGTTTTTCAGAAGAAGCAGAATACGGTGGCAGGTTCTTCTCTGTACTGAGTCAAAGCCAGGAAATCTCTTCCACAGTTCATCAGGATAAGTCGCCAATGTCTCCTCGACTGTGACAGACTAGATCAAAAGACTCTACTTCTTTGAGAGGAAACTAAAAAATGTCTTGTGAAACAATTTAAGATATTAATATAGCAGATGTCTTTAAATAACTACAAGTCTTATTCCAGGAAGCTTTCAGATACACAGCTTCCCTACACTCCCTGGCTCTCATTTCTGCTTACACAGTGAGAAAATACAAAACAATAATTCACACATGCATCTTTATACATAGAGTTACTTTTAGAAAAAAACAAGATGATTTCTTGATTATTTTTCATTCTTAACTGAGAGCTATCTATGGACCTCATACTCTTTTGATAAATAGCTGTTTATTTTTCTGTCCTCCAGTAAAGAGGAAATATTACTTTAAAAAGATATCTAAAAACAAAAAATCCACATCTTTATATCAATGCCTCATAAAACCCAGAGGTTTCTATGAGCTTAGTATTAGCTTCTGAATCTGTTTCTTATGGACACCAAATAAATTTTCAGATTCACTGATCCTGAGGTGAAATTTTGACATTTCCTAAGGCAATGGTTGATCTGCATCTGTTACTCATTCTCTAAACCTGTTTTATCATCTGTAGTATGATTTCAGAAAGTGGTGATCCTCTGAAGAGGGAATCAAATCAGAGGATTCAAATTCCCACATATTAAGTAAAAACTAAATCTTAGTGTCAAATCCTTAATATTATCCCAGATCTTTGATTTATTTTCTTTTTATTTAGTTTCTCTTTAGAACTCCTTTGTGTGAAATTACTTTTTGTCAATTTCCAGTTTCATGACTTTTAGAAAAACAACAATTGGTTTCTAATCAGCTCGAACATAAGAAGGAAAGAAAAGTGTTCTCATTAAGAAAAGTTTATAAAGCAGACAGGAATAGACTTTGGCTGTGAGGGTTCCTCCAGCTGCTACTAAAACAAGAGAACTTGCACAGCCACCTCGCTTCCAACTGCTTTAACAGAGGACTGAGAACCTTGAATTCCAGACTCAGACTCTGCCCAGAGGTGAGGTGAGGTCAGCAAGCCCCAGCACCTAAATCCAGCCAGGGAAAATTGTCTTCAGGTTCAGGTTCTGGTTCCAGGACCAGATTCTCTCTGTGGTGCATGTCTCAACACACTCCTTAGCAGACAGAAATAGAGTTTGACTCTGAGGGCCTCCTTCAGCTGCACCTAAAAGAAGGGGCATCACATGGCGACCCTGCCCTCAACTGCATCAGCAGAGAAAGACTAAGGACTTGAAATTCAGACCCTTGCCCAGAGAAGAGTCAGACATTGAGCAGACCCCTTGCTCAGAGGTGACAGGAGACACACAAGCCCTCTTGCCACAACTGACCAGGAGCCACCTAATTGTGAAGCACTGAAGCCATAGGCAGATGCCAGTACAAAAATATATATAATAATATAAAGAAAAACAAGGTACCACCAGAAGAAAGTGGTGGTTCTACAAGATCTGAACAGAGTAATAAAGAGGAAGCAGAAGGAAGCAACACCAAAAACACCTTTAAGATGATGATTGAAGCCCTCAAAGAAGATATGAAAAATTCACTAAAAGAAATACAAGAAAATGCAACCAAAAAATTGAAAGAGATAAAAAAAATCTATGAAAGAAACATGCCAGGAACTAAAAACTAAAATGGAAGCAATTAAAAAGGCACAAAATGAGGCAAACATGGAAATAGAAAACCTGAAGAAAAAAGCTGGAACCAAAGATACAACCATAACCAACAGAATCTAACTTTCATCAACAAGAGATGAAAGAGAGAATCTCTGAAGTGGAAGACTTAGTAGCTGATATATCAGTCACAGAAAATATTAAAACCAAAAAAGCCATAACACAAAAATTTTCAGGAAATCTGGGACACCATAAAAAGACCTAACTTGAGAATAATAGGAATAGAAGAAGGAGAAGAATATCAGCTCAAAGGCACAGATAATGTATTCAATAAAATCATAGGAGAAAACTTTCCTAACTTGAAAAAGAAATGTCTATAAAGATACAAGAAGCTTACAGAACACCAAATAGATATGACCTCCCCCCCAAAAAAGTCAGCACAACACAAATTATCAAGACACAAAACATACAGAACAAACAAGAAGTTTTAAGAGCTTCCAAAGAAAAGGGCCAATTTACCTATAAAGGCAGACCCAACAGAATAACATCTGACTATTTATGGAAACAATGAAAGCTAAAAGGGCTTGGTCAGAAGGTATACAGAAACTAAAAGAGCATGGCTGCCAAACTAGAATATTATACCCTGCAAAATTATCAATCATGATAGATGGAGTAAACAAGATATTTCATGACAAAGTCAGGCTGAAACAATACCTATCTGCCAATCCAGCACTACAGAAAGTATTAGAGGAAAAACTCCAATATAAGGAGCCCAGATACACCCAAGAAACGACAAACAATCAATAATTCTACAGAAGAATAGCCCAGAGAAAGGAAATACAAACAAGTTACCACCAAAAATAGCAGAAAATATCAGTGGTCACAACTCTCCTATGAAACAACACACACTAACAAGATGGATAGAAAAACAGAAGTCATTCTTCTATTGCCCACAAGAAACATACCTCAACCACAAAGACAGACACAGGCTCAGAGTAAAAGTTTGGGAAAAGATTTTCCAGTTAAATGATCCTAAGAAACAAGCTGGGGTTGCCATCCTAATATCTAACAAAGCAGACTTTAAGCTAAAGGAAATTAAAAGGGACCAAGATTGGCATTACTTATTCATCAGAGGAAAAATTGGTCAAGAGGAGATTTCAATCCTGAATATTTATGCCCCCAATATAAGGACACCTACCTAAGTAAAAGAAACACAACTAAAGCTCGAATCCCACATCAATTCTCACACCCTAATAGTGGGAGACTTCAATACCCCACTTTCAACCCTGGATAGGTCAACCAGACAGAGACTAAACAGAGAAATAAGGAGTCTAACATAGGTTATGATGCAAATGGATTTCATAGATATCTACAGAAGCTTCCATCCAAATGCAAAGGAACATACATATTTCTCAGCTCCTCATGGAACTTTCTCTAAAATTGACCACATAACTGGTCATAAAGCAAATATGAACACATACAAAAAAATGAAAATAATCCCTTGTAACATATCAGACCACCAGGGCCTATAGTTAGAGTTCAACAACATCAAAAATCAAAGAAAGCCTATCCAATTCATGAAAACTAAATATCACTCAGCTGAACCATCTCTGGGTCAAGGAAGATATTAAGAAATAAATCAAAATGTTCCTAGAATTTAATGAAAATAAATCTACAACATACCCAAACTAGTGGGACACAATGAAAGCAGTCTTAGGAGGAAAATTCATAGCACTAAATGCCTATATGAAAAACCTAGAGAAATCCCACACTAAATAAGTAATAGCTCAGCTGAAAGCCTTAGAACAATTAGAAGCAAACTCACCTAGAAGGAGTAGACTGCAGCAAATAATCAAACTTAGAGCTGAAATCAGTACAATTGAAACAAAAAGAATCAATGAATCTAAGAGTTGGTTGTTTGAGAAAGTCAACAAGATAGATGAGCCCTTATCCAAACTAATCAAAAAACAGAGAGAGAGTGTCCAAATCAACAAAATCAGAAATGAAAAGGGGTACATAACAACAGACCCCCCCAGGAAAATCAGAGAATTATCAGATCATACTTTGAAAATCTGTATTCCACAAAAGTAGAAAACCTAGAAGAAATGGACAGCTTTCTGGATAGGTATCATCTACCAAAATCAAATGAAGATCAGATTAATTACCTAAACAGGCCTATAATCTTTAAGGAAATTGAAGCTGTCATTAAAAGCCTCCCCAAAAATAAAAGCCCTGGTCCAGATGGTTTCAGTGTCGAATTCTACCAGACATTCAAAGAAGAATTACTACCATTACTCCTCGAACTATCTCACACAGTAGAAACTGAAGAAATAATGCCAAATTCCTTTTATGAGGCCACAATTACCCTAATACCCAAGCCACTCAAAGACACAACAAAAAAGAAGAATTACAAACCAATTTCCTTCATGAATATTGATACTAAATTTCTCAAGAAAATTTTAGTAAACTGTATATAATGATATATAAAAAATATCATCCACCATGACCAAATAGGCTTCATCCCAAAAATGCAGGGCTGGTTTAACATATGAAAAACTGCAAACAATATCCATCATATAAACAAGCTAAAGGAACAAAACCACATGATCATATCCTTAGATGCTGAAAAAGCCTTTGACAAAAATCCAACATTCCTTCATCACAAAAGCCCTGGAGAGATCAGGAATACAGGGAGAATACCTAACTATAATAAAGGTGATTTACAAGAAGCCAACAGTCAGCATCAAACTATATGAAGGAAAACTCAAAGCAATCCCACTAAAATCAGGAACTAAACAAAGATATCCTCTCTCCCCTTATCTATTCAATGTCGTTCTTGAAGTTTTAACTAAAGCAATAAGAGAATGAAGGAGATTAAGGGGACACAAATTGGAAAAGAAAAAGTGAAACTATCTCTAGTTGCAGATGATATGATTGTATACATAAGTGACTCACAAAATTCTTTCAAGCAACTTCTACAGCTGATAAATACCTCCAGCAATGTAGCAGGATACAAGATTAACTCAAAGAAATCAGTAGCCCTTCTATACACTAAAGATAGAAGGGCTGAAATAGAAATAAGGGAAACATTACCCTTTATAATAGCTGCAAATAGCATTAAATACCTTGGAGTAACTATAACCAAAGAAGTAACAGATCTATTTAACAAAAATTTTAAATCACTGAAGAAAGAAATTGAAGAGGATATCAGAAAATGGAAAGCTCTCCCATGTTCCTGGATAGGTAGGATCAACATGGTAAAACTGGCAATTCTACCAAAAGCAATCTTCAGATTCAATGCACTGTCCATCAAAATCCCAACACTATATTTTATGGACCTTGAAAGAACAATACTGAATTTCATTTGAACTGAAAGGAAAGTCAGAATTGCCAACACAATTTTACTCAACAAAAGAACCTCAGGAGGCATCACCATCCCTTACTTCAAGTTATACTATAGAGCTACAGTAATAAAAAAATAGCCTGGTACTGGCATAAAAACAGACTTGTAGATCAATGGAATTGAAGTGAAGATCCAGACCTTAACCCAAAAACCTATGAACAACTGATCTTCAACAAAGAGGCCCAAAATATTCAATGGAAAAAAGATAGTGTATTTAACAAATGATGTTGGCATAGCTGGATGGTAATGTGTAGAAAAATGCAAATAGATCCAAGCCTGTCACCCTGCACAAAACTCAAATCCAAGTGGATCAAAGACCTCAACATAAACTCAGCCACTTTAAACTTGATAGAAAAGTAAGTGGGAAATACACTTCTATGAATTGGCTAAGGTGACCACTTCCTAAATATAACACTAGTGGCACAGACACTAAAATCAACAATCAATAAGTGGGATCTCCTGAAGCTGGGAAGCTTCTGTAAAGCCAAGGACACTGTCAATAGGAGAAAACAACAGCCTACAGAATGGGAAAAGATTTTCACCAATCCTAAAAGTGACAGAGGACTGATCTCTAAGATATATGAAGAACTCAAGAATCTAGAGCCCAAAACCTTGAATAACCCAATCAAAAAAATGGGTTGTATTTCTCACTGGAAGAGACTGTGGGACAATTTCATGAACAGAAATATAACTAGAGAGGAAAGAGAAGTAAGGAGTACACACACTGAGCTCCTGTGCTCTCTCCATTTCCTGCAAGGCTATAGACCTATCCTAACTATGACTGTCAGCAGACCTTAAGTCTTAATTTTTCCTAAGAGCCAGGTGATGGTAGTACATGCCTTTAATCCCAGCACTCCTGAGATGGAGACCATGAATCTCCAAGCTCAAGGCCAGCCTGGTGTACAGAGTGAGTTCCAGCACATCCATGACTATATAGGGAATCTCTGCAAAGTTTTTGAAGGAAATGTTTCTTAGCTTGGCATTACACAGAATAAAGAGAGCCGCTATGCTGTATACAGAGCCTGCTAAGATTCTAGACTTCTCACATACATTAATAGATCTCCTCAAATGATATCTGAGATCCTTTCAGCAGGATGATAAGGGATATGGATTTTTCTCATTTTTTTAATTAAAACATTATAAGTCATTATCATGTTACATTTTAGAGAATCAATGAGCAGAATATGGTGCTTCAGGGAGGTTATATTTTTCTTTTTGAATATTGAAATCCTCCTCAACATTACTTATAAAGAAAGGATAAATGCATTTTTCAAAACATATACAAGATCGATATTTCATTACAAAGTAAATGACACTTCTGTTTTTTAAAAAAAATCAAATGTTGGATTGACCAACAAAAATTTAATTACAACTCCCACTTAATTTTCTCTGGAATTTAGATTCAGGCCATATTTTTCCAGGACTTCTCAAAAACTAGGAAATAAAAATTACAGTTCACATTTCAAAAATAGATGCCTTCCTTTTTGTAGAGGCTAAAGGAAGATGTTACATTTCAGAAAATGCAAGGATGTGGTGATTCAAGGACTGTAACTAGTTCCGGCTGTACTACTTTCTCCTGTGGGCTTGTCATATACTCTTCTATGTACCAAGCTACGAGCTACATAGAGGGAAGAAACAATGAATGTCTGTTCATTTGCTTCTTTCTTTATACCTTCTTGCATCAACAGAGTTACAATATGCTGTGCTGGCACTAGGGCTGCATAGAACTTTAAAAATTAACAAAACAGTGGCCAGAGTACCAGAAGGTGTTATTTAGGTTGCTAGAGGAGAAATAATAACAATAGTCTTACCACTGGACCTGCATGCTGCAATACTGACCATCTCAGCAAGATGTGTCTACTGGTACAAATTGGCCTGCCAGTTATTTGAGTAGTTAATCACTTTCTGTTGGATCTGAGGTCTGATCTACAGGGGGAATACATGCTTGGTATTGTAAACATGGTCAAAGCCTACTGTTAGGGTAAGTAAGTGCTAATCTACTATTGTTTTGCTAAACAATAATGTCAAATTGCTTTCTAAATATGTATATTTATATTTATGTATCTGTGTTTTGTTCCCAACTTTGTTCTGAGAAACTTTTTGGTTTTATTTTGTTTTTCTTTGTTTTTTTGCATAGGTAGTAGTTAATAAAGATGATCAAAGGGTTCAAAGTGCTAAGACTGAGTAACTGTGAGTACACTTGTACATAAGACAATCTCTAAACTCCTCCCTCAAGGCACAGCGAACATCAGGGAAGAGGAGATGGAAAGAATACAGGTTGGAAAATGTGCTGTAAAATGTCACCTGGATATCACATAGCTGCTGCACACATGAACTCATAGCAATTGTAATTACCCATAAAAATGGATTTTATTAAAAATTCCAGCATGGAGAGGAAGAACTATTGAGGCCACATTTCTAGATGAGGTGCTACTGGCCAATGATGAATCTTAGAGTAGGAAAGCTCACATTGTGGTTGAGGGCAGGTTGTTCATGCCTTGGTCAATGGCCCTATACCCATAAACATAGTGGTAGCACTATGATTTGCAAGACAGAAGGACATGCAAGTAGAAGGAAGATGTTTTGGAGATTGACACATTAAGATCTGAAGTAAGAAGACAGAGATAAAAAACATGTTTTTAATAAATAAATAAATGCTTATGATTTGTTTTTGCATTTTCTTTTTCTTTTCTTTTTTTTTTTTCTTGATACAAGGTTCTCTTTGTTCTCTAGCTGTCCTGGAACTTGCTTTATAGACCAGGCTAACATTAAACTCAGAGATCCACCTGCCTCTGCCTATCAAGTGCTTGGATTAAATACATGTGCCACCACCATCCAGCTTGTATTTGCATTCTTACCATCTGTGTATAATGTCTGTTGTTATTATTTATCTCTTAAAATAAATACTATTATACTATAAAATTTTTCATAAAAATCAAAACCAAATGACAAATATAATATATATGATCTGATAAGAAGTAAAATTGTTCTTGTTTTAAGTTATAATGAACTGCACCAAAAATCCATGAGTTGAAACAAATAGCCATCCTGGAACTAAGATATGATAATAGCCTGGCTGTAGGAATCTACTGTTTTCCTAAGTACTAGCAAAGAACAAGTAGAACTTGGAATTACCAACAGAAATGAAATACTTGGCTAATATTCCAATAGTCAATGTAAAAGGTCTCTAAGAGAAAATGTATAAATTTATACTGAAAAAATAAAAAAAAACCAATTGAACTAATGAAAAAACTCTGTTTATTGATAGAGAACATTGATAATGTCAGGATGTATGCCATTGTTTCCCCATTTCCTGTATAGTTAATACAACTGAAATTAAAATCTTTCCAAATTATTTTGTAAATATTAAAAACCTCATCCTAAAGTTTAATAATGAAAGGGAAAAGTGTAGTGGAGATCAAGATAAAGCATATTACTGGTATATCACACAATGCTATAGGACAAGCAGTTGTTGAAAGAGCTAATTGCACCTTAAAAGAGATGCTTTATAAACAAAATGAAGGAACAAAAACACCAAGAGATAAATTGAATAATGCTTTATTAACCTTGAATTTTCTTAATGTTGATGAGAAAGCTGCAGATAGACACTGTATAACAGAACAAACTTCTGAGCTAAACCATCCTGTGTACTTAAAGGATGTGATGACCTATGAATGGAAACCAAGATATGTGCTACTTTGGAGAAAGGGGTTTGCTTTTGTTGCTGCAGGAGATAAAAAACTATGGATTCCAGCAAGAATAATGACAATTCAATTCAAACAGGAGAAACCTCTTGATGAGGAGAAATAATGGCTCATCCACAGATATGAAAATTCTACAAATGGTAAAGAAATTTCACTTAACAAACATCAGGGTAAAGTTTTCTTTTTGTCTTTACAGAAAAATGGAAATAAGCACCTTGAAGAAGTTGAGAAGACATTGGACACGTGGACATTAAAAGCAAAAGGAAAATCAATTCTGAAAAAAATTACAAGTAAGGTAATATCAGGCCTATTGATACCAATAAACTCTAAAGGATAAAAATCTCACTATTTAGCATTGGTATTTCTTGACCATTTAGAAAGACTGTGGTCCACACCCATTTACAAATCAAGTTGGCTTTAGAGTTGGAGTAAGAAGATTTTTTTTCTCTCTAAACCTAAGTATGTTGTTAAAAGAACAAATTAAAATATTCTGTCTCAAATCAGAAAAGCTACATGGTGTGGGACAGAAAACAGCTAATATATAGGGACTATTGTTGTCAAAATTTTATTTCTCATTTTATTTTTCTCCATATTTATTTTTGACCTTTTAAAACCTTTCTTTAAATACAATTCTTTCCAAAAATTAAAATTTCCATTCGATATAAATTATGTTTAAGTTTTCCACTGTAAACAATAAAATTTCGTAGCAATCTCTGAAGCATCCACAAAGAAGATGAATTCTCACCACAACAATTCTACACAGTTCATTATGATACCTTTGAGTTGGTATATACCACTCCATGATTGGTTTTGGACTACAAACTGTTTAGAACAGTTGCAAGATAGCTTACTGCGACTATCCAATATATTACATCTCTAATCAGAATTTCAAATAGCCCTATTCAGTACTCTAAGACTGGCTACAAATGTTACAGCAAGTTCTATGAGACGTCACTGTTTTTGCATTTTAAAGAATCCCACAGAGATGCCATCAACCCCAGACAGCATGAAGTAATTCTTAAAAAAAAAAACAATACCTCCCTTCCCAATAAGTTTTGTTTTCTAGGGGTTATAGATAATTATCATTCTGTTAGAATGGCTATAGGTTATATTAGAGTTGAGGGTGAAGCAATAAAGTTAGATTAAGAAATCCCTTTTGAAGAAGAAAAGGAGGAAATAGATAGGATAGATAGGGGTAGATTATTTATCTACTTATAAACAAATTTAGACAACTATTAGCCATAGATAATTTTCTCTTGCATGGATTCTTATATATTGATACAAATATAAAATTAGTTTCTATGACTGTTTAAGATAATTTATATATTGATACAAATTCAAATCTTTATTTCTAATATTGTGCATATGCTTCTACCTTTTATATATTTTATAACTTAATACATATTAAGTATATTATGGTCATTTGCACTAAGTAATTTCTACCTGTTTAATTATATTGTCAATAATATTATATTTATAATTATTATATTATTATATATAATTATAAATACAACATTGTAAATATATATACTACCTCTATTTAAGATATTTTATATATTGATAAATATTAAGAATATTGTTGTCATTTTTATTATACATTTCTACCTCTACTTAAGATGTTTTGTATGATTGTTATACTTGAAGTCATTGTCCCTATACTTTATGTCTTTTTACAGATTGTCTACTTTCGTAATATAAACCTTAATTTTACTTTATCTAGACTGATAAGAATCACAGATTATAGTCACCTATGTTTGTCATATTATAGTCACGTCAATTAGGTCTTATATATATATAAAATATATATCAGATGAATAAGCAATCTTCAAACACTTCATAGACCTAGAGAATATGACATTTAAATGTTTTATTATTCAGAATTTGGTTGACATGAGACATAATTGTTCCTGGCAGCACCAATACATTCCAAAGATGATTCTGGGCATCAAAGACACTCCACCTAGAGTTTGCCTTCCTTGAAGGATAATGGCCTATTGGGCAAATAACTGCCCTTGTCTCAACTGCTGACAGTAAGCACACTATCCAATTTGGACAAGCAGGATGAAAGACAAGAGACTACTGAACCCTGCCAAGAGAAGATAAGACAGTTTTTCAAAATACTCTGCTTTTGAAAATTGCTGTCAGATATTCTAGGCTTAGAGCCAAATAATTGGATTCCCAAACATTGCAGAAAAGCTTTGGATGATGATCCAGGCAGCCAGTTGTCAATGTCTTCTCTTACTAAATTTCCGAAGTTACTTGCTTATACTTCTTGCTTACTCAGATCTTTGATGGGGTTAAAGACTAGGTAATTATATCTTAGCTAAGAGTATTTAAGTATTAGACTTCTATTATTCAAGATAAGACACCTTTGGAATAATCTCTGTATTTGGCCACTTATCAATATTCTGGATATTTAATATGTGTTTTATATTTAATATTGTCCTGTTGGTTGTAGTTTCACCTTGTTTATATTATTTGCCCTTTCAGTCTCTTGAACATTATCTGATATTTGTTTCTATTCTATATCATTTTATATTTTTATATAAATATATATAAATAACTTTCTTATTTAGGCAAAAAGGAGAGATGTAGTAGAGAGCAGGTACTATCACCTTGACCTAGAGGCATGGCCTCTTGGCCAGCATATTCAGGGCATAGCCAGACAGTCAGTTTAAAATCAGGACACACATACACAGAAGCCCCTTCTTCCTGTTTCTCTCTCTTGATTTTGAATGAATGACCTGGCCTGTTGAGTGAAGCTACATGGACCAACCCAGCTTTCCAGGAGCCACACTACTGTTTAATGTTTGTATCACTTAGTTTCCTTGTTGAACCCCCTAAATATATACTGTCCCTCTTTATCAGTTTCTGGTAACTTGTATTAATAAAAAAGACTTTATAAAAATCCCATAGAATGACTGATATTAATAAACTTAAAGATTTACTGCAAAATTACAGTAATCAAGGAAATGTGTTATTGTTGAGAGAATAGAAAACTAGATCTTTGAAACACAAAAGGGCATGTAAGTAGGTCAACATAAATATAGTTAACTGATTTTTGACAAGTTATCACAGACAACAGATTATCTGGGAACTGTACATTCTTTTCCACACAGAAAACCCATCTAGACCTTATATTCCTTAAGGAAAAGCTGAAGATGAAGCATAGATGTAAATGTAATGCATAGATGGCCTATAAGATACCACAGAAGAAAGTCTAGCCTTCGGTTTGCTGGTCAGTTAGCTAAAGACCAAAGGGAATGTCTGTTAAAAGAAAGGATTAAAGAACTGACTTCATTAAAATGAAAAAAAAAAGTTTCTGCTTTATGAAGGACACTGTTAGTAGAATAAAATTTCACATAGTAGATGGAGGAAAAAATTACTTAAAAATTTGAAAAAACAGCTTTTTAGAGAAGATGTGAAGATGAACAGTAACCACACAATTCACCAGGAAAATACAGATAAACAAAATCCCAAGATACCACTGAACACATTCTAGAAAGTCAGAGTCTAAACTTGGCAGTACTGAGTCTGATTAAATACTTGGTCATAAAAGTCCTTGACAATTACACATGAAGAATTAAAGTGGTATAGATATTTTGGAAAATATTTACTCAGTTTTTTCAATATATACATACATATATATGTGTGTGCATGTGTACACATATATATGTATCTTCATATTCTTATCATATAATCTAGCAATCTAGTAGTCATGTTCCTTGGTATTTAATCAAAAAGTGTAGAAACATACAAGATCCTATATGCAGATATTTGTAGCAGCTTTATTCACAATTGCCAAAATATGTTAGAGATTAAGACTACCTTCAGTAGGTAAACTACAAATATATCCACACAGTGGAAGAGTACTCAGTGCAGAAAGGGAATGAGCCACCAAGCCTTACAAAAAATACCTAACTATAGACTATTAACAGGGAAATAATCTGAAAAGATTATATCCTATACATCTCTCATTATATGGCAGTCTAGAAAATGCTGAAATATGGAGCTATGGAGATAGTAAAGAAATTAAAGGCACTAAGAGTCAGAAGTGTGAAAAGGATGAACAGGAAGAATACAGAGAATTGTTAGGCTGTCAAACTGCTTGGTGGTACTACAACGGTGGATACTTGTCACTACAAATATTTTGCAATTCCCATCATGTAGGACCCTGGGAGTTAAAGCTGATGTGCATCACTGGAATCAGTACTAATGATGTGTGAATGGAAGCTGTGATGAGAAGAGTTACTTTTCCACCAGAGAGAATCTAGAGTCCCCTGAGAAAGGAGCTTTTTGGCAAACCTGTCAGGGATTATCATGATTGCATTAGTTAAGAAAAGAACAGACTGCTGTTGGTGGGTGAGATCCTTGACTACTTACGTGGAAAAAGTATGTTGAGAAGCAAAATGCATTTGTAGCTTCTTAACTGTGGTTATAATGTGGCCATACTTTAAGCTCCTATTACCTTGAATTCTATGCCAATCTAAACTGTACCCATGAACATAAAAAACCTTTTGTCACTTAAATTGTGTTTGTTCAGGGTACTTTGTCACATCAACAAGAAAAGAAATAAAAGCAGAGACTCACAAACTATAACACAAAAGCCACACTTTTGAGGGATGTTGATGCCCACAGAGACTTCTCAAGTTTTATTCATTTATTTGTAGGAATTATATATAGAAAAAATATACATAATCATACTGTGGTTCTAGTTTTAATTTTATGAGGCATCTTTATATTAGTTTCTATAGTGGCTGTATTAAATTATATATTTAAAATAATGGATGAAAATTCTCATTAATTTAAACCCTCACAGAATTATTTTGTGTGTGGGGGGGGGGTTGTGTTTGTTGCCTTTAAGTCACAGCCATTCTGACTGGATTGACATGATACTTTGTGGTATTTGACCTTGAAGCCACTCAGAATGGCACAATGGATAATGAAGGTGGGTAGAACAGGAGTAGTGTGGGATGGGAGTTTACATTCATTATTATGTATAAAGCACACATTCTAGGCTCCTAGTGCACAGTAGAATAAATATGGCTAATTATTTTTCTAAAATATACCCCAAAATACCAAAAGAGAGAAAGTTCAATGCTCATATCAGGCATATTAGTAAGTGCTGGTAATGGATATGCCAATTAACCTAACTGAATCAATGCAAAAGTATGCATAAATTAAATACCATATTATATCCCATTAAGATATACAATTCTTAAGCTTAAATGCCAAAAAATTAAATAAAAAAGGCTTAAAGAAGTTCATTTTTCAATTAATGCCATGGAATAAAATATACCTCCTTCTCTGGGTATGGTTCTGTTCGTCCAGGATAGAGAACTGTGAAATTATCAGAGAATGTTTAGGACTGCAGGTAGCATACAGGAGACTTGAGAAGTACTATTTGAGTTTGTGAATTCTTGAGATAATCCTAGAATGAAAGTGCCTTTCAACATGGTGATATAACATAATAAACCCTTGCTTGTAAAAAAGCAAAGCAGTTCATATATCTAGCATACGGCACAGTAATTGATTAAAAAAAAAAAAAGGTAAATGAAAAGATGCATTGGGCAGGAAAATGCATGCTAATGAATGACATAGATTTTAAAAATGTTAGTCTATTTAATATCACATTTAACTGATTCCTAATAATTAGATTATTACATATACTTTGCCATGGAAAATGCTGCTTTCCTTCTGCCTAGAGATTGCAAAATTCACATAGAAACCACTAAGAAGTGAAGTCATTGAAACCCCTTATCTGAGGTAAATCTGCATAGAAGTTTCTACACTTCAGCTCAGCTATGAAACTCTAAAATATATCATCATTCCCATGTGTTTTTTTTTCACTCATGATTCTTCTGTATGTCTCCTCAGCACACACTGTGATAACTCATTAATTTCTCATGCTGCACTGTCATATACTACATACTTTTAGATTTAGAATGAAAGTGAAAGATATTAATAGGCTAATAATTTGTGATCTGGATCTCCAAATATCACTTCCCTTTGCTTTTGTACCCTATGCAACTGCTCAGACAGATAAGGAGATCCAGGGGTTAAACAACTTGTGATTCAGAGCCTGAGTCGGGGCTCTATTAAGTTGGTTATAATCATGATCATAAATTTGAAAGTTACACACAAAGGTGCAGTGACAAACAAGGCCACAAGCCATCATACGTTCCTGAGATTCCTGATGGGCTCCCAGACAAGCAGTGAGTAAATGGGCAGATGCCCTCGCTTCACAGTCTGGGCTCTAAATCTTTCCAAGGGACTGAGAAATAAGCACTTCAGCATTTAACATGAGCAGAGGACTCACTTTATCATGTGCAGTCTGGGGAACTGCTGACATGGGAAACCTCTCACTTAGAAAAACCACTAGTGCCGACCACATTTGGACCAGAGGGAATGACAACTTTTGCTTGTGGTTGCAGTCTCATTTGAAAACAAAGGGCAATTCTTTTTGAGGAGCGGTGAGCCACTCAGCATTAGAATTCTAGTCATCTACAATTCCCATAGAAAGAAACCTTTGGTAAGTCTGACCATGGCCTATAAATTTATTTATAACTTTAGCTCTGCCTCTATTATCCATGATATGACTCAAAATGCCAACTGTCTGATACTTGAACCTCAATTCACTCAGTAACATTTTTTTTAAAAAATGTTAGGTCAAGCCTGCATTTATTACATGAGATCTCATGGTTTAAGATTAGAAAAGAAGAAATCCACCTGCCAGTTACCAATAACAGCTATACATTGTTTCTGGAATTAATTTATTTCATCTTTTTTTTTAGAATAACATCATTAATATGGATGCATAAAGCTTGCCTGGAATAGCAAATTGGACAGAAGGATAAATTACATGGGCATATCACAGAAAACAGAAGCATGATAATCTAGTAATCTTTGCCAGAGTCAACCAAGTTTTCATTTGAAAAGATACTGAGTACATTTTTAAACTTATTTTCATGCAAATATCAAATTTAAGAAGGGAGTTAATGACACTTTTTCTAAGTGTTTTGGACACTTTTTCACAATATCCCCTTTAGCCTTTAGAGCACTTTTATATACTAGTATTATTTTTATTTTACAAGTAAGAACCTAAGAATTGTAGAAGATAAGAAAGAATAGTTTCTCAATATTACACAACTGCATCATAAGACAAGATCAGCTTCATCCAAGTCTTACACTTCCCAAAGAAGAGAAAATTGTTACATGAAAAGTCCTTCATCAGCTGCATTTGACTGTAGACCAAATACATACAGAATACTTTGTTCTTTGTAGTTTACAGATGGAGTTCACAAACACTTCTGCAGCCTCCTTCTTTAACACTTTAAGATGCTTCTACAGCCTCAGTATCATTCCCTCACCAAAAATTCACCCAGAGTGGTTCAGTTTTCCCAACACTCAAAAATTTTATAATTAGGGTCAACTTATGCAGTAGCAGAGTATCCCTATGCTGGCTGGAGAAGCAGGGCACTTGAGAGGGTCCTCTGCACATGCTGCTAATTCTGATAGGCACAGCTGGGCAGAGGGGACCTCTTTTCCTAAATTTCATTGCCAAGCTGAATTTCATGATCTTTACTGGCAGATGATCTAATACAAACTCCTAATTTACAGCCTAGTTATCTGCAGCAGCTGTTGAGAGGCATCATTCAGAATGCAAATACAGTCTTTCTTAGTCTATGGAAAACTGCTGCAGTGATGATGGCTTTTGAAGCAGAAGTTTAGGAGGCATTGCTTATGCCTCATAGTATTATAGAAAAAGACAAATGTGGCTGCTTTTTGTATTTTTTTTCTTTGTAGCAATATCTTGCCAGAGTGCATTAGGCACCTTGATAAGGGGAGAAAATGGGCAAAACTCTCCTTCAACTCTTTCCACAAAAATAAAATTGAGGTTGCAGACTAAAATCAAGTCTATGTTTCCAATAATGACTTTTCAGTGTCTAAAACTATATCTTTCAGAGCTGGTAGCAGGATACAGTGTAGGATAAAATTTTGGTAGTAAAACAGTAACTGTTGCAACATCTATCATTGATCCTGCCTTCAGAGAGTAGGAACTACTACATACATTACACAAATGGGCTGTCTTTGAAACTGGATTCCTACAGGTGCTCCAAATTAAATATACAAATACAAACATTCAAAGTAACATGGCCTGGGGGACCTCAGTACAATTACTATACAGTTCCATTCACTTACCTGCATATATAACAATTTCAGGATTTTTTACAGTTGAATAAAATTCCATTGAGTATATATACTACATTTTTGTTATGCTTTTATCAGTTGATAGACATTGAGGTTGTTTGTATGTCTTTGCTAGCATAGACTAGAAATGAACATGAATTAGCAAGCATCTCTATAGTTGCATACAGAATCGTTTGAGTTTATGCTCAGGAATAGTATAGGTGGATCATAAGGTATTTCGGGGGTTTTAAGGACCCTCCATACCATACCTATTTCCAGAGTATCTGCACCATCTCTTCCTAATTATATTCACTGTGGGGGGGGAAGAATCCCCGAGGAAATTCACCTTTAATAAGTTTAATATGAGGATTTATTTGGATTTACACTTCTAGACTTTTGTTCCATAGTAATGCAGCCCTGTTGCTTTGTGCCTGTGGTAACTTAACACATAATGGTCAGAATACATAGAAAAGGAAGCCTCTTCTTGTTATAGCTGGGAGTAAAGACAAGCAGGTCAGAGTCCTAACAAGGGATACTCCCAATGCTCTAGCTTCCTCCATCAAGCCCCATCCTGTAAAGTTCTACCACTTCCCACTAACATCACAGTTTTCCAAACAACCTTTAAGACTTCAGGATTTTGAGAACATTGAAAATTGAAAGACTAGCAATTCATTTACCTCTGAGACAACAAAACGTTCTAAAATGAACAATATGCTAAGAATTCACTGGATTGTTGAACAACTTTGATCACTCTTTCCAGCTGAATGAACTCTTTAAAAATAGCTCAGTGTTTGTTATTAGAAAATTGTTTACAAAAGTAACCTGGAATTTGAATATGTATAAAGATAACATCTTACAATAACTGCCAGAATTAAGGCCAAGGAAAAAAAATCCCATCTGTTTTTGTTTTGTTGGGTAGTGAAGCTTTTACTTCAGAATTTTAAATAGTTGTAAATAATTATTAGGAAAAAAACAAGGAGAAATTGCTCTTATAAGGAAAGGATTAAAAAAGGGAAGGTGTATCTTCCTGGACATATTTTCTAGACTAGTTATACACACAGCAGGAGAAAATGTTAATTTTGAGTATGTCTAGAAAGTCTTTTACACAAAGTACCTTAAGTAGTCATGTTTTGGGGATGTTTTCTGTTCCATATAAGCTAACATATAGAGAGGGGTAAAATGTCCCCATTTGTTTAACATGTCTAGGCCTGCCCTTCCCTGGTTTTTTCAGGACACATCTCCAATGTGATAATTAATTTTCACTGTGAACTTGGCTGCATTTTTAGTCATTCAGGAGACATATCCCAGGAAATGTCTGTACATGAATTTCCAGATCTGGGCTCAATGTCCATGCTGATTACAGAGAGGAAAGGAGCAGAGAAGCCTGGTGCAGAGGTTTGGCTCTCTTTCCTTCACTGTGAACAGTATGATCAGCTCTCTCATGACTCTGCTCCTGCCACTGCTGCTGCTCTGACCTCTGTTACATTCCCGACCATAATGTACTTCATCCTCAAACTGTGATCAAGAATAAACCTTTAGTTACTTTTGTCAGATAAGTTTTAATAGTAATAAAATCAATGAATTCATCTTGTTTTCTTACTCTGTATTAGTAATCAACATAAGTTTGTTGTACAGAGTGAGGCTTTGACTGGATTTGTTACCATCACACCTGGAATCCAGAAATCCTGGGCTGACTGAAATCATTAATGTGGTGAGTGAATGTGTTGATGTTACAATGTCAGAAATGGAGTAAGATCACAGGAAGGTTGTATTCACTAAATCACACATAATGGGAAAATGTGGCTTTTGCCAGCATCTCAAAGGATGTCTCCATCTCTTTTTGTTATGTAGGATATTATAGATCCAGTAGGAAAGAAGAAAAGAAGCTCGGAAACCATGGGATTATCATATAGTTTAGATTAAATAAATATTGGATGTGTAGAGCTATTAAGCACCATAATATTCATCTTGTCATTAATGTTTGAATTCAATAAATATTTATTGAAATATCTAAGAAGTAATTTAAAGTAAGGAATAAATCATGCAAATATCATTATTCTGACAAGATTTATATCCAATTAGAAGACTGTGAGAAATAAACACAGTTAATAAGCATATTGTATAGAATATTGGAAGGGGTTAAGAGAAAAATCATCAGATGAGAATGCTGGATAACAGTGGTTGGAACCTTTATACACTGCTCAGAGTAAGCATCAAAAGAATGTGAAATTTTTATATATCCTGAAGAATTAAACTCTGTATGAATGTGGGGAAAAAGCAAGCCTGGACAAGACAAAAGTGACAGCAAAGCCTAGAAGGAAGAAAAGGCTCAGAACATTCCAGGTCAAGTGTAATAAAGGTCTGGCAGGGATTGGGGACACGTTCCACCTTAGCTAAATTTCACAGGACACTAAAACTTTAGTAACTGAGGCATAATAGCCAAAATAATATTTTAAATAATTGAAACAATGAAAATATAGGAATTTTACAAGAAGACAAGATCTGGTCCTGCACTTGCACAACCTTGCCTTACCTGCTTCAAATAAAACATTATTTACAAAATTAGATAGTCCTTCTTGAGTCACAGTGTGAATTTAATCCTCCTAATGTGCTAAATTATTGTTTGTCTTCATTTTCAAATGTTTAGTAACCTCTTAAATTTTGCACCATCGTACCAGCTCCTCATTTCTCTCACTCTGTGTCACCTCTCAGGCTGAGAAAGCCTGTGTTCTGAGAAGGAGAAGGGAAAGAGTACAAGGAGCAGATGAAATGAAGAAAGCTCTGAAAGGCTAGAGATGACCTCTCTCTCTCTCTCTCTCTCTCTCTCTCTCTCTCTCACACACACACACACACACACACACACACACACACACACACACACACACACACCCCTGTAATCCCAGTACTCAGAAGGCTGAGGGGAAATGCCCTGAATAATTTTTTGTCATCTGAAGTCATCTGAGAAACAAATAAGAAAATACCTCCATACAATTAGGTTGTAGGCAGGCATTTATTTTTAATTCTTATCACATATATTACACCATGTCTGCATTTACTCTCCTTCATCTCACCACTGTCTCTTTTCCTAACATAGCACTCCCCCAGATATATTTCCCAGGCTCCCTTTAAAATAGAGCAGAACTCCCAAGAACATCAACCAAACATGGCATAACAAGCTACAATGAGACCAGGAACAAACCATCATATCAAAGCTGGAAGAAGAAACTCAGTAGGAACAAAACAGTCCCAAAAGTAGAAAAAAAAAAAAAGAGCGATAGACAGCCCCTGCTGTAAGGTATCCCACAAGAACACTAGTCTACTCAGCTGTAACATATATGCGGAGGACCTAGGTCAGATCCCTATCAATTCCCTGGCCTCTATGAGCCTCCATGAGTCCATTGATCCTTTGGGCATATTCTTGTGATGTCCTTGACCCCTCTTTTTTCTCCATTACCTCCCCCTACTCATCTTCAAGACTCTCCTGAGTTTCATCTGATGTTCAACTGTAGCACTATGCATCTTCTCCCATCAGGTGTTAAATGAAGTCTCTGTGATGACTATTATGCTCTGGTCCCAGCACACTCTGCAAGCAGGACAAATTGTATGTCACAGGCTTTTTGGCTGGTTTGGTGTCCTATGCATCCACTTGAGAACGTGTCTGGTTACAAAAAAAAAAAATAAATAAATAAAAATAAATAAAAATAAAAATTAAAAAAAAAGAAAGAAAAGAACAAAAAAAAAGCAAAATGGCTGGTTCAGGCTCCATGTCCCCATTATTAAATGTCTTTGCTAGGATTGTTCTCCTAGATTCCATGGTGTTTCTATTACACTAGGTTTCTACTTTGCCTCCAATTGCCCCCAATTTCAATTGTTTCTCCCATTATTTTCTTCCTACACACTCCCCAACTCCTGATTCTCAACATAAAACCAAATACACTAATCCTGACAGAAGAAAAATGTTAATAGCCTTGAATACATCAGCACACAAACATCCTAAAAAGAACACTAATAGCACAGGTACTAAAATCAACAATAAATAAATAAATAGAGCCTTATGAAACTGGAAAAATAACTACAAGGTAAAGGACACCATCAATAGGACAGAATGGCAGCCCAGAGACTGAGAAAAATTACATATCTGACAAAGGGCCAATTTCTGAAATATATAAAGATCTCAAGAAAGTAGATATCAATAAACCAAATAACCCAATTTTTAAAAATAGTGTGCATATTTAATCAGAGAATGCTCAACAGAGGAATCTCAAATTGCCAAGAAACACTTAAAGAAATATTCATCTTCCTTAGCCATTAGGAAAATACAAATCAAAAGACTTTGAAATTTCATCTTACACCTGTCAGAATGGCTAAAATCAAATCTACCACAAGAACATTTGCTCAACTATGTTAATAGCAGCTTTATTTGTAATAGTCAGAAACTAGAAAAATCAATCTCCCTCAACAGAAGAATAGATAAAAAATGTGGAACATATACACAGTGAAGTATTACTTACCTGTCAAAAACAACGATATTACAAAATTTGCAGGAACAAAAAAAAATATCCCAAGTTAGGTAAACCAGCCCCAGAAAGACAAACATGGAATGTATTCACTTATAAGTATATATTGAATAAAAAGTAAAGGATAATCATGATACAATTCACAGACACAGTGAGGCTAAGTAATAAAGGGGGCTTAAGGAGGGGGTGGTGCAAGGATATCCCTTGGAAGGGGAAATTCAATAGATTCTGCTGGTGGAATGGGAACAGGTGGGTTTGGGAACAGTAAAGCATTTTCTTAATTAATGATTGTTGCGGGAGGACCCAGCCCATTTTGAGTGGTGCCATCCTTGGCCTGGATCCTGGGTTCTATAAGAAAGTAGACTGAGCAGGTCAGTAAACACAATTCCTCCATGGCCTCTATATCAGCCAGATTCCTGCCCTGACTTCCTTCAGTGACGAACAATGATTTGGAAGCAACAGCCAAATAAACCCTTTTTTCCCTAAGCCTCTTTGGTTATGGTGTTTCTTCACAGTGATAGTAACTCTAAGACAGAAAAGGACTGCAAATTTGAGGCTGGTCTAAACTACCTACCAACAATGCATTTCATTAAACCATGAATTGAATATATACCTTCATGACCCAGTGTTTGCATAGTAAGGGTAAGACTCCATGTTAACTGCCAGTACAGTAAAACAAAAATAATACAAAACAACAAGAACTTTAATAATTATATCAAATAAAATTTTAACATCATAGCTTCTAGCAGCCATAGTTGATGAAGCTATATGCCTGTTCTAAGAATTTTGACTTTTAAGATATTAGTATTGTTATTTTTGCTGTTGTTGTTTTGTGTGCCATGCAGGGGATACATATACTACACTGTTCCTGTGGAGATGGTTCTTAGTTTTTTTTTCCCTTTATATGTGAACTCATGTCACTAGGCTTGTGGGAAGAAACCATTACCCACAGTGCCATCTCACCGGCCCTAAGAATTTTGCCTTTTAATTGAAAAGAAAAAGTGTAACATTGGAAAGTCTTTATCGAACTAGTCCCGACATTTTTCTAAGTGGATACTACAGGGAGAAGAAACAAGGAGAATGGTGATGATGGTGGCTGCTCTCTGTCATGGGATCTTGGAGGAGCAAGTACATGAATGTTAGTGCTGGATAGTTTAGATTAAGATACTTAACAACTTAGCTAGCCAAATGATGATAGTGGCTACAAAGCCAAAAGAGAAATTTCATTTAGAGATTCATGCATGCAGGTTCTTTGGAAACTACAATAACATATTTTTCTCTCCTTCTTCTAAATACTAGGGCATTTGTTCAGTAAAACCTGAGCTGGAAGCCTGTTTCTGGAGAATATAACTCATCTCTTCATGTGACAGGGCAGCCCTGTGCTATGGTAACATTCATTCTTTAACAGTTTCCTGTGTCTAGGAATTTGCTTAAATGCAAAGGAAATATAGCTCTGATCATGAGATGCCCTTTGATAGGGTCTCTCAAGAAGTCCAGGGCTTTCATTCTTAGTATGTTTTAGTGTAAAGATTGCCAGCTTCTCTAGAGGAGAGGATGAGATCAACATTTTAGTAACAGCACTCCATTATTTCCCAAATACTACTTCAAATTTTCTGCCTAAATATAATGTGCTAATTATGATGTGAGGACCATCTTCAAAACGGATAAGCTGAAAAAGAGCAGAGAGAGAGAAAGAGAGAAAGAGAGAGAGAGAGAGAGAGAGAGAGAGAGAGAGAGAGAGAGAGAGAGAGAAGAGATTCTTCACTTAGTTGTAGAGGCTAATCATTCTATATCAGAATCCCCATTAGAATTTTCCCTATACTTGGACTATTTTATAAACATGTGAACAGAGCCACTTAAGTGATACTGTCTTTCAGCATTTATTTGGCGACTGCTTAAAACTGTGACATCAGATTTGTAGTCTGATCAGACACATTGTCATAGCAAGCAAGCCATTGGACTTGCCTATCACAGTTAAGAACAGAGAATGTTTTAATGTCTTTTGTGTCCTGAAAAGACACATGCTGCTTAGAGTTGAGAAGTCATATGCATTGATTCTGAAAAGTACACAGGTAAATTTTAAACCATGTGACATTAAGATATCTAGACAAACTGATTAACTCCAATCCTGGGAAGCTTCCAGAACACAGAGAAAGGGGTGAACAAGTTTGAGCTCAGTTTTTCAAATTCAGAACTCCGAACCAGTATTGCATGGTTTATACATGTCCATAAAGATGACCTGTCTTTAACCTATGCCATTTGCTCTAACTTTTGTTTTGTAACTTAGAAACCATAAATAGTAAAATATCAGTATAATGTAAAAACATGAAACTCTCATAATATGTAAGAAGAGAAATATTTATACAATTTATAGAAAAACTGGGGCTGAGTCATTTATTTTATACAAAATAGAAAATATTATTGTCAAAGAAATTTTAGGCGATTGTAATTAAGCCATTTAAAGGAAACAGCTGGTTTCTAATCAAATCCACATTATTCTGAAATCTCCAGCCATAATATTGCCTGATTCTTTGCACTTTAACTGCTAAATTATTTTTTTATGATTTTCTTAGTTATTACTTCAGATATTACACAATAATAAAAATAATACAAATCATGGTAAGAAGAAATAATGACAAAATAGAATGCATATACTTTAACCACCTACCTGTTTCAAGTATTTAGTGAATAAGTAAATAGTTTGCTGTGGATCCATGCTATCATTGCTCTAGCAACTTCTCTGCAATGATACTAGTTTAAAAAATATAAGATAACCTAGAAGAATCAGAAAGACTTTGACTGCATATAACACATATTACACACACTGTCTAAGAGCAACACTGACATTAAGCAATTGGTTTCAAAATATTTTCTTCTTGATGTCTTTTTAAACCACAAAGGCAGACAGATAATGTTATTTAAGATAAAAATAAAAGATAAATATTCAGCTTTCTAAGCCATAAAAGAAAACAAAAATTATAATATAGGAAACCATAAAAAAATTGACACAGTTAGACTTGCAAACATCCAAGTGAAACATATGATAAACTGGTTTTACAGTGGTGCTGAATATTCATTGAATTATAATTCATGTGATTTGAATTATCACAATATCGGCATTAACGATTAGAAAACTTAATATGATAATGGGGATAAAATAGATTATGAGCAGAATAATTGGGCCAATAATCGAGGAGACTAGGGGAACTATTTTAAAAGATGATTTTTGCTGAGGGAGGGAGCAGAGCCAAAGGCAGACTTAACAACTCAATGAGACACAATGTAAATGATGAAACCTTCCAAAGAATCCTCAGAGAAAATGCCTTTCCCCCATGGAGGGCTGATTGGTACTGGCCTCCAGGTGTAATATTACGTGCACTGATGAGCTGATCAACAGAACAGAACTTGTATCCAGCTGTAATCAAGTGTGATTGATGGTTAGGACAAAAAAAGTTGATTATCATGACAAGTTCAGTGATGCAGAGAAAATAAGCCCTCCTTGGGAAATGGATAGAATCTGTTCAGAGACTATTTCTGCAACCTTATTTAAAAAGCAGTCTACAGGGAGGTTAAAAGCCCCACCAACAGGCCTGATCACCAATAAGCTGTATAAGAGCAAGTTTGCCATACAGGCTCTACATAAATCTCCTGTATAAGGGCTACAAAGCTCATTTTTGCTTGGTACAGACAAGGCCCAAATACAAACTGTTATGTGTGATTATAAAAAAATCTCTCAGGTCTCAAAAATATTAGAACAAAGCCCACATGCCTAGAAAACTTCACTCTTAGTTACAATGTGTCCTGCTTCCAGCTGCACCCTACATACATACGAGTTCCCCACAGGACTGTAAGCTTTATCGTGATCAAGTTCAATTTGTGTCAAAACATTGATTTGGAACAAGACAACAGATGCTAGGGGCATTATTCTGCATTTACAGTAAGGTATGTCTGGCTTCAAAACAGAGGAGCCTGGAACAAAATATTTGGTATAAAACAAGTTTCTAAAACACTGCCTAGATGAGGCAGGACTGATAGAATAGACTCAATACCCATATTAGAAATTCAGTCAAGGTACTGTCAGCATGGCATGAAATTTCCAACATGCCATAGTTTCACTTTCGTTTAGTCTTGGATAAAGCTGAATTATCATCCCTGAGACAATCACCATAAGAAACTTCTAGTGTGGGGCTGGAGATGGCTCAGAGGTTAAGCACACCGATTGTTCTTCCAGAGGTCCTGAGTCCAATTTCCAGCAACAACGTGGTGGCTTACAACCATCTGCGTTGAGATCTGGTGCCCTCTTCTGGCACACAGGCATAGAGGAGGCAGAATGTTGTATGTATAATGAATAAATCTTTAAAAGAAAATAAAAAGAAACTTCTAGTGTGAGGAAAGTAGGATATATTGATAGGTGTGTTTGATCTATAGAAAGATCTAGGGCAATTTTTTTTACTTGGAAAACATAAATGTGTGTTATTACAATTGTTCTATTAATGCTGAAAATGAGCTTCAGTAATAAGAGTTTTTAGCAAAGAGCAAAGGTTAGTAGGAAAAAGATACAGCTACAAAATCCAGATAATATACAAGCAGACACAACTTCTGATTCTTCCAAGTCCTTTGCTCCTCTACCCTGGAATGCATCTCTGCTGTTCCAGTTTCAGGGAAGTGGTGAAGCTGCTGTATACGAAGTTGAAATAATCTATAATGAAATAGAATACTAGGGTCCTGAGAACCATAGAGTGGAGTTAATGTAAACTGATAGACAAGCTTTGTCTCTAAGACTTTGGATTCTTGGTTACAATTAGCTCACTTTCTACAATTTGTTAGTGGCTAGTGCCACTTTTAAAACTGGATATGGTTGTCAAAATAGAGGAAAAATCATTGATTAAACTCACATAAAATAGGCCATACCAGGTGATTTCAGGGTCACTAACTGAGTTAAATTAGGATTCTTATCTAATAGTTAATAACTACCAATCTCAGCCAAACTGTGAGGTGGTTGCCAACATTCTTTGAAGTCAAATATAATCATAAAGTTCAAATTTGGGGGTTTAAATGCTAGAAACTTTTTTCAAACAATCTAAAGCTCCAAGGCTGCCACAAAGCAAGCTTATAGTTTATGACCATCAGCAGCATTACAGCTCCACCTACTTCCTTCCAATTAAAATGTAACTTTTCATACTTAGGTTTTAGTACTCCTTAGCTTAAATATGAATCCTTTATAGGGATCACTACTGAGGAGAAGTAACTCCAGAGTTCTTTTTATCAATATGTAGTGAGAGTGGCAAACAAACAGCACAGCTGAAGCATGTCTTTTTTTCAGTTGTCAACTCCATTTTTCTTCCAGAGAAATGAGGGAAGTGACTCTAGGCTTGAATGCTACCTTGCTTAGACCACTCATAACTTAACAGGTGTTGCATAAGGATTTTAGAGAACATTTTTGCATCAGCTTATATTCACCTTCACTTCCCGAGACCCAAGGCCAACTTTTGGTACACTAAATTGGAAAACTGTCTGTTGCTTTACAGGCACAAGCCTCCTTCTCACAGGCCTATATTCTTATCCTTCCAGGATATGCCTGGCATAATCTTGTTCTCAGCATCTTCCTGTCATGACAGACTTTCAGTGTCTATGAACACCTTCATAAACACACACTTTAAGTAGATCTAAATTTTGAAATGTATTTATTCTTTAGTGGATATACTGCCTTGATCAGTTTCTGCAGTATATATATGCAGTATACTTATGGCTAGTGGCCATAAGGAGAGTGTCAGCTAATTTACAAGGTGGTTTCCTAAAGAAATTTCATCCATGTATTACCCCTTAATAAAAAACAGAAGCTAGGTTTATGTTGAGGTCTTTGATCCACTTGGATTTGAGTTTTGTGCAGGATGATAGGTTTGGATCTATTTGCATTTTTCTACACACTGCCTTCAGCTATGCCAACAACATTTGTTAAAGATACTGTCTTTTTTCCATTGAATAGTTTGGGCCTCTTTGTCAAAGATCAGGTGTTCATAGGTTTTTGGGGGTTAATGTCTTGGTCTTCAATTTGATTCCATTCATCTACAAGTCTGTTCTTATGTGAGTATCAGGATGTTTTTATTACTGTAGCTCTATAGTATAACTTAAAGTCTGGGATGGTGATGCCTCCAGAGGTTCTTTTGTTGAGTAAAATTGTTTTGGCAATCCTGGCTTTCCTGTTATTCCAAATGAAATTGAGTATTTTTCCTTCAAGGTCTTTTGATGGGAATTACATTGAATCTGTCTGTAGATTGCTTTTGGTAGGATGGCCATTTTTTCTATGTTGATCCTACCTATCCAGGAATATGGGAGATCTTTCCATTTGCTGATATCCTCTTCAATTTCTTTCTTCAATGATTTAAAGTTTTTGTCAAATAGTTTTGTTATTTCTTTGGTTATAGTTACTCCAAGGTATTTAATGCTATTTGCAGCCAGCCACACTGAACTTGATAAAAAAGAAAGTGGGAAATATCCTCCAATGCATTGGCACAGGTAACCACTTCCTAAATATAACACCAATGGCACAGACACTAAGATCAACAATCAATAAGTGGGACCTTCTGAAACAGAGAAGCTTCTGTACAGCCAAGAACACAGTCAATAAGACAAAATGACACCCTACAGAATGGGAAAAGATTTTCACCAACCCTACAAGTGACAGAGGACTGATCTCTAAAATATATACAGAACTCAAGAAACTAGAGCCCAAAACCTTGAATAACCCAATGAAAAAATGGGGTTCAGAACTAAAAAGGGAATTCTCAGCAGAAGAATTACAAATGGCTGAAAGGCACTTGAAAAAGTGCTAAACATCTTTAACCATCTGAGAAATGCAAATCTAAGCAACTTTGAGATATCACCTTACACCTGTCAGATTGGCTAAGATAAAAGACACAAATGACACTCTATGCTGGCGAGGTTGCAGAGCAAGGGCAACACTCATCCATTGTTGAGGGGAGTGTAAACTTGTTCAGTCACTCTGGAATGCAGTATGGCAGTTTCTCAAAAAACTGGAATCAATCTCCCCAACGATCCAGCCATACCACTACGGGGTGTATACCCTAGAGATACACATTGACACTCCAAAGGCATTAGTTCAACTATGTTCATAGCTGCATTATTCATAATAGCAAGAACCTGTAAACTACCTACATGCCACTCAACTGAAGAATAGATTAACAAAGTGTGGTACATCTATACAATGGAGTACTACTCCGCAGTAAGAAAAAATGATATCCTAAAATTTGCAGTCAAATAGATGGATTTGGAGAATATCCTCCTGAGTGAGCTATCACAAACTCAGGAAGATAAGCAGGAAAAGTATACACTCATTAGTGGAATTTAAACAAAAAGCAAAGCATATCCAACCTGCAAACCACAACCACTGAACTGGGATCTGAAGCACCTTGGACAGGCACCTTGGAGCACATTCCTGATGTTGGGATGAGGAAAGTGGATCTTCCTGGAGTGGATGCTGAACTAAGCCACCTTGGGACCTTGGGACCTTTATGTAGGCAACTACACAGTCTGCCCTTTGGTTTCTCCATCTATAAAATCTACAGATGAACAGAAAGACTATCTAAAATTTATAGTTTACCTTATTTATTTATGATTCTGTGTGAATGTGTGGGCAAGTATACAGCATAACATAAATGTGGAGGTCAAAGCATAACTTGTGGGAGTTTGTTTCTTCTTCCCTTATGTGGGTTCTGGGAATAGAAATCAGGTTTTCAGGCTCAACTAGATGTTCTTCTACCCACTGAAAATCTATTTGTTCTCACAAAATCTTTTACCTTTCACTGCACTAATAATAGAACTGCTTGCACAGACAGTCATAATGCTCAAAAGTAGTTATCTCTCTACTAATGGGAGACTTTCCAGTCCTAGGAAATATCAACTTTCTCTTTTTAGATGTTTACAATCTGATTTTTTTTAATGTGTGGAAAGGAAACAAAGAAATGAAGATGGTTGGATTTCTCTCTTTTCTCAGCCTGTCCTTCATTTCATCCTCAGATAATAATACTCTACCCAATCCACAATTTAGACATTCTTCACTATCCTGTTCCCATTGACTTGGATATTGATCCTGTTCCCATTGACACTTCCTATAGTCAGAATTGCTTTCTTGGTCTTCTTGTTTTGTTTCTTGGGTTCAGCATTTTAAAACACCAACTGTCTTTCTACAGAATCCAGGTTCCTTTTCCAGCACCCACATGATGGTTAACTACTGTCTATAATTCCAATTACAGAGGACCCCTGTCATCTTCTGATCTTTGTAGGCACCAGGAATTCATGTGGTGCACACACACACACACACACACACACACACACACACACACACACACACACAAACAGGCAAAATATATAATAAGTATAAAACTAATTTTTAAAATGCTTTGTTTTCTGAAGCGTCTTGACAGCACTAGGTTTTTCACTCAGAAAACTGCTCTAGTACAGCTGAGATATAAAAGGACTCAAATGTAAACTTGAAGGATATGATCATCAATGGGGTCACCCAGGCATATTGGACACACAGCCTATAGTCTATCAGCACACACTCCAGAACATGGCTTACAAAGGTCAACCAAGAACCCACTTACATTTTATCCAGCTGACTCTCACATAGGTCTCTTATCTGCCAAACAAATAGCCCTGCCAGAAAAGCTGTGACTTACGATGAGTCCCACAGTTCTCCTATGGAACAGGTGTGTCAGATCTGTCTGGAAATCTGCCCTGGACCACTTTCCTCAGAAGGCTCTTGGGAATAATAACAAATGACCAATAACAAACTTAAAGAGGCAAAGAGATTTTAGTAGATGAATCCTACTATTTACTTAAAAGGTAGAAATTCTCCAGTAATAAATACTTAATATCAGCAGGAAAACAAACATTTCGATACTAAAAATATTTTAAAATATAACAGTTTAAACAGGGGTATATTTTCTAAAAAATAGCAAAAATATTTCCAATTTTATGTTTCTCACTATGTGATTTAACATTCGGGGGAAAAAAAAAACACCTCATGACTATATTATGTATCCCATGAAGTAAAATGACCTTGGATTAGAGTTTGTAATCCTTTATGCCATATTATTTTTAATTTTAACACCATTAAAGTATATGGCTAGTAATTTAACTTTACTTATTTAATGGGTTTTGAGACAGTCTCACTGTATTGCCCACACTAGCATCAAACTCCCCATATTCTCCTGCTTCAGCTTCTCGTTCTGGACCTGACTCAGTGAGCCTTTTAATCTGCTTATTTATAAAGTTTTACTTTATTACATGTATTCTCTGTGTATGTGAGTATCTATATGTGTGGGCACACTGTGTCATGACATGCATGTGCAGAAAACAGACCAAGTTGTGGGAGTCAGTTCTTTGCTTCACCTTGTGGGAGCCAGGGATTAATCTCAGGTAGTCAGACTAGGTGACCAGTACCTTTACCCACTGAGATATATGGTTGGCCCTTGGTTACTCATCTTAAGTCACAAGATTGTGAAATTTTTAAGTTCAAAGAGAAGCCCAAAGCAACTAGTCCCTGGGCAGCTGTTCACAAGGTGTGTAGTTCTTATTGGCAGTTTTCTTGCTGCTTCACTGTCTTCTCTGGTATTCTCTTCAGGTTTGGAATTGGATGCACAGTTTAAGTGATGTTCACTAGGAACCTTTCACCTAGGTAATTTAGTGAGACTACCCGTGGGCAAAGAATCTATGCACTTTTTTTTAACAGCATGTTTACAGACAAGGGTCACTACCATATGTGGGCAAGGATTAGTTACAAAAAATTTTAAGAACTTTGAAATGGAATTTACAGTTTAAGAAGAAAAATGAAATGCTAAACATACAAAGATAAAGGTATAATGTTTCATTTTTCCTTTATAAAAATTCAAGGATGATTACTAAGTTAATTGTTTTGGATTTTTTGTTAAGTAGGTTGCAGCTGCAGAGATTGCTCACTAGTTAGGAGCTCTTACTGTTCTTTCAGAGGATCTGGCTTCAGCACCTAGTATACACATGATAGCTCATAAATACCTGTACATTCAATTTCAGAAGACCTTGTTCTGGAAATACCTGCATGCATGAAGAGCAGGAAATTGAATGATTAAAATATCACTGCTAATACTGCCTTTATGAACATTATGAAAACTCTAAACTGTTTAATTTTGCTAAATCCCTGGATAAAAATGTAAAACAGTAATGTTAATTAATTCTAATTATTAATTATTAATACTGTCTACAAGAGCACTGGGGAATCTATTAATGATACTGGTAGCTATCTCAAACATCTTCCTTTAAAGGGTCAGAGGCTTCTCATCCATGGTATCTTCTAATAATAACCTGTTCTTTCTATTGCTTCATCAAATAAGTTCCTAGAAGTAATTAATGTGTTTTGGGTTGTAGCAGGAATGTGATTGTATTTAATAACTCAGCATTTGAATTTGAATTTGTATTTAAATACTCAGTGTATCTGTTCTTGTATTATGAATGGGACTAAGTGAGAAGAATCAGAAGTCTTTGAGGGTAAGATTCACATTTTCTTCATATCATTCTCGAGCCCATCTATTAGTCCATTGAAACTCAAGGCTGCCTCTCTAGAATGGTGTGTCTTTGTGTGTGTGTGTGTGTGTGTGTGTGTGTGTGTGTGTTCATGCATGTATATGTGCACCACCTCATTGGCTCCTATAGAAACATTTAAATTGCTAAAGCATTTCTTTTATTAGAATTTCTCTTAGATTATATTTGGTGAAGCTGGGCTGTGTCAAGGATGTTGGCTTAGAAAGGAGACTTTTAAAAGGCTGAAAAGGTTTTCTTCTTTTTTTAATTTATTTTTAAAAAGTTTTTTTTTTCCATGTATCCCTCTGTTTGCCCTCCCTTTCTTCCTCCTAATCCCTGCTGGTCCTCTCTCAGCCTCTTCCAACCCAATTCCCCCATCTTTTCCCCAAGGATAGCAAGGGATGCCAAGGTGGGTCACTTCAGTCTGGTGTATGCATGTTAGGTAGGTCTGATTCCTCATTGTGTCTTATGGGGAAATACACAGAGCTTTATCCATGCTACTTTGCAATGTCCTATGCAATGGGAGAACCAACAAGCAAGCACCATGAGAGCATTTCTTTTCTCTCTTTGTTACTATGGATATGATGTCTTGAGCTCTTGCTGCTGTGATATCCCTATATTTGTGGACAATAACTTGGAATTGTTAGGTGAAACCCCTTCTCACTCAAGCTGTTTTTCATAAGGGCATTTTATCACTGCAACAGAGATGTGACCAGAACATGAGCTATTGGCCACCTGGATGGCTACTTATAAATCTCTTACAGTATACCTTAGCTTGGCATAAGAAATTAGCAGTTTAGCATACAATAACACTCTGTTATTAAGAGTTTGACTATAAAAACACATTTTATATTCTTTAATTTGGAATTTGCGATCTTATTTCATGTTCTACAAGCAATCATTAAATACTTGTTCTTTCCTTTACTCAATCATCTTATACCCTTGTTGGCCCAGTTTTAAGCTTTCTTTCAAAAGCATGCTTATTGACATGCTCAGGCCACATAGTAATTCATGCTTATTTTAAGACGATAAACTAATTGAACACATTAAAACCTTTCAGCATTTAGTTGGATGCTTCTGTGTAACCCCAATATCTTCATATGAATATTAAAGAATTTTATTCAATAAAAAAAGTCTGTTTCAAGAAAATGCAATCTAACTTAATTGAATTGAATATAGTTTATGATATTTTAAAAGCTATCTTCAGGGCCCTTATTGGAAATTGTAGCATATATGTAACAGGTGTGTACAACATCAAACTACACCATCTCTAATGTGAAGGGTTAAAAAATAAATAAAAGCTTACAGAGGGAGAGTAAATTGAATTTTTATGATTCAGAGATGGAAAGAACTGTGAGCTATTATTTTCACTGCAAAGGGAAGAAGCTTTGAAATGTAAAAAGGTTCCTGTGGCAAAAACACTTACATAGTGACAGAAAATTTAATCAAGCATCCAAGTGAATTACGACGTTTTGCCAGAACATTCCAGGCTTAAAAACACAAACAAGAAAATAAAATCTAGAGATTACCTGGAAGAAACATATGGACAGTAGTTTGGGAATTAAAAAGGCTTTCCTTGGAATTAAAATATTATGATATCATATGCATGTTTGTTGATCTTACAAGTTTTCTGTATATAAGGATTATGTTATTACAATATTATCAAATGATACATCTAATTGATATTGCCATTTAGCATCTAAACAATTTATAGAATTTTCATTTTAGAATAGTGCAGGTCAGTAAGCATACAGCTCCATTGCTTCCCATACCTTAGCTCTCACAAAGGTATAGGATACAAGAGTAATTTTATATCTCTAAGGGCAGATCAGTTTCTACATTTTAATTCTGCAATTATTATATTTTATTATATAATTATTATATTAGCAAAATATGATAAAATTGTTGTCTTAAAAATCAACATTAGATCTTTGTATTTATCCTTATATTTATTGCTATTTTTAAAAGAATTAACCCTAGGGTGGCAAGATAGTTTGGAGGGTGAAGGTATTGGCCACTAAGCCAGAGGACATAAGTTGGATCTCTGGGTCAAACATTTTAGAAGGAGAGATTGATTCTGACCTTCACACACTGGTTTTACAAACACATGCTCATATACATACATGTGTAAATAACTACACAAATAGAATAGCAATCATTTATATGTTAATCCTACATGTTAAGTTTGCATCAAACATTAAATACAAAAGAATATGTAAGAGCAATAAATGTATAGGAGCTTTAAAAAGACAGAGGACATTTGCTCGATATTTTATAATTTCATGGCTATAAAGTTAATGTTCATGACATGCAATTGAAACTCTGGTCAAATTTCCTCAGAAAGCATCAACAGTTGAGAGCCACCTCCTAAAGATGGCTTCAATTTCATTCCTTGAACCTAAACATGTGATACATGACAGGGAAAAGTGGCATATGGTCAGTAGATTCAATTAAAGTTGCTAATAATCAGTTGAATTAAAAGTGAGGCAAATTAACCTGGATTATTAAGTTGGTCCAGTATGATCTGTTGATATTCAAGAATAAGGCAAAATAGTCAAGAAATAAGTAAATAAATGAACATGCCTCTGATATCTAATATCTAAAGGTGTGGAGATGCTCACAAGTCTCTATAAGCTGAAAACCAGAAGGAACCATTTTCTCCAGAGCCCCCAAAGCAAAAAAAAAAAACAATTCAATAGCCTGATAACATCCAGATAGGTCGATGTTAGATTTCTTGCCCTCAAAACAATGAGGTGACATATTTGTTGCCTTTACAGCCACAGGGTAAATAGACAGCTAGTATAGAAGTTGTTATGGGTGAAGACTGCAGTAGTTAGTGATGGCCCACATCTGTGAGCCCAATTACCACAATAGCTTGGCCATATGTCTTTGATAACATGCCATACAGTAAAGTTGTGAGAACAGTAGCCAGCTATCTTTGAAAAACATACAATGGCTATTGTTTTTTAATAAGAAAATAAGATTATACAGGAGAAAATAAACATAGTAAAAGTTCTCATATTACCTTCTGTTGGGAGCCAAAGCCTAACTTAGCCATATTTTATAAGTTAGCCTCTACAACTAGCCATTTACCAGCAGTCTACACCCTAGATAGCCATTTGTTAGAAGCCTTTATTGTTTTAAGCTAAACCATGATTCCAAGTGGCTTCCTTTGTTTCTCTGAGACCAGCAGGTGACTTTCTCCAGGCCTTCGACTGACAACAGATAGATTTCCATATCAATTATACCCTGTCTGTTACTTCTCCTCACAGGCTTGCCACCTTCTTTTGAATATTCCACCCATTTCCTCCCAGCTACCTGCATGTCAGAGATTCTGTATAAATATTGGCAGAAATAATAAAGCTAAGGGGGATTTGATCAGAGATCCTTGTCTTGTCATTCTGTTCTTTCGTGTTCCTGCCTTCCATTTGTTTCATTCCCAGGTTCAGGTCCACGCTGAAGACCCTGCTGGCTGGGGCAACCCTCTACAAGTTAATGTTAATAATGTTATTTGTCAATGTAAAAGTTATTTCAAATTTATTGAATATTTCTAGTTCCTAGCAATGATGAGGGTGTCAATCCAGGGAAATAGAAATGCCCTCCTAAGTTAGAACCATTCCCTAGAAATGCTGAATGGCTCATTACTGGGAATGATCAATTCAAAGCAATTGGCTGATGTTGCAGGTGGAATTCTTGCATTCAATGATCTTGATGTATCCTTCTGAATCCTATTGTACACAATTCCTCTTTAATAGAGTGGAAAATATTGATAGTGAAATTGTTGGAAGATGAAGGTACTGATCATGTGTAAAAAGCTGGCAACTCAGTTTATGGGAGTCTTGTCATCTTTATCTGGTAATTCTCAAAGTCAAATTTCAATTCAATTTAGGAAGAACAGAAACTGAGCAGAAGCCACTTCAAATAATGGTGACAAAATGTGTTTTTATTTGTCCAGTGTTCAGAAATGAGCTCAGAACCTTCAATACTGATTTTGAATTTAAGGAACATGACAACCATTTCTGAAAGAAAAGCCTATCATGGAACAAAAAACTTTTATCATATCATTTAAATCTTTAGTAGTTTAAAACTTTGTATTATTTGTTCCCAAAAGTATAAGTTGAGCACATAAATGAAAATTTAAATGAATACAATGTTAATTCAAAAAAAGAAATGAGTTCACAACTTTTATATACAAGTGAAAAGGATGCTATATTTTTTACAATGGCTGAAAAAAATCATTACAAATCATTATTTTATAATATATTTTTCATGAATTAAGCATCTCTGATAAACTTAAGTCCCAGTCAAATAAAAAATGTTCAGCTTTTAAAAACAAATAAATTTTAAAAACACTAAAAATCAGAAGGTTTTGTGTGTGTGTGTGTGTGTGCATATGTGTTTTAAATCACTTTATTTACCCATCATCTTTCAATAAAATAATAATGTTTTTGCTTAGCTAAGCCTAATATGGCTTGAGGTGCTTTAGATATTTTTCATCTTCCATATATTTTAGAGAAGAGAGACACAGAGGACAGTTATTTCCGTTGTTTAATATGCCTACGTAAGAGCAAACTAACTGCAACTATTGTTAAATTTGAAGCTATGTTTATCAAGTTTCTCCCTTTAAGATATCCTCAATACTTTACCTTTTTAAAGAAATTTCAAAATAAATGTGTCTTTATATAGTAATAGATGATGATAAATAAATAGATAATAATAAAACACTAAAAATATGCTATCTAAAGAGATCATGGGTAAGTAGTGTCTCATTTTAACTAGCTAATTAATATATTGTTAGAACCATTCAAGTGAGGCTGCAGTTTCAAGTTTCTGCTCTGGCCAAATTCTCATGTTGAAATCCTCAGTCTTAATTTTGGGAGGAGAAAACTGGATCTGCCAGGAGTGGAGGCTGAATTAAGCAATATTGGGACAGTGGGACCTTGGGACTGCCAGCCACCTGCCCAGGGAGGGGATGGGAAGTTATGGAGAAGAGAGAATGACCTGATGTGATAGGAGGGGGAAGGGATCTTGAATAAGGATATACAAGAATAGAAAGTGTGACTTCTTTGTTCATAATAATAAAATAAAAATAAAGAAATTAATTTAAAAAAAAGAAATCCTAATCCTTGAGATGAGGCTTTAGGAAGTGAGGCTTTTGTTAACAGGATCAGATCACAAGCACAGGAACTGGTGTTTCATGGGGCAGCTTTATCAGTCTTCCTTGTGGAAGTCTGATGAGACTGTATTACCTATAAACTAGGCATATGTTTTCCAGGCTCTGAAATTACCTGTGGTTTAGACTTGGACTTTCCAGCCTCTGGACCTAGTAACTTTCTATTGATTATGAATGATCCAAGTACAGAACTTATTAGGACATATCTAATAAGTTCTAATGCAATGGGGCAGGTCTAGGTAAACATCCTTCTTTCAAGTCAACAGAAGGAATGTTTGAACTGCCACAGAAGACTTGAGTTCCATGACTGAAAAAAATCTTCACATAAAAATCTTCACATAAGAAATGAGCCATTTCTACATGTTGTGTATATTATCTATGGCTGGTCACTGTGTATATGGCATTCTCCATATTGTCTGCCAACTTCACACAGGTAATTGCATGCCATGGTGTGGAGTCCATTCAGATAGCAAGTATGGTCCTTCTATTTGCTCACACTCTGAGTACTAGGTGCCCAACTCCTGTTTCTTCTAGATCCACAATTCTATTTCTTCTTTGCTAACTTGTCACCAAAGCAGATTTGTGGGTTGAGAAAGAGTTACAAATGCCTTCATATTTGTTACAAGTAAACATTGGTATCACTGGAATGAATCCACAATCTATCTTCCTCATCACAAAAATTGGAAACAGTATAAACAACCTCCCCAACACTGTTAAACCACTGGCCAAGTCTCCCTTCTATCTTGTTCCCTGTGAAATTTTCATTCTACTTGTACTTTAGAAATTGAGGTCTTTGGATTTGTACCTCTGCAGTACACACACACACACACACACACACACACACACACACACACACACACACTTACTTCATACAGCACTAATTTGGAACTGGGAACTTGTCAATAGTAAGAAAAAAGGGTTGAAGCTCAAGTCTTGGGAATTGATAAGCCTTACTTCAGAGATGTAATCTCTCAAAATCTTCACTGACTCTGAATTTAATAGTCTCCAAAGACAAAGCATATAATATACATTAAGTATTCTCAGGATAGTAAAAACTAAACAAAGCATTAAACTTTAAGTATATCTAGTTGTACATGAAAGTTTTCTGTAGTAAATAATAAAACATGATTTGGTAAACTCCCAAATAAAAGAACATATGGACTTGCATGCTATCTTTGGATTTTGGCATACTCAATTGCTAGGCAAAATGAAATCTGAAAACTAAAACCATATGATACATTTTGTAGTGACTCACATCTGAATTAAATCTCAGTTGGCAAATGTTGCAAGAGATGATTTGCTTTCTCCGATGAGGAAGGGGAACCCCGAATGTGTGGTTTATTACAGCTTTCTGAATAGGGTCCATCTGTAAGGAGAGAAAAATAAACATACAACAGATAGAAATAAAAGTTGTGAGTTTCACTGAATGTTGCTTGCTTCATTGACTCTTCACAGTTTCTACCTACTGCTTATGCTAGAAAGAATTATTTTAGCCTAAGTAAAGGCATTTCTACTTTCTTGGAGCATAGATAACAATAAGCCCAAAGCATGGTATGATGAAAAGATACAAAACCTTCCCATTAGCTTCTGCACACAAAGAGCTTTTCTCATGTAGGACCAAAAATTGCCAGTTTGTTAATATTCCTATATAATTAAACGTTTATGGAAACTCAAGTTCTTACTAGTGTGAGCAGTCTAACATAGAAATGTGTTTGTATCATTGTCCAAATCTGAACTTCAAACCACATAGTCAAGCATTAATATTAATTATGCATCACTATCCAATTTTAATCTATATTTTATATCATATAAACCCTAAAAGTAGAACATGCAAATCTAATTTTACAGAAATGGACCCAAAGGACTACACAGTAGTTCACTTGGCAATTCATTTTTAGTCATTACCTACAAGCTACAAGTCCATCTTCTATAGACTTACATGGGTGAAGTCAAAGAATTTTGGCAAAATTTCAGTTATCTCCATCCCAGTTCAGAACAATATCAAGCTCAATGGTGCCCATCCAACTCTTTATCAACTTGTAATATCCCTTTATCAAGCATTGTCCTAGGGGTTATAATCCAATATTCCACCAGTTACTATCAGACCAAAACTTTAGTCTACATTGTAATTCTTGGATGGGATCTTTGGTCACTTGTGTCCAACTTTTAAAGTTAGGATGAGGTTTCAATATGATGAGTCATAAAAATTACTTAACACCATTTGTGTGCACTAAGAAACCAGTAGATATAGATAGCTTTATTATAGAGTATGTAAAAAGGGAGAGTTAACATGAACCTCATACTTTGATAAACACTGTCACTATTATTACATTTAAAATTTTTCAATATCACATACATGTTCTCATACAGATATACAAATACCCATAATGTCTACTAAATATTTCCAGACTCAGAAATTTTTTCTTCTTTACTGTTAATATTTCTTTTTGCCTCACTATATAACCCACTTGAGCCTTGAACTCAATGTATTTCAGGCTGGTCTCAAACTCATAATCATTTTGGATCAAGTTCCTGCAACAAGTGTGCACCACTACATTTAGCTAGAAATCCTTGACCCATATTTATAGGCCATACTGAAGACTTTGTGGTGCCTTGAGATTGCTTGAAAATAATGGGACACAGTAAAAGTGAAGAATATGTCTAATAAATGATGCTGAATGTCCAGTTTGTTACATATTATATTCACTAATTTTCCTAATCAAGACATTGGTAAATTTTAAATTGTTGGCACTGGTTAACTAATGCTATATACCTGTTGGTCAGTAGGATACAGTTTTGGGTCTCTGACATTTACAATTCTTCAATTGCTTGTCTAATCTAACATTTGTAATGCACATTGCAAATGGCACTCAGTGGTTATTAAATATCTTCCAGGTATTGCCCCTCAGTTATAAAAATCAAAAGAACTCATGGGCATGACCAAATCCATCTTTTGCCTTCCCTAAATTGATAATCTCAATGGTAAATGGAGTGCACACTTACAATGCCCTTGACTGTGGATGCTGGAATAGAAGGAAACCAAAGCTTTGAGGTCAATTGATACTCCTGCATAATGAGACATGTCTCAAAGAAACAAACCAAAATAAGCCATATACCACATATTTTTTTTCAAATTCTGAGTGTAATCTAGGCTGTTCCAGTGATTGTTATGCTCACTTCCAAGTACTAAAAAGTTACAAGGTCCCTCCTCCTACTTATTGCTTAATCTTACCATGCTGTCTTTTAAAATCCTTAAGTATTATTTGAATATAGTAAGACTCACTAATATTAAATGTAAGGCTCATTAACAACTGGGCCACTCCCTGGCACTACATTTTAATTTTATTTGGTAGACATAGAATGGAGAGGCTTATACATGCCAAAAAAGTGTTCCTTGTTATCAGAATTTTGCCATTTCCCTAAGTTCATATAAATGATATTATAGAAGATGAGGTCATGGTATCTAATGCTTTTACAGCTTATCATGCTGTCACATACATCCCAGCTTCATCCTTTTTATAATTGAATAGTATTCCTTCAAGTGGCTACAACACAATGTAGTTTTGCACTGAGCAGTAGGCATATATTTGGACATTTGCATTGTTTGCAGCACACTCTACATTATTCCTCAGTCATAACAATTAAAATCATTCATAAATTAAATTCAGTTCTTTATCTAAACATGGAAAACTAATCTAAAAGTACAGGCCCTTTCCTTCACTTGGGCCTGCTACAGGACAGTGGTGAGAATGAAATGAAAAAAAAAATGCCATTTGTAACGTGCATTACAAATGTTAGGCCACATTTTGAATCCCAGCCAAGTTTTTATCACCCCCTCAAGCCCTAGTTACCCCTGTTTCCACAGAAACAAAAATTATAGTGACCCAAGTATGAGACCTTAGAGGCCACACACAGCTCTCACTCTTCTTCCTGTGGTTAGTCTCATCCATTTAACATACTATCCCACACATCTGCAGCACACAAACAGAACAATTTTTCCTGTGCCCTTCAGGTGAAAAGTAGAATGAGGTAGCTAATTCAGAGAACTTGGTCCTACTGAGTTCTGTTGCAAGTATTCAGTGCACACACAAAAAGGCCCATATCTCTCAGGGCAGAAAGTAAATTCGTCCTATGACACACTAAGCCTTAATGATCAATGACTAATGGATATTGCAGTTCTCCTGTAATAGTAATTTAAAAACACAATCACCCTTCATATTTCTATTAAAGATTTGCTCTGTAAATATACAGAATTAGTTTTTATCTTATAATGGTGAGCAAGACATTATTTTTGGTCTTCTATGATCCTGGAGAAGCAGTGTAAACTGCATTTAATACCCCAATTTTTGTAGACGATATTTCAGATCCAGATACTGCAAACAAATGTGACATATTCTCAACTTTTTTCTGGCTTGGATTGAATGATGCTCTGATCACTGTGACTTTAAAATTGAACTTTAAGATGCAAAGTGGAATATTCTTCAGCAATTATTTTATTTCTCTATATACTTGGGGGATTTAACTCAATTATATCTTATAAATGATTATCACATAGTATAATTGACATAATCAAAGTTTTTGTAACTTCAGAAATCTAGACAACAAATCTATTAAAATCTAACACCTTTAATAGTGAATTTTGATAATAATGTCTTATATACAAATGCATACAGTGAATCAATATAAAGTGAAAAGTTTGCATAGCCCATTTATCACTAAATATTAACTAAATGCCATATGACATGATGTGTGCTAAAGCCAGAACCTACTTCCAAACTGGGGACTCTCACACAGCCGATTTATCCATTTCCCTAAAGTTATCAATATTTAACATATTTGCTTTCAAGGAAGGTCATATACATTTTCATCCCTTAAATCAGAGGATCTCATGTGTTGACCAGTTACATGTTACAGTGTGTACACCTGATGATTAGAGTTCGGTACAATGGAGAATAAAGGCAGCTAGTAAGTTCAGGGGACATCAAAAGAGGGGTTTTGGGTCAGCGTGCTTTAGAAAAATCAGAATCCCAACATAGACATTGATAATACCCAATGAGAAATTAAAATATTAAAGACAGCTACAAGAAATGTGTTCAAATGATGATTATGCAGCAGTGTAAACACAGCTTTGTTCTTTTGCTCTTAAATTTGTCATGATTTTTCTCTGCAAACAATGGTGTGAGAAAGAGAAACTTATTTTGAAAATGTGCATGAAACATTAAGGTTCCTGTGTAAAGAAAGGACACAGAACAAACACTGTAATGCAGGGGAACCTTGTGCATGGAGCCTTGAGACATACCCCAAGAACACCACATGGTACTCAGAAAAAGGAGTGGGCATGGTAAAAACTCAAGGTGGCAAGCAGTGGCACATTTGTCTAATTTCTAAGTAGGAATATTTTAAAGGGCAGAATTTCCAAATTCATTAACCTTGATCTCCCACATGAATGAAAAAATGACACTCTACCTACTGCTATGCTCACCTCATCTCTAATCTAAAATTACATTTCAAACTCAGCCTATAGCCTTATCTAGAGCCAAAATGAGCATGTTTTTCTTCATTTCAGATTCAAGGCCCTTTATATTTCTAACTTAGGCCTAGGTTTTTAATACTTCTCCTCTGGGCTTAGTGTTAAAGTGATTTATAAACGAGCATGTCCCAGGGGCTATAGCCCCAGCCCAGTTCTCTGCTCATGAATCCATTTCATTTAAGCATGGAAGAAGTTTAACCCAAAGTTACATTTCTGTTCTGAGATATCTCCTCTCCCTTTGTTCTATTACTGTTGTGACTTTAAGATTTTAAACCAAAGAATTATAGCATAAATGCCAGGAAGTCTAGAAATGTAAAGGTTATCTCTTCAGCTGTTATTTCTAGCAATCCCAAACAACACCAGTGCTAAAGGTGATGCTCAGGGATACCTCTTTGGTGCTTCAGGTCAATGAGTGGTATTTTCATTCTCGCTTTCTGATCTATCTATGTCCCTTGCTAATGTCATAGGACTAGTAAGTGCAAAGATGGCTATTGCTCACAAAACCTCCCTCTGGTGTTCTTGAGTATCATAATCAAATATTTTCCATGCATCAACATCTACAGATTTGTGTTCTCATAACCCATATCAATAACTACATATCAAGAAAGTGTAATGCTTAATATTGTGTTTTTTCTATGAAAATGTAAAACAGCAGTGAGCTCTGCAAGCTACAATAACTATGAAAAATTATGTCTGCTAGTAGGAAGAATGTTATTCAACAACTTCTAACTGGAGTTAAAGCTCACATTGATGAATGTCTCAAAAATAAATACATAAAATAAGGATAGGACTCCTTAGGCTCCAATAAAGTAACATAAGAACAACAATCTCCCTAATGTAGCCAGTGTCCCTTGCTCCTCAGAGGTTAGAGAAGGGTGGTTAACCCTCTTTCAGAGACCCACAGTAGAAGGGGTTCTACTGTGTAGAAGTCATTTAACTCAAAGAGTAAATTCTGGAATTCATGGCTAGTCTTTCTGGTGTTTAGGATTCACCCTGGAATCTGGTCTGAGGAAGTCACTGTGAACATGGAAACTTCTCTTGAAGTTGTTAGAAGATGCTCTCAGGAAATGAAGACAAAGGCATGTCAAATTACAACACAGACACATTTTCTTTAACTGTTTACCAAATATGTTTACTTAACTTCCATATTTCTAATCACTAATAGATTACAACAGAATATAATTTCCCTAAAAGTCTAAGACATACTTACTTAAACAACCTCTCTTTTTGGGTGTATAGTATCTCTCAATTTTAAATAGCCCTGTATGGATTGTCTTCATGAATGTGTTACTTCCTAAGACCAACAGTGTCTGATATTCAGGAAGAACTGTTAGGTTATATTTTATCCTCTTGTTCAGTTTAAAAGACACTAATTGCCTCAAAGAAAAAGCACTAGAAGAAACGGGATAAGAAGCCAATTCATTGCATTTCAGATGTAGATTGTTACCAGTATACAATACTAAATATAAACTTTCACATTTGACCTTATATGAGGAATAACAAATAGTTTACTTGCTAATTGTTAAAGTACTGCATACTGGGCTCTAGCTGGTAATATTTCCAGCTCAGCCTCCTGAGTAATGACTGGGGTTACAAACATCTGCCACTATACCAGGCATCATTTCCCAAAGCTCTATTTCTAGATCTTCAAATGGAATGAACAGACGCTAGGTTATGGCTAAATGATTCTGCTATGTATATAAAGAGCCCAGTGTTGGGCCAGGCACACAGAAAGAAGCCTCATTAACATAGCTGCTTCTGCTACTTTTTCTCAGGAAGGCTTTAGGCAATCTATAGTCTTCCAATAGTGGGAAACTTCAATAGAGGCTGACCTGTGATCCAGAGCATCCCAAGCAGAGAATTTCAAACTACAAATGAAAAATTTAATGACAGATAACAAAAAAGAAAGCAGCATTTAAATGGAAGAGTCATTGTCCATAAGGACCCACGCATCTGCATCACAATGACTGATGTCCTCAGGGTCTGGGTAGCACCCGTATCTTCCCCTTTTAAAAAGCTATGTTTTATTTCTTAATTGTATGGTATGTGTGTATACATAAGTTTGGTACCCATGAAAGACAGAAAAGGGCATTGGATCTGCTGAAGCTAAAGTTATAGGCAGTTATGAGCAAGTTGGCATGGGAACCAAACTCAGGTCCTTTGCACAATCAGCAAATACTATCTACATCCATCTTTGTTCCTTTTAAACATGGAAGAAATTTTATGTATCCAGTCATGTTGATGCTTAGAGAAATACTCCATTATATGTTCAGATTGAATTCAAGACCCCTCAAACCTTTAATCTTTTTCAAGTCTTTAAATATTTACTTATTTATCATGTGTGTGTATACATATACATATGCACATACGCACATGCCATACTACATTCATGGGAGTCTGAGAATGACTTCAATGAATTGGTTTTCTCCCTCCACTATGTGGGTTCTAGGGTCTGAATTCAGGTTATCAGACTGAGTGGCCAGTCTCTTTATGCAAAGAACCATCTCTGAACCTTATCACTTTTAATTATATTAATTCATTCATTAATTAGTCTCTCCTTCTGTCTCTGTCTCTCTCTCCCTCTCTCTCTGTCTCTCTCTCCCACTGTATGTGTGTGTGTGTGTGTGTGTAGAAGATCAGAGAAAGTTACCTACTTCTACTATGTAATTTCTAGAGGAAGAAAGAATTTTTTCCAACTAAGTCATCTTGCCTGCCATTACAAACTTAATCTTAATTACTATATTATTTCATTGGCAAAATATCAGAATAGGAAAAAATATGGAGGAAATCTTTATAATATCTAAATAAAGATAATAGTTGACATGACAGACCAGCTTTAGAAATCACAATGTAAAAGAGAAGTTAATAGCAATAAAAATGCTTAAGTTTGATTGAGCATCAAAGGATAGAAATAAAATGAAATTTTATTTAATTTTGCTAAAATGAAAGTTGAAAGTAGAAAGACAATATAGTTTTTCACATAGTTATATAGCAAAAGTAAGTTTGATAGCAATACAAACATTTTCTTTCTTTTCTTTTAGTTTTTTTTTTTTTTTTTTAATTTTTTCTAGGCAGGGTTTTCCTGTATATTTTTGGCTGTTCTGGAACTCACTCTGTACACCAGGATGGTCTTGAAATCATAGAGATTCACCTGTCTGTGCCTTGAAAGTGTATGGATTAAAAATGTGTGCCACCACTGTCCAGCAAAGAAGCATTTCTTAGCACACACAAATAAATTACTCAAGTGGTTTTGAAAGCCATATATTTATGCAAATACAAGAAAACCTGATCTTCTTTTTGGAGAAAATGGCATTTTAATAAAGTCTACGGACACTGTGGGAAAATAAAAAGCTAAAGGAAGCACACTTTCCCTTAGGCTCTGATTATAGGATGTCTAATCAAAGGGAAAATGCAAGCTAACATTATTTTTCTTCCCTAATAAGTGAAAGAGGAGGCTTTAGTACCCAACAGAGCAGTCAGAGCACTTCTTACTGACACAATCAATTTTCATCACAAAGACTTCGGTGAACCCCAAGGATCAAGGGAAAAGGAAAGAGGTTAAGGAAGTGCTTCATCCAGAGACAAGAACAGAAACAAATTGAACTGAACTTTATTGACCAGTCTTCAAAGTCTTTAAGTAGTTTTGAAACTTTACAAAATGAAATCTGGGACATCTTTAGAAAAAGTAAACAATGACCTCAGCTTGAGCTACACTCCTCCTTCTGTTTCTTAATATTCAAAAGATATTTTCAAATACATATTTTTGTTCTTTCTTAACATATATGCCATTTGTATATTTTATTATTCAGTGTTTTGGAGGAATTTTGAAGATATCTGGATGTCTGTTGTACAAACTTATCTGTAGGTAAACTGTAAGAACTCTTCATGCCTAAAAGTTTCAAGATATAAACATACATATATGTACTTCAGTGTGAAGGAATAGCATCAGTGTGTAGAACATTTCATACTACCACAGGATGCAATGAACCATGTACATTGCATTTTATTCATAATAGTCAGAAATTTGAAACAACCAACATAATTTTTGACAGAAAAATGAATAAAGAAAATTTACACAATGGAGTATTAGTCAGCTGTAAAAAAATGACATCATGAGATTTTCAGACAAATGGATAAAACCAGAAAAAAAGAGAACATCTTGAGTGCCGTCAAGACACAGAAAGATTAATTTGATGTGTGTTTCCTTATATCTAAATATTCACAACTAAACAATGGTAAAAAAGCTCCAGTCAGTAGACCTAGAGATAAAGAATAAATGAAGGGATAAGGGGAAACACAACACATGTATTACCTTGGAAAGAAAAGTAGAATAGATTTCATGGGAGAGAAGTAGGGAGAAACGAGGATACATAGAAAGAGAAGAAACTATATTTAAATGTTAAATTATATGAGAAAAGAAACTATGATTAATATAAATCTATTAGAAATATTAGCACAAAAAATGAATTTCACTTAGAGTAATTTTTTCTTATGAATGAAGTCATTTTTTTTTATCAGTGTATATCGTTGTTCAAGCTCCCTGCCCTCTCCCACCCCTTCTAGTCATTCTCTTCTCCCCATCACATTATCTCCTCCCCAGTAAGGGCAGGAGGTCCCAAGGTCCCAATATGGCTTGGTTCAGCAGCCATTCCTGGCAGATCAAGTTTCCTCACCCCAACATCAAGACTGAGTGAGGTGTTCCTTTGGAGGGAATGGGATCTAAGACGTCACTCCAAGGACCTTCAGATCCCAAGCTGTTCAGTGATTGTGGTTTGTATCAAGGACATGCTTTGCTTTTTGTTTGTTGTTGTTGTTGTTGTTGTTGTTTAGAGTCCACTAATGAGTGAGTACATCTTTTGCTTATCTTTATAGTTTTTTGATACCTTGCTCAGGAAGATATACTCCAAATCCATCCATTTGACGGCAAATTTTAGGATATCATTTTTTTCTTACTGCTGAGTAGTACTCCTTTGTATAGATATAACACAGTTTGTTAATCCATACTTCAGTTGAGGGGCATCAAGGTAGTTTCCAGGTTCTTGCTATTATGAAAAATGCTGCTATGAACATAGTTGAGCTAAAGCTTTTGGAGTGTGAATGTGCATCTTTAGGGTATATACCCAGTAGTGGTACTGCTAGATCCTTGGGGAGACTGATTCCCAGTTTTCTGAGAAACTGCCATAATGCACTTCAGAGTGGCTGAACAAGCTTACACTACCCCCAACAATGAAGGAGTGTTCCCCTTGCTCCACAACCTCTCCAGCATAGGCTGTCATCTGTGTCTTTTATCTTAGCGAATCTGACAGGTGTAAGGTGGTATCTCAAAGTTGTTTTATTTACATTTCTCTGATGGCTAAAGACGTTGAACACTTTTTCAAGTGCCTTTTAGCCATTTGTAATTCTTCTGCTGAGAATTCCCTTTACAGTTCTGGACCCCATTTTTTGATTGGGTTATTCAAGGTTTTGGGCTCTAGTTTCTTGAGTTCTCTATATATTTTAGAGATCAGTCCTCTATCACTTGTAGGGTTGGTGAAAATCTTTTCCTATTCTGTAAGCTGTTGTTTTTGTCCTATTAACTGTGTCTTTGGCATTACAGAAGCATCTCTGTTTAAGGAGGTCCACTTATTGATTGTTGTTCTTAGTGTCTGTGCCACTGGTGTTATAGTTAGGAAGTAGTCACCTGTGACAATGTTTTGGAGGGTATTTCCCACTTTCTTTTCTATCAAGTTCAAAGTGGCTGGGTTTAAGTTGAGGTCTTTGATCCACTTGGATTTGAGTTTTGTGCAGGGTGACAGGCTGGGATCTATTTGCATTTTTCTACACACTTCCATCCAGCTATGCCAACACCATTTGTTAAATATACTATCTTTTTTCCATTGAATATTTTGGGCCTCTTTGTCAAACGTCAGGTGGTCATAGGTTTTTCAGTTAATGCCCACATCCTCAATTCAATCCCATTGATCCGTAAGTCTGTTTTTATTCTAGAACCAGTCTGTTTTTATTACTGTAGCTCTATAGTATAAATTGAAGTCAGGGATGGTGATGCCTCGTGAGGTTCTTTTGGTCAGCAAAATTGTTTTGGCAATCCTGGCTTTCCTGTTATTCCAAATGAAGTTGAGTATTGTTCTTTCAAGGTCCATAAAATATTGTTCTGGGATATTTATTGATGAGAAATGCATTGAATCTAGGGATTGCTTTTGGTAAAATTGTCATTTTTACTATGTTAATCTTACCTATCCAGGAACATGGGAGATCTTTCCATTTTCTGATATCCTCTTCAATATCTTTCTTCAGTGATTTAAAAATTTTGTAAATATATCTGTTACTTCTTTGGTTATAGCTACTCCAAGGTATTTAATGCTATTTGCAGCTATTATGAAGGTAGATGTTTCCCTTATATGTTTTTCAGCCCTTTTATCTTTAGTGTATAGGAGGGCTATTGATTTCTTTGAGTTGATCTTGTATCCTGCTACACTGATAAAAGTGTTTATCAGCTGTAGAAGTTCCCTGGTTGAATTTTTTGGGTCACTTATATATACAATCATATCATCTGCAAATAGAAATATTTTCACTTCTTCTTTACAATTCATATCCCCTTAATCTCCTTTCATTCTCTTATTGCTTTAGCTAAAACTATGAGAACTATATTGAATAGATAAGAGGAGAGAGGACATCCTTGTCTAGTTCCTGATTTTAGTGGGATTGCTTTGAGTTTTACTCCATTAAGTTGGATGTTGGCTGTTGGCTCCTTGTAAATCACCTTTATTATATTTAGATATTTTCCCTGTTCCTGATCTCTCCAGAATTTTTATCATAAAGGAGTGTTGAATTTTGTCAAAGGCTTTTTCAGCATCTAAGGATATGATAATGTGTTTTTTTTCTTTCTGTTTGTTTATATGATGGATGATATTTATGGTTTTTCATTTGTTGAACCATCCCTGCATTTCTGGGATGAAGCATACTTGATCATGGTGGATGATATTTTGTATATGTGGTTGTATACAGTTTGCCAGAATTTTGTTGAGAATTTAACATCAATATTCATGAGAGAAATTGGTCTGTAATTCTGTCTTTGTTGCAGCATCAAGTATTAGGGTAATTGAGGACTCATAAAAAAATTTGGCAATATTCCTTTAGTTTCTACTGAGTGAAACAGTTTGAGGAGTAATGGCAGTAATTCTTCTTTCAATGTCTGGTAGAATTCTGCACTGAAACCATCTGGACCTGGGCTTTTTTTACTTGGGAGGCTTTTAATGATAGTATCAAATTCCTTTAGGATTATAGCTGTGTTTAGGTAATTAATCTGGTCTTCATTTAATTTTGGTAAATGGTACCTGTCCAAAAAGCTGTCCAATTCTTCTAGGTTTTACATTTTGGTGGAATATAGATTTTCAAAGTATGATCTGATAATTCTCTGGATTTTCTGGAGGTCTGTTGGTATGGCCCCTTCTCATTTCTGATTTTGTTAATTTGGATACTGTCCCTCTGCTTTGTGTTTAGTTTGGATAAGGGTTTATCTATTTCGTTGACTTTCTCAAAGAACTAACTCTTTGATTTATTGATTCCTTGTATTGTTCTTTTTGTTTCAATTGTATTGATTTCAGCTCTAAGTTTGATTATTTCCTGCCGTCTACTCCTTCATGGTGAGTTTGCTCCTAATTCTTCTAAGGTTTTCAGCTGTGCTGTTAGTTCTCTTGTGTGGAATTTGTCTAGGTTTTTCATATAGACATCTAGTGCTATGAATTTTCCTCTTAAGACTGCTTTCATTGTGTCCCACTTGTTTTGGTACATTGTGGATTTATTTTCATTATATTCTAGGAAGACTTTGATTTCTTTCTTAATTTTTTTCCTTGACCCAGAGGTGGTTCAGTTGAGTGATGGTTAGTTTCCATGTGTTAGTAGACTTTCTATGATTTTTGATGTTGTTCAGCCCTAACTTTAGGCCCTGATGGTCTAATATTTCTATTATTAGGGATTATTTCTATTTTTTTGTATCTGTTGATTTTTGTATTTGCTTTATGAACAATTATATGGTTCATTTTAGAGAAAGCTCCATATGGTGCTGAGAAGTATGTATTCTTTCACGTTTAGGTGGAATCTTCTGTAAATATCTATTAAATCCATTTGCGTCATAACCTCTGTTAGACTCCTTATTTCTCTGTTGAGTCTCTATCTGGTTGACAGATTCAAAGGTAAAAATGAGGTATTAAAGTTTCTCACTATTAGAGTGTGTGAATTGATGGAGGATTTGAGCTTTAGTAGTGTTTCTTTTACTTAGATAGGTGCCCTTATATTAGGGGCATAAATATTCAGGATTGAAATCTCCTCTTGATCAATTTTTCCTATGACGAATAAGTAATGTCCATCTTGGACCCTTTTAATTGCTTTTAGTTTAATTCTTCTTTGTTAGATATTAGGATGGCAAGACCAGCTTGTTTCTTAGGGCCATTTGATTGCAAAATCTTTTCCCAACCCTTTACTCTGAGCCTGTGTCTCTCTTTGTGGTTGAGGTGTGTTTCTTGTATGCAGCAGAAGCATGGCTTCTCTTTTTGCGCCCATCTTGTTAGTGTGTGTCTTTTTATAGGTGAGTTGAGTCCATTGATATTGAGGGATATTAGTGACCACTGATTTATATTTCCAGTTATTTTTGGTGGTAGCTCGTATGTATTTCCTTTGTCTGGGCTTTTCTTCTGTAGGATTATTGAATGTTTGTGGTTTCATGGGTGTATCTGGGATCCTTAGGTTGGAGTTTTCCCTCTAATGCTTTCTGAAGGACTGGATTTGTGATAGGTATTGTTTCAGACTGACTTTGTCATGAAATATCTTGTTTACTCCATCTATGGTGATTGATAATTTTGCTGAGTATAGTAGTCTAGGTTGGCAGCCATGGTCTTTTATTGTCTGTATAACTTCTGACCAAGCCCTTTTTGCTTTCATCATTTCCATTGACTAATCAGGAGTTATTTTGATGGATCTGCCTTCATAGGTAAAGTTGGTCCTTTTCTTTAGCAGCTATTAAAATTTTTTCTTTGTTCTGAATGTTTTGTTGCTTGATTATTATGCAGTGAGCAGACTTTTGGGGGGGTCATATCTATTTGGTGTTTTGTAAGCTTCTTGTATCTTTATAGGTATTTCCTTCTTTTAATTAGGAAAGTTTTTTTCTATGATTTTATTCAACACATTATCTGGGCCTTTGAGCTGGTATTCTTCTCTTTCTTTTATTCCTATTATTCTCAGTTTAGGTCTTTTCATAATGACCTAAATTTCCTGATCCTTTTGTGTTCTGGCTTTTTTGGTTTTAGTATTTTCTTTCACTGATGTATCTATTTTCGCTACTGAGTTTTCCACTCCAGAGATTCTCTCTTCCATCTCTTGGATTCTATTGGTTATACTTGTATCTGTATTTCTAGCTCTTTTCTTCAGATTTTCTATTTCCACCTTTGCCTCACTTTGTGCCTTTTTATTGTTTCTATTTCAAATTTTAGTTCCTAGAATGTTTTTTTTTCTTCATTTTTTGGTTTTCCTTTTCTTGGTTTTCTTTCAAAGATTTGTTCATCTCTTCCAATTTTTTGTTTGTATTTTCTGCTATTTCTTTAAGGGAATTTTTTTTTATATCTTCTTTGAAGGCTTCAATAATCATCATTAAGGTGTTTTGGCATTATTTCCTTCTGTTTCCTCTTCATTGCTCTGTTCAGGTCTTGTTGTTGTAGAACCACCAGTTTCTTCTGGTGTTGCCTTATGTTCTTTATATTGTTATATGTATTTTTGCACTGTTGTCTGCTTATGGCTTCAGTAGTTTGCAATTACTCAGCTCCTAGTCAGTTGTGGCAAGAGGGCTTGTGTGTCTCCTGTCTCCTCTGAGTAAGGGGTCTACTTGGTCTCTGACTCTGCTCTGGACAGGGGTCAGAATTTCAAAGCCTCAGTCCTTCTCTTATGAAGCAGTTCACCCTGGAGGCAGGGCCTAGCCTTGCAAGGTCCCCTCTTTTAGGGGTTGCTGGAGGATCCTGTCACAGTCAAAGCCTAGCTTCTGTCTGCTAGGGAGAGTCTGAGATCTGATCCTAGGAATTGACCCCAGTCCTGGAGAGGGACTGTCAGAATGGATGGTCCAGGTGCCAGAATCTGCTTACCTCTGGATGGGGGTCTGCATTTCAAAGGCCTCTTAGAGTAATATTCAGTTGTTCTTATCTGGGTTTAATTTTTCCAGTGGATATAAAGTGGCATGGGCATTATCATGTTAAAATTCTAATATCTACAACTTAGAAGTTTTGAAATAAATATAATAGGATAGCTATCAAGAATAATTTACTATGAAATAATTAATACAATAGGTAAGAAATTTATTTGAACTGAGACAGCTATAAACATACTTCATAGAAAGCTAACTTCAGTTCAACAATACAAAAGATACTAAGATATAATTTCATCATTCTTTATGGGTAATTACATCTATATAAAGGAAATCTTACTTTAAAATAGTCATAAGATCTACCACAGCTTCTCTGTAAAAGCTATATTTCTGAAGTGGAATTTAGTTGAGGAAAAATTAACTACTCAATGCAACGAATATTTGATAATTGTCAAAGTGGTTGAAATTCTGATTTCTCAAGCCAATGGTTTTTATGGTAGACGACACATGTTCACTACCTAAACCCTTTGTCTTTATTTCGTGCTGATATATGATGTCACTTATTAAATCTTCTATACATTAAAACTTTATTTGTTAAGCAAATAATTTTTCAATGTTTAATTGATAAGTCCTTTGCATGCTTAGATGCTAGACACTCCAATCTAGTTGCTGTACTCATGCACCTCTCAGCATCATGGAATCTTTATAAACAACAATTAATTAATTAAATAATTAATTAAAACTAGTTAAATATTAAGGACATTGCTATATAGCTTTAGCATGCATGGTACAGCAATTCTAACATAGCAAATTTGATACTGTTCCAGCTCTAGACCTCATATTGAAGAGTCAGTAAATTCAGAAATTAAGTGATAATAAACTATCTTAATTTATAGTACCAGGATTCATTCAACCTACAAGAAGACAGATTGCTAAGGAAATTTGTACCTCAGGAGCCAACGTAGACAAGGTTTCCTGTGAGATAGTTCTGGAGTGAGACTTCAGCAGATGGCATTAACGTCATCATTTTCCTAGCATTTAAAGTATCTGGTATGTTCCAGAAATAGCAGTATATTTTCTCAATAAATTTCTATGCTTCATGGGAGGAAAAAGTGGATTCTTCTCTCCCAAAGGATTAGAGTTCTGTTCCCAACATCTATATTATGCTGTTCACAAAAGCCTCTAACTCCAGAACCTTTTCTGGACTTTGAAGGTACCTGCACTCATGTGTACATTCACACACAGATATACACATATTTATTACACATTTGATTAAAGATAAAAAATCTTTTTAAACTATCAACCAAGAGGTAAATGTGTTCATTTTTTATTATCACAAATGTTTTATATTTCTGTTGGTTGATATCATTACACAGAATAATAATATATTTAGATATTGCAACAATAAACTTTCCAAAATTTTAATATATAAATATCGCTAGACTTTATCTTTTTTTCCACACTCTTTCAAAGTTTTATTTGAATGGTTAAAGCTTTATTTGAAATGCTGCTTCTATTTTACAAGTATGCATAACATTATTTTATAGGTCAGTATCTCAAAGTCACTTCTTGGATACGTATTTTTTCTTATATGTTTTTCTTCCATAATTTCTAATTCTCAAATTGTCCAAGACATTCTTACACTTTTAAATATTCACAAATTTCCAACTAAAATGTCTGTGTTGGCTTCCATCCTGCCTTCTAGGCATTGTCCAGGTGTCACTCTGCTATTGGGAAAGTTAGTAAGGAATGTCATCATTGTTCTTATGTGGTTAGTGTAGAACATTGCTGGATGGATGAGGTGGTAGGATTTATTTCTGTCTCCATGCTTATAACTCTACAAATCTTCAATGGAAAGGGCGGATGATACACTTCAAGGCCTGAACATAAACACAGGCAAAGTAAATTGATATATCTAGCAGCCAGCAAAACAATCTTACAAAACTAAAATAGGGAAATTATAAGACAAGTACAGACTGAAGAAGTTCATGACCACTAAACCAAGACTACACAAAATACAGAGAAACAAGACTATAGTCAGAGGAGAATGAAAGAATGACATCATAAGAACACAGGAAAAAAGTCAATTCATGATAAGAATAGATAAGAAAGTTATAAGAAAATCAATTATATTCAACATAATAAGTCAGCAAACCTCTAATGAACAAGGGAAGAAAAAAAGAACAAAGAGTAATCCCATCAAACAGAACAAACACAGAAATGAATAAATATTTTTTAGTAATAATTTTAGATGTAAATTGCCTCAACTCACCAATAAAGAAAAAGAGAAAAGAAGACTGGATCAAAACATTGATAGTTTCCAACTCTCTTGGTCTCCAAGACACACTGTACTAGAAGAGACACCTGAGACTCAGCCAAAGAGGCAACATCAACCTACAAGAAGATGGAAGTTAAACAACAATCTGATTCTAACATCCAATAAAGCAGATCCCAAATTAGTCAGAAACAGTAAAAACAAGACCATTGCATACTAGCAAAAGATATGATACATCAAGAAGATAAAACAATTGCAAACACACATCTCTGCATGTTGAGACTTCCAACTTCACAAAGAATTTGAATCGGCATAAAAGCTTCTGTCCTAATACGGTAATGCTTGAAGTTTCAATATCCACTCCCTTGTTTAAATATAACATCTAAGCTAAAATCAATAAAGATGAGCTAGTGAAATAGCTCACAAGAAACATTGTTTTGCACCCAACTGATGGCCTGAGTTCAATCCCTGAGGCCTATGTGGGTAGAGAACTGACTCTCATAAGCTGACTTGTGCATTTTACATAGGCACCATGTGCAAAAGGTCTTGCTCCCTCTCTCCCCTCTCTCATCTCTCTCTATTTGTCTCTCTGTCTCTTGCCTGAACCTGTTTTCCTATCTCTAGGATAAATATCTAAGAGTGTCTCTAACTTGTGTGTCAGATGGATGATTGAAAATTCCACTTACAACTGCAATGGCATTGTGATGCAGCTTCTGTGCATGATGCCAGTATCTGTTGTTACCCCTTCCTTGGTTTACACTACTCTGCTTGGGTGTGTTGGCTCTCTCTCTCTCTCTCTCTCTCTCTCTCTCTCTCTCTCTCTCTCTCTCACACACACACACACACACACACACACACACACACACACACACACACCAAAGAAAAATAAAACTTAAAGTGCCTCATAGGTCAGATGGACTTTGCAGATACCTGCAAAATATCCTATTCAAAAGAAATGGAGTTTACATTCTTTAAGTCATCCCAGTAAAATTTCTGCAGAACAGTGCATATTCCAGACCACAAAATAAATCTTAACAAATATCTATCCCCACAAAACCAAAATCTTTTCACAATTTGTATATCTTATCAAATATAATAAAGCTCAAAATCAATAGCAAGACAAACTACAAATACTACTCAGCTAATTGAAAAATAAACAATGTATTATTGGATGACTACTGAGTCATCACTGTATAAACTAGGGAGGAAGAGAAAATTCCTGGAATCAAATGAAGATGAAATCAAGCTTATCAGCCCTTTGGAGTGTGCTTAGTGTGCTAAGGCACATCTAAGAAGAATGTACAGCTATGAACAGTAAAGCATTTCAAGGTGGCAAATAAATAAACAGTATTGTACCACGTTCTTAGAAAAACAAGAATAAAACAAACGAAAGTCAATCATCAAAAAGATAATAAAGATTAGGATAAAAATTAATACAAAGCAGCTTAAAAAATATCTGAAATAATTGAATGCAAAGATGTTTGTTCAAAAGAGGAAATAAAATTAGCAAATCTCAAAAAAAAAAAACTAAGAGAGAAATAGGAACCAAATTACCAAAATAAGATATGAAAAGGATGCATTCCAACAGATCCCACTGAAATCCATCTTACCATCACAGCACACTGTGAAGCCTGTATTATAAAGAAAATTAAAAAAATCTAGAAGAAATGGAAATGGAGGCTATAGCTTACTAAGTTAAAATAAAAAGGTATGATACATAAGAAGCAATGTGATTTGAATCATAATAAAAAGCTTACCCCGCTAATAAAGCCCAGGATCATACAGGTTCCATTATGAATCCTATCCAATCATTAAGGATAAGCTTACACCAATACACTCTACACAAAATAGAAAAGCAATGAATACTAACAAAATCTTTTAATATAGGCAGGATTATCCTAACATCTAAAGAAGATAAAGTTAAAGAAATATAAAAAATTAAAACTATACATCATTTTTTCCTGATGAACATAGATCTAAATGTTCTCAATAAAATCTACAAAGAGAAATCATATGCTTACAGGTTTAGTTTCCTACAGCTTGTCCAGCTTGCGATCTTATACAGTCACTGTCCAGAGATAACATGATGGGCTGGGTCCACTAACATCAAGCTCTAATTAAGAAATTGCCTTTATGCTTGCACACATGCCAATCATATAGGGAAATTATATCAGTTAAGGTTCCTTTTGTTCAAATATGTCTGGGCTTGTGTCAGGCCAACAAAAATCAACTAGCACACTTACTAAGAACCTCAAGGAATTACTAATGAATTTTGTCAGAGAAGGACTACACGGGACTCATAGTAAGGGTAAAGTGGCCAGTTTATGATAGAGTCTTTCTTCTAAAGTCTCAGTAGTTTTAATCAGTTTCTTCCTAAGATCTTCATATCACAGTTAAATAAAGAGATTATGATGAACTGTAATTACTGACTTCTTTTAGAATCTTACCTTTATTTAAAAATTCATGATATTTTATGATTTAATTTTTTAGAATGCATAGTGCCAATGTTTAAAGATAAGGGCCAGCTGATTAATTGAAGAATCTATGAATAATTTATCTATCTCTGCAAGAACAAGAAGCATTCATTAGTGAGAAATCTTAGAGATTATAATTTGTAAAATATATCTAAAGAGAGTTAAGAAAGAACAAAATAAGTGAAGGCTGTATTATATTTATAGAAAGAATCAATATAATAAAAACGGTCATATTGTTGTCTCCAAATTGAACTGAGTCAATGTGACATTAAGAACAACAACAATAATATAAACAGTGAGACTTGACACAATAACTCTAAATTTACACAGGAGAAAAAGGGATCAAGCATAGGTGAGCCTCCATTTTAAAAATGAGAACTTGAACAGCCCATGCTCAATTGGATAACAAGCTTTATTATAAATGCATAGGTCTATTGAGATGGTGATAGTCACTGTAAGAAAGAGAAGTAGACATCTATAAAATATTTGAGGTGGATTTGTTCTGTACAAGTTATATGGCCTTTCAGATCTCCACTCAGTAGTTATTACTGAGCATGGATAATGGTCTGGTATTACTCTATAAACAAAACAAAGAGAAATCTCCTTCTTAGAAGCAAGGTATGGTGCAACTCACCCACAATTATAGACTCAGAATGGAGAGGCAAGAGGATCCTGAGTTTGAATATCTTGAACTACATAATGAGAGCTATTTCTAAAACAGTAATAGCCACACATAATTGCATTCTCAGTATGTCCATGTGCTAGCCCTTAAGACAGACACACCACTCTCATAAAAATTAGAAAGATGAGTTGTTAATGAATTTTTCACTTTCAGGAAACATTACAATTGGGTTTGTATCACATGCCACACAGACTTAATGAGAATGGAAAACCAATTTCACAAGGCATATATAATATTTCAGTATCCTTAAGGTAAGAAAATACTGTAATGTATTAATTATTATTATTTTTTATTATGGTAAGCTATTGCCCCACCAAGGAGCTACTTTCTAGAACTTTCAAATTTTAAGTTTAAATTTTAATTTAAAAGTTTAAATTTTAAAAGAGATAATATCTTGCACAGGAACAAAATCTGATCAAATGTTAATAATGTCTATCACATACAATGAAATCCAACAATTTAGTGAGAAGAAATCTGTGGTGGTTTGGATGAAAATGCCTTGTACATATAGGCAGGGCTGTAAAAACAAGACCATTTTCCATAACTTCTATAGAAAGTAAGACTCTAGCATTATAAAAACCAATGATTCCATTTCTATACAGACTGTAAAGAAAGTATATATAACCATGTACTATACAACTAAGTACAAGGCATGTATGAGTGTTAATAGAGGCTGCCTTTGTAAATAGCAAGGATATAGACATCTTTCCGTAGTAGAATAGGTGTGGTATGTTCATATAGTAATCAGCTATGAGGCATGATGAACAATGGAGTATAGGTAGATGTTTCCATGGGAATGAATCTCAGGCAAATCACTAAGTAGAAAAATATATAAGGACAGCAACTCACACTATATATGTGTGAGTAAAATGTGATATTCCCGCAACGTCAAACATAATCAATACATACTCCATTATTCAAAGTATATATTTAGGCACCTTTCCATACATACTTTTCTTTATTCTTGGAAAATTACATGCATGTATTCAGTGAATTTTGATGTAAACAATGATGTATACAACGACTATTCACTCCCTTGCCCTCTAGATCCTTTGCAGGCCCTCTATAGCATTTCTTCCTCTCAAAACTTTATCCTCTCTTATATTTTATAACCTGTTAGTGCTGCTCATATGTACATCAGTGTGGAGACAATCTCTGGGTTATGTAGAAGTTCACAAAGGCCACTGCACAAATAAAAGTGACTCTCTGTCCCCAGCAGCCAATAATTGCTAATAGTCCCTGAGTTAGGGTGGAACCTCAGTTGTCACTCCTTATTCCCTGCTTTTACTGGCTTGCTCTTGTGCAGGTAACCACAGCTACTGTGTGGTCCTATATGTGCAACTGTCATATCATGTCTACAGGAGAGTATTCAGTAGCTCTCCTTCCCATCACCCAATACTTATATTCTTTTCTTGCCTCTCTCAGTATGTTCCCTGAACCTAGTGTGAAGTTTGATATAGGTGTCTCAAGTTACTTTAGAACATAAAAAGAATTAAAATAATAAAAGAAACTAATTTCTCTTATGTTTGTTTTGTTGTCTTTAAAATAGGGTCTTTTGTAATCTAGGCTAGTTTCTTAATCTTCCTACCTCAGCGTCCAAAGTGTTAGTGTTACAGGTATGCTTGTCTAGACAGGCTAACATTTGAGGTATTTTTAAAAATATTTATTTATTTATTTAATGTGAATTGGTGTTTTACCTGCGTGTTTAACTGTGTAAGAGTGTCAGATCTTGGAATTATAGACAGTTGTTAGCTGCCATGTGGATGCTGGGAATCGAACTCAGGTCCTCCGGAAGAACAGGCAGTACTCTAAACTGCTGAACCATATCTCCAGCCCCTTGAGGTATTTTCCACAATGCCTTTCTATGTTGCAGAAGCTGCCCTTGACCTTCTTATCCCCCTGCTTTATACTCTTTGATGCTGGGTTAGAGGTTTGTACCACCACTATAGACTCAAAGAGTGACTAGGAGACAAGTAGCTGAAAACATGAAGAGCAAACAGCATAAGTTATTTGAAAATGAGTATTCAGTTCACAAGCCCATGAAATTAAAGACAGTAATGAATGCAGCTCAAAACAAAATTTAAACTTAAACTATTGTGAGGCTGTTTTTGAGTGTGGTATTCAATTGCATGACTTTCTGGCATGAACTTCCTAGATGATAAAAAATTGTAAAACAATATCACACATAATAAATGTACCCGTTATCTTTATAGCCTATATGGATTCAGTTTTATAGAAATGTGTTGCTTCCAATGTGTTGGCTCTAAGAGCAAACAGCTGAACTGGTACCAGCAGATGTTGCATATGCTTGTGCTGGTAACTGGGCAAGGAAAACATAGCAATTATCAATAATGTTTAAACTGTCATTGCAATCAATAGGCACTTAACTTTATTTAAAAGAAAGGCAAGTATTCTTCTTTGAATGTTAAAAGTACTTCCATACCTCAACTGTGGCTCATACTTTACAAGGGATACTTCACTGTCAACCCTCTGCTTCCTTCTGCATTGGTGGCTGAAACGTGAAAGAGCTCTCGCCCAGCTTTCTGCTTTCCTGTCAATTAAGTTTTATAGCAAAAATAAGCACAGCCCCTTGTGTGTTATTATTTTAATCCCAGCATGGCTTTAGTAACATCTCAAGAGACATAGAAACCCAAAAGATAAAGTATAGATGAAGGATGAGTGTTCAATGGTAAGTGGACAGATAGGTTTTTTTTAATTGGAAAGAGGGGTGTCTAGGTACTCCATATAATTTGGAGGAGACTACTTATGCAAGTTTTCAAAGACTATAATCTGAATTGACATTATATGCAAAAGTAGGATGTCATACTTGGTATGTATAAAGGATTGTGTCTGCAGGTAAAAGCAGCAGAGCTGAAAAGGGAAAGTCTGTCTTAGCAACACCATATTTTAAGGCACAATTGAGATTCTGTTGAAGGAAGGTAGGTGTGTGATCACCTGTTTAATAAGAGAAATTCAAACCATTTGCTAATGATGTGCTTGTAAAACATGTGGCTTGTAAAGCTTGAAGAAGGTGGTAGTTATAATATATCTTGAAAGGGAAAGAGTCTAAAACTTTTTTCCTAAATATATTTTAATATTTATAAAACTCTTTCTCTCACCAGACTGTAGCCAGGAAAATAGAAAAAAGCAGAAATAGTATGGGAAGAAGTTTGGAGAACAGAACTGTTTATTTTAAATTTCATGATTTGGTGATGGACAAAAGCACTAATGGTGAAAATATGGCTCAACTTGCAATGTTTACTACAGATATGGTTGAGGTTACTGAAGAATTGGGTGTTTTGTGACCATTAAAATACACAACCAAATTAAAAGATTTATACAAACATTAGAAAGATGTTAAAAAAGATTTTCCTTTTCCATTGTCAGTGTGCCTGGGTAGGTACTGATGACGTCCAGGAAATGTTAGGTAAAAGAGGACTATTAACTCATGTTCAGTGAAGTATCATTATGTAATAATATATCAAGGAAATGTATGCACAGGGGAGTAAAAAATGGTCAATTCCAGGCAAACTGTCAAGACTAGATTTGAAAAGGGACAATGAATTAAATTATCTCCAGTCTCAGGAATTCTTCAAAGCAAAGAGGCTGAAGATGGTAAGAACAGTTGCTTTGTTGAAATGAGATGGCCAATGCTATAAGGGTTTATGAGAGACTTTAGCCCCCTTCACTGGGCTTCAGTCCTGGTCTGCAGCTTTTGAAGAAATTTTTTTCTTTACTAAAGACAAGGCTGAATCCAGGGAACCCAGGTAAGGCAATACCCACCACCCACTTACACTCCTTAAAGCATATCTAACAACCCCAGACTGCATCCCTTCCCTATGCTCTATACTAGGGCCCACAACACAGGCAGAGACCAGAGTGGTCCTAGGGACCCCAAGTAGGACACCGACAACTGCCCACAAAATCCCTTTAAGACAACAAAACAACCCCGATCTTACCCCCTTCCTGGGCTCCATATACAGGTCTACAACTTCAGAAGAAGATGTTAGTTATACTAGAGGCCACACTGGATCTAGGGGCCCTAGCTGTGGCACAAACCTTCTGCTGCACTGGAGACAATGCTGTACTGGGAATTCCAGAGGACAAGAAGGTACCCAGAACCTCAGAGGCTATATAAGTAGTCAAAACCCAAAGATTTTGCAGGCCTCCCAAAACCACAGTAGAGATACCCTGCTGGGCCTGAAGACATACTAGTCACCACTTATGCAATAAGACCAGACAGTAAAAAGAAACAAGCAGCAAAAAACCCATTCAACAAAGACAAGAACAGAGATCAACACCCAAACCTATGACAATCCCAAACCCGGATACCAAAATGCCACTGTAAGAACAAAAACAATAGCATAAAGGGTAATCTAGCACCATCAAAACCCACCTATCATAAGATAGTAAGCCCTGGACAATCCAAAGTAGCTGAAGCACAAGAAAACAACCTTAAAAATAACTTTATGAAGATAAAGGTTCAAAGGAAAAAAATAAATAAAAAGCCTTAAAGAAATTGGGGAACACAAACAAAAAAAATGATCGAAAGGCATTAGCTCAACTATGTTCATAGCAGCATTATTTGTAATAGCAAGAACCTGGAAACAACCTAGATGTCCCTCAAATGAAGAATGGATTAACAAACTTTGGTACATCTACACAATGGAGTACTACCCAGCAGTAAGAAAAAATGATATCCTAAAATTTGCAGGCAAATGGATGGATTTGGAGAATATCCTCCTGAGCGAGGTATCACAAACTCAGAAAGATAAGCAGGGGATGTACTCACTCATTAGTGGACTCTAAACAATCAAACAACCAAGAAAAAAGCAAAGCATGCCCAAGCTGCAAACCATAACCACTGAACAGCTTGGGACCAGAAACACACTGGACTGACTCCTTGGATCTCACTCCCCCTAGAGGAACACTCAACTCACTCTAGAGGGAGGGGGGAGAAAACTGCATCTGCCAGGAGTGGAGACTGAACTAAGCAATATTGGGGCAGTGGGACCATGGGACTGTCTGCTGCCTGCCCAGGGATGGGATGGGGATGTATGGAGAAGAAAGAATGACCTGATGTGGTGGGAGGGGGAAGGGACCTTGAATAAGGATATACAAGGTTAGGTTAGAAAGTGTGACTTCTTCGTTCATAATAATAATAATAATAATAATAATAATAAATTAAATAAAAAATTATTGAAATCAATAAACCTCTTAAAGAATGATAAAAATCCAAGAAAAACAAAAACAAAGCAACAACAACAATAATTAAAAAAAAAAAACAGGTGAAGGAAACAGTACAAGACATAAAAACAAAAATAGAAGCAATAAAAAAACAAAATCTAGGGAATCCTGGAAATGGAAAATGTGAGTAAGCAAAGCAGAACTACAGATGCCAGTATCACCAATAGAATACAAGAGATGGGAAGGAGAATCTGAGGTGTCCATGTATGATAGAGGAAATAGATTCATCAGTCAAAGAAATATTAAATTTTAAAAAAATCATAACACAAAATATTCAGGAAATCTGGAACACAGTGAAAAGACCAAACCTAGGAATAATAGGAATAGAAGGAGAAAGGTCCCAGTTGAAAGGCCCAGAAAATATATTCAACAAAATCATATAGGAAAATATTCCTAATTTAAAGAAGAACATGCCTCTAAAGAAACAAGTGGCTTACAGAATACCAAATACACTGGACTAGACAAAAAATCAATAGCCTTCCTATACACAAATGATCAGGGCTGAGAAAGAAAACAGGGAATCAACATTAATTACAATAGCCTCAGGTAATAAAAAAATATCTTAGGGTAATTCTAACCGAGCAAGTAAAAGACATGCATAACAAAAACTTCAAATCTTTGAAGAAAGAAATTGGATAAGATATCAGAAGATGGAAAGATCTCCCACACTCATGGGTCAGTAGGATTAACATAGTAAAAAATGACCATCTCACAGAAGGTAATCTACAGATGCGATTCAATCCCCATTAAAATTCTAACACAATTCTTTACAGAACTTGCAAGAATAATACTCAACTTCATATGGAAAAACAGAAAACCAAGGATAGCTAAAACAATTCTGTACCATAAAAGAACTTCCAGAAGTATCACGATTCCTGACTTCAAGGTCTACTACAGAGCTAAGGTAATAAAAACCACATGTTATTGGTATAAAAACAGACAGGTAGACAAATGAGTCAAATCATTTTATATCATTTATATCAAATCAAGACCTAGATATAAACGCACATATCTCACTCAGGACACCTGATTTTTGACAAGGAAGCCACATACATAAATGAAAAAAAAAAAACTTCTTCAACAAATGGTGCTAATTTAACTGGATGTGGGCCTATAAGAGAATTTAAATAGATTCATATTAATCACCCTGCACAAACTAAAGTCCAAGTGGATCAAAAACCTTGACATAAATCCAGATACAGTGAACCTGATAGAAGAGAAAGTGGAAAATAGTATTGAAAACATTGGCAAAAGAGAAAACTTCCTGAGCAAGACATCAATAGCATAGACATGAAGATCAATCATTAATAAATGGAACCTCATAAAACTGAAAAGTTTTGTAAAACAAAAAACACCATCAATAGGACAAACTGCAGTGTTCAGAATGGGAAAAGATCTTAACCAACCCCATATCTGGCAAAGGGTTTGTTTCCAAAATTTATAAAGATCTCAAAAAACTAGACTTTAACAGATCAAATAATTCAATTACAAAATGAGGTACAGAACTAAATAGAGAATTCTCATCAGAGGAATCTCAAATGACCAAGAGACACTAAAAGAAATGTTCAACATCCTTAGCCTTCAGGAAAATGCAAATCAAAATGATTCTGAAATTCCATCTTATACCTATCAGAATGGCTAAGATCAGAAACACAAGTGACAGCTCATCCTGGAAAGGATCTGGAACAAGAAGATTACTCTGCCATTGCTAGTGGGAGTAGAAATTTGTATAGCTGCTTTGAAAATCAATATGGTGTTTTCTCAGAAACATGAAAATCAATCTACTATAAAACCCAGCAATATATACCACTCTTGGGCATATACTCAAAAGATGCTCAATTATACCACAAGGACACTTGCTCACCTATGTTCATAGCAGCTTTATTTGTAGCCAGAAGCTGTAAACAACCTAGATGTCTATCAACCAAGGAATAGATAAAGAAAATATGGTACATGTCTACAATAGAGTGTTAATCAGCAGTTAAAAAAATAACATCATGAAATTTGCAAGCAAATGGCTGGAACTAGAAAAAAAAATCATCCTGAGTGAAATAACTCAGACCCAGAAGGACAAATATAGTATGTAGTTACTTATAAATGGATATTAGCTGTAAAATAAAAGATAATTATGCTACAATCTGCAGACTCAGAGAGACTAGGTGACAAGGAGAGTTCAAGGGGAAACATCTGGATATCCCTGATAATGGGAAATAGAAAAGATTTTAAGAGTGGATTATAGATGGATGAGGATAGAAACATGAGCAAGCAGGTGGAGGTAGGCAAAGGGAGAGAATACAGAAAAAGGCTACTAGAAGGTGGGCACATTTCAGGTAAGGTAAAAACCTGTCACAAGGGAAATTCTTAGAAATCTACCAGGATGATTCCAGCTAAGACTCCTAGAAATAGCAGATATGTATTCTGTACTTAAAGTCTCCTGTGACCAAGCAACATTTCATATGGAGGGAATGGGACACCAACCCAGCTACATAACCTTAACTCTACAATCTCTGCTCCTTCTGCATATACTGAGTTAACAGTGGCCTAGAAATTGAGGTAGTGGCCAGCCAATGACTAGTCTAGCCTAAAATCCATGCCAGGAGAGTAAGCCCACCCCTAACACTGCCTGGATCACCAAGACCACAGGCTGTATGACACAGAAACCTAGGATAGAACCAAACAGAACTGGAGAAAATAAAATATCAGTGTAATGATGCCTAATGATATTCTGCTGTACTCATATCTTGATGTCTAATCCAAACTTCGTAAGAGGCTGATAGAAACAGACACAAATACAAAGCCAAACATTAGGTGAAGCTCAGAAGAAGGGGAGAGAAGATTATAGGAGGCAGAAGAGTCAAGCACACTTCAAGAAAACCCACAAAATCAACTAACCCAGACTCATAGGGGTTCACAGATACTGAACCAGAGAGTCTGCATGGGATTTAACACATTGCATAAATGTTACAGTGTATAACTTGGTCCTCTTCTGGGATTCCTAGCAGTGGGAGCAGAACTCTGACTCTTTTACTGGCTTTTAGGACCCACTACTCATACTGGGTTGTCTCGCTCAACCTTAATACATAGGGTTAATTATTATAGTTTCTGGCATATAACACATTGTAATTATCATATTCCTGATAGTTTTCTTGACTTATCTAAGCAAACAAAACTACTGTATAGACATCGTATTAGTTTCTACTCTTATAAAAAATTTTAATTAGGTTTATTCATTTATTTGTTATATGCAAGTATGTGTGAATGTGTGCATCATGCACATAAAAGTCAGAGAATTACTGGTAGGAGTCAATTCTTTCCTTTCACCTTTTAGATCCTGGGGATCAAACTCAGATCCTCATGGTTGGCAGCAAGTACCTTTTCCAGCTAAGCCATCTCGTCTGGCTGGTTTCTACTTTTATCATTTCTTTAAAACTTGTTTTACATGATTCTGTTTATACTGTAAATGATATTATTCTCCATTACGGAATTTGTACGCAAATATAGTGACCTTTTATTTAATATGATTCAGTGTTCTTATTTTAAAAAATATTTTTTTAATTGTAAACAAACCACCAAAAGTCATGTTAACTGTGACTTCAGTTAGCAGAGAATCATTGGCCACTGTATTATTCTCTTCCAGTTTGTCTTCTTATTGTCTTGCTCAGTAATCATGTCTGCATGGCAAAAATAAAAAATAAAATAAAATAATGATTGCATTATGTATAATTTTTGGCTCTTTGTAAAAGAAAAAAAATTAAAAGTATATACCTGTAGAAAAGCTTTTGTTAGTTAACATTTCTGTCCTCAAATCAAATCTTTTAGATGTGAATGAGATGGTTACTTCTATTTTAAGATTCAAATCTTAGCAACAGGTAACTTGGAAAACAGAACATATTCCATTTTCTCCTAAGTCAAAAGCAGTTAAATTCTGTCAGTCAAAGCACAAAACTTCCACCAGGGAAAAGCATTCTAGAATACAAGACACAAATTTCTTTAAATCCAAAGAAAAGTGGATTGCTCAGGTAGGTCCTTTTTCTAGTTTGCTCAATTCCTTCCTGGGTCTAAGAGCCTACATATCTATGAGCCTCTGACCTGTGACATGACACTACATGTGAACCACCTTTCCATAAACTCAGTGTGTCTCCAGCCTCCTACAGACATCAGCTACAATAGGTCAAAGTCATTGGTGCCCCTCCCCTGCTACTGCCAGGCATTTTTTGATTGTCTTTGTTATCTGACCACTCCCAACAAATCCTATTCAATTCAATTCACTTGCTTTGGGCAAGGAAAATCTCTTAACTATCTTAAAGAAAGTAAGGGTGCATTAGTAGTAATGTAGTCTTCCGGCCCTTCTAGCTCCATTAACAACTCTATAGAATGATTTTGTCTTTGATTATATCAACTCATTCAAGGCATTTTGTCTTACTTTTTTTTTCTTTAAATTTTTTTTCCATACCCTTCACTGATCCCCTCTATCCCTTCTTCCCAGTCCTCTCCCAGCTTTCCATCTATTTCTCAGAGAGCTTCAGGACTCCCAAAGTCAATTCTGTCTGACATATCCAGTTAAGGTAGAACAGAGTCTCTCTCTCTCCCACGATCAAAGCTGAGTAATGTGTTCTTATGTAGGGAGTGGGCTCCAGGAACCAAGTTCACATACCAGAGATAAACTCTGGTCCACAACAAGAGCTCCCAGTCCAGCTGATGAGAGGTAGGAGAGATTATATGCTCAAAGGATCAGGATCACAATGGAAACCCACAGAGACAGCAGACTTGAGCTATTGGGAGCTCATTTACTTGGGAAAGACAGCTGATGTTCCTTCCTGGAATGGAACTAAATAAACTCTCTGAATGTAAATAACAGTCAAACTATGTGGAAAGTTTGCCTTTCATTCTTAAAATTCACACATATTATCTTATCAGGCTCAACTCAGAACCCTAGCATCCGAAGCTACTTCTGAAATGTAAATGTCTCCATCCTCTCTGAACAAGTTCTGTAACTGACATCTTTCTTCCACTTGGGTAGTTGAACAATAGAAGTATAAAGAAAGTATATGCAAGGGTGCAGTCTTTGCTCTGTGTTGCTTTCATTATGTTCAGTAAATCTTTCCAACACAACTCTATTCCCCTCCAAGCATTAGCATACAAGTGCTTTTATTTTGATCTTGGATATCTTTAAAATTACTATGAGAATTTGGAAAAAGACTGTCTAAAATAATTGGACACGAAAAGAGAGAACCAAAAGTACAGGTTCTAGAAACAGGGAGAAAGATGGAAAAGTTTTTAAAACAAAAAAGGGTGTCAGTGCTTTGGCAGGGGCATGCACTGGGCTTTCCTAACAGCTTTTTACTGGTATGAAGACCATACTGCCTGGTTCTCACTGTCTAGATCTGCTTCCACGAGTACAACTGAACCTTCATCTGACTGATGTTGAAATAAAGTCTGTGTGCCTGCATGGAAACAGCTGACAAGTATCTTTCTCTGGCCCAGATAATGTGGAGCATTGTGAATCTTAAGAAACAGCCATAGCCAAGAGGCCTTATGCAGAATGGGGCCGGTCCATTTGCAAAATGCTCAGAATTGTTCTTTTCACAATGAAAACTACCCAAGTCCCTGTATAATGCTTTACACCTGAGCACTAAGACATTAACGATTCCCATCTGCACTTATTCTCTGAGCTTTTGCTTCAAAGGACATGGTGATAGGAACAGAGTCATCTGTGATGAAGTCTGTGTGCTTTTAATTTTAAAAAATTCTCTCCTAGACTTGATTTCCAGAAGTACATTCTAAACAAAGATTACCCAGTAGAAATTGATTTCCATAATAGGCTCAGTTAAGGGGAGGGGAGAGCGGAGGAAATGGAGGACTAGGGAAGGAGCCAGGCAATGGAGAGTGTTATTAGACTGATATCACAGAGGTGTCTGAACTGAAGCTATGAGAGTTAGTGCTGGTGAAGAAGCCAATTTCCACTCCTGTCACTACTCCCAAGAATCTCCTGGGTCCTCTGCCTCCCTGTTTGCATCAGCAAAGTGACTGCAGTGGCTTTTCTAAAGAAGAGTCAATGTAGAAGATGCTGATGCAGAGGGAAGTCCACTGAAATCAGAAAAAAAAAGACAAGATAAGGGTGACAAAGGCAGCCTGACAGTGTATACCTTGAGCCCTTCAACCTATCATAGAAACTGTGTCATAAGCATGGTGATCTATCTGACATAAATAAAAACTGGGAAAACATGTCACTTTAAATGTACAGGATTCCCTCAACCTTGACTTGTCTCAAAAAAAAAAATATTTGTATGCTTTTCATACAAATAGTAGTGATGAAGCAATGAAAACAACCAAATAAGAGGACTTTTGTGATTAACGACTGGAAATAATGACAATGGCAGATATGTGCCTAGTTAAACACAAATATGTAAACATATCTAGCAAAAACATACATATATAAATGTATGTAGCCCAGAGGAGTCTAAGTACAAAAACAAACTGACTTGAGGAAATTTTCATGTGCTTGTCTTTTTGTTGTTGATTTTTTTTCCATTTGTGATAGAAGAAAACAGAGATTCTTTAAATAAGCAAATAAAATTTTTATTTGTCCTTTAAAGACTTAGTATAAGAATATACTTAGTTAATATACAGACAAAATTATACATCCCTATACTTTCATGAATTATTTTGAAAAGTTTTCAAATTTCAGAGTTTCCCAAAAGCTAAGAAAAAAATAACTGTTGAAAGTGACAGAAACATAGTTTTTATCCTAAGAAGAAAAAAATCAGCAATAAGAATTTTACCAAGCGCAGAGGAAATTTTGGAGAAAGAGTTGGCAAGAACAAAGTAACACATTTCCCATCTGTACCATTTATTTGTGAATGGACAGTTTTACAGAGCCTAATGCTCTAATTTGGATTAATGATAGTAAAACATGTTGTTGTTCAGAACTGAACAAAATGGAGCATTTGCCTGACAGGAAAAACTGGAGTCTATAACTTCTGGTATGGATGTAGGAGAAAAAGAAAGAAATCTTATGCTGCCAAAACTGAATTTATATCTGAGTAAAATATTTTCATTTAAAACATAAATTATGTGCTATAAATTAGGTTAAGTAAACAAAGGCTTTGGAGTGTTAATCCCAAAAATGGGAGAAAATGATCATTGTCCCAAAGCATCATGGTCAAATTAATCAAAGCAAGAAATTAATTTAAAAATCTTTTTTATTTGTTTGTATATGATGCTTTCCCATAAAGCAGAGCTCAAGAGGTAAGCACTGGATGTAAGGAACACAAGGTTTTTTTATAGCTCAGGAGTAGGAGGTTTCTAAATGGTGTATTTGTCAGAACATAAGCATAACAAGTTAGCCCTGACCCCTAAAACAAACACATAGTTGCACGGTGGACAAGGAAGGAATCATAGCAATAGGTAGCCATATAACTTTTTGAAACAAAGGTAGGGTTGCAAGATGGTTATAAACAACTTTGTTTCAACAAAGACATAATTGTGTTTCCTGCAACAAGTCAATTTTAGTTAAGGTTACAGGTGGAGCATTGCCCAATCCAAGAAAAATGGAGGTTTAATCATAAACAGCAATGAATCCAGTTTGTCTTTTCTGTGTGATGGCTTTTAAGCTTAAAATGGAGGCAGTCTGGTTCTTCGGGTCCTTACAAATTAGATGCTAAGTTTTTGTGTGAGATGACTGGTGTTGCCAGACTTATGTGGCCTTTTAGAGAAATATTTATCTCAGGACGTCCTATTTACCCCATTTCTTTTACACTTCCACAGAAGCCCTTCTGCTTACTAACATTGAGAAGCATGTTAAATAAGAACCATACACAGTGAGAGGAGACATCCAGTCTACAACCATAATTACAAGGGCTTCGAAGGCCACAGTTATACCAGAAAAAATTGTCAGGACACAGGAAATCCTTGCAGAGTGAATTTAAACCACCATTCTTAAAAAAAAAAAAAAAAAACCATTGACACCCATTTCAATGTGAATCAGATAAACATTTCTATAGGAGGTCACTGAAATGCCAATTCAGGTACCCCCTACAGTCTAGCTTTCTTATTTACAGACAAATATTATCCAATTGACACTATTTTATTAATTGGTTGAATACATTGAAATGGCACCTCATGCATGGGTTTAGACAATCCTTGGAAGGATAGACGTTATGCTTAGAAAAGATCGGCTATGGAATGCCAAATATGTAAATGAGCCACACAAAATAAAAAGATTAAAACACAAAAATGTGCATTAAACCTCAAATGTTTTCTGAGTCCCCTGAGTTCTTGGTTCAAAGTTTGCTCAGAAAAGAGTTTCTCCTGATAAAGGACTTCTCAGCAAGAACTGATCCATATTCAGCAATGCCTATCCATTACTCTACACTGAGTTATGGTGGTGTTTGTTATTCTTATCCAACAAATGAGAAAACTACTTTCCCATTAATTCATAGGGTCTATAAAGCAAATAAAACTGACTAAAAATGACTTTAGTTAAAAATATATAAATGAGACTAGACTGATCCTTTAAAATTTCCAACAAGGGGATGGCAGATGGCCCAAGGAAGTGAAGACATATGCTGTTAAGCATGATGACCTGGTTGAAGCCTTCAAAAACCTCAAGCTGGAAGGAGATAACTGATTCTTACATCTTATCTTTTAATTTCAACCTATGTGCCCTGGAACATGAACAAACACACACACAATACAAATGTAACAAAAACAATTCCAACAAGAACACAATATTTTTGCATTTTGAAAAATTTAAAATAAGTTTTAATTTGATTTTAACTTTACTTGTAAGATACTATAAGCAATTGTGACAATTAGTACTAATTTAAAAAAACTAATTTATATAAAACAAATCAGAAGATACTTATTTTAAAGAGACAAATAACTAAATTCAATATGCCTATCACTATTTGTAAAAATTTTAAAATAGTTCTACAAAATAGAAAAAAATTAGTTTTGTTCATAAAACAGTCTATGGAGCGAGCATGACAATCTACTAATTATAAAAGACTAATTAGAATAAAATAAATCAGAATACAGAATATATTTTTTTTGAGACAAGTTTTCTCTGTGTGCATTTGGAGGCCATCCTGGAACTTGCTCTGAAGATCAGGCTGACCTTGAACTCACAGAGATTTTTGGGCCTTTGCCTACCAAATGCTGGGATTAAAAGCATGCACCACCAATGTCCTGAAGAATATATTTATTTTAAAGGGGCCAATAAGAAAATTCAATATGCCTTATCAGTACTTGAGAAAATTGTGAAACAGTGAGTTCTCCAAAATAGATAAAAATTGTTCTGCTCATAAAATAGTCCAGGAAGACACTACAATCATTTTTTTTACTCCTCTTTAAAGGAAATAAAAGCAGTATAATCAACCAAAATTTCCCAGCCAATTATTTTTTACTTTGGACAGAAGTAAGCTATGCTTTTGAATTTGTTAGTTGATCAATGTTTTTAAAAACAGATATCTTCAATTATTTTAAAGTTGGAATTTCTAAGATAGTTGACAGAATTTTAAAAATTGAATTCTTGAAAGGAATCATGGAACAAAGCATTATCTTTTTTGAAGTGTAGTGTTTTAAAATGGGAGCTGAAAGAACACTCTCCAAAGAGGAATTGAGTAAGTATCTGTACTTTCTTTTATCACTTAAAAAAATCAATGAGAACAAAATGCAGAGTTTAAAATCTGCATGTGTAAAAGCTAAGAGATATTCATAATCCTATACAGTGGAGTGCAGACCTAAGAGAAAAAGGAAGGAGACATGTACACTGTGTTAGCTTTGTGTTATTATACAGATAGGTAAGATAATCAATTTAGATGAGAAATTTTAGTCTATTTCTAAATTTTATTTTATTTATTTATAGATTTATTTTAACCTATAGTTTCAAAGAGCTGGTTAGAGATTTTGTAGCTGTGGTGGCAGTGTGGTGTGAGAGAGCCTAGTGGAGCAAAACGGCTCACTTCACAGAAGGAATGTGAAAGGAAAAGGAGCAGAAAGAATTTGATCTCTGTCCTTTTGAGGGTCTGTCCCAATGACCCAAACTCAATAAGCTGCACCTAGATCCACTACCTCATATTCACACACTTGACTAGAGACTCAGCTTGTACCACAGGGAATACTTACCCAACCTTTGAAAGTAGTAAGAGGGAAATACAAAAAGGCCTAGGAATCCCATTTTCACAGTATCAGGACAGTAATATCGATCGCAGGTGTTTTACTCTACTCTATTTGTGTTTGTTTGCTTGCTTGCTTTTGAGGCAAGGCATTTCAAGTCCTTGAAGTTGACTTAACTCACTAGGTAGTAATTTGCATTATCAACCTGACAGGACCTTGGAAGGACCTGGTAGACAAATCTCTAAGCAAGTCTATCTAGTATAATCTTGATAAGGAAGGAAGACACACCCTAATGAAGGCTGCACAAAAGGAGAACCTGACTGAGCATTCACCTCTTCTCTTCCTGGCTGTGGATATGCTGTGACCAGCTGCCTCCTGCTCTTCATATTTTGCCTTCCCTCTAAAATGAATGACACACTCACATTGTGATTCCAAACACACCTTTCCTCAACTAGCCAACAAAATAACCAAGAAATAGTTTAAACTTCCAGGCCTACTGCCTCCAACATGTGGGTACTTGGGTTGCATCTGTGCCCTACTGTGTACAGTTTGTTTAGTATTGGTGATAGAACCCAGGGCTTATGCCTGCACTGAATGTTCAGTATGTTTCCACTGGAGCTACATTCTCAGCCTAATTCCAGATTGCTTTGAGGACAGCAGTCAAGATTATGAGCATGCTGATACTTTGGGTTGTATAGGGAATACATAAGCTAGGAGGCCCTGTGTTCTTTTCTTTTCAGTGATCATCCTAGGACTATTTCCATGGGAAGAAAGAAGGATATCCTTTGAGTGCGTACAACAGTAAAATAGTACAAACAGCAGTCACTTTGGGCAAAATAACTGAAATAAAGTGTGATTTAAGAAGTCTAGTAACCTAACTAGGGTGATTCACTAGTTCCTTCTTCCTCCAACATGTACAACTATGCAGTCAATAAGCAGCAGCTTAGTAAACTCTAGCTATGAAATAATACTTAAAAATAAGTAATATCCAAGCTCAGTTCTTCACTAGTATAAATGACCTCCAAACCCTCAATCGCCATAAGTGACTTATGGCTCCAGCACTAAATTCATAGGTATAGAAAACTTTATGGTAATGAGAAGGCTGAAAAACTTAGCACTATTTATTAGCCGTCAAAAAGAAGGTAAAATGATGACATTCACTAACATCTGAAAATTGCAATTGAAGATGACGTGTTAGGTTTCCGAAGAGATTAAAGCAGGATCACTCTCCACTGCTGGTCTATCATCATTCACAGAGACATCTGCCCACTTGGAAATCTGCCTTAAATATAAAATGAAAACTGACACCATAAGATATTCAAGAATATCTCTCAACATGGAAGACAAGGGCATAAAAAATAGCAAAAAACAAAGCAACATAAACATACAAGCTTGTGGGTGTACACACATACATACACACATATGAACAAACAAATAAATAATAAATAAAACAAGAATTAGAATAGGTGTTAATCTCAAAGATGGGAGGAAAAAAAGACCACCAACCCAAATCATGGCCAAACTAATTAAAACAAGCTCTCCCCTGCCCACCACCTAGGAAGTTTCTCTGCATAGCCTTGGCTCTTCTGGAACTCACTCAATAGACGAGTATGGCCTTGATCTCAAAAAGATCTGCTTTCCTCTGACTCCCAAATGCTGGGATCAAAGAGCAAGAATTTTTATTTCTGTACATGGGATACCTTCCCTTAAGGAGCAGTTCAAGAGGTCTAAATTGAATAAGAAGACAAGCCTTTATAGTGCAGAATAAAGGGTTTCTGTTGTGTTATGATATTGCTCTGGTATACCTGAGCTGACAGCAGGTGGGGGGGAACCCCTTGCCCCTCAGTAAAGAGACACACAGAAGAACTGGAAAGGGACACAGGCTTTATAATAATGATGAGGGAGAGATGGATGGATGGATGGATGGATGGAGAGAAAGAGGGAGAGGGTCAGGATGAGGAGCCCTTGCCCTCTGGCAAGATGTGGAGAGGAGGAAAAGAAGGAAGGGATGTAAATGGGAAGCCTTCTTAAATGGAGCTTGATGTCAGAACACTGGGCAGCCCAGGTTAATTATCGTTGGGCAGGGCTTCAAGAAGCAGGACAGAATCCTAACAGTTTCCAAATGGGGGAGTTGGCAGGCAAAATAGATGAAGTTAGAAGAGCAGAATATAAGCATAACAAGTTAATCCCTCCTGAAACAAACATATTATTGCAAGACGGGCATCAAAGGTAGTCATCAGTGGCCATATAACCTACTGAAACAAAGGTAGTGTTGCAATACTGTTATAAACACCTTTTTGAAACAAAAGTATGATTGACATTCCTAGAACAAACAGGATAGAACCATTCATAGTTAAGGTTACAAATGGGGCATAGCCCGAACTTTTAGAAATGCATTTTTAGATATAAACAGAATGAGCCCATTTGTCTTTTTTATACAGCGGTTTCTACATCTAAGTTGCAGATAGGCTGATTTTTCACAGAAGAGCAAGCAAACAAATAGAATAGAACAGAATACAAATACAAATAAAATAGAATACAACAAAAAACAACCAAAAGATAGAACAAAGAAAGCCTAATGTGTAAGAGCCCATATCTGATGAGTATCAATTGCAGGAAAACAAAACAAAACAACAACAAAAAAACACTTTTTTTTAAATCCTGAGGAAAAAACAACATATAAAACTTGAGTAGAGGGCTCAGTGGTGAAGAGACTGACTGCTGTCACAGAGGACCAGAGTTCAATCCATATCGCAGTTCAAAGCTGTCTGTGACTCCAGTTCCAGGTGATCTAACACCCTCACGGAGAATTCATTAAGTAAAACACCAGTGTACACTAAATAAATAAATATTTTTAAAAATTGAATAGAAGTGTATGAGAACCTCCTATTTTTATTGTTCATATTTTTAGAATATTTTATATTCATGACTTTTTACATACTTATGTCACACTGATAGAAATAAATTAGTCAAGTTATTTCAGAACTCACAGTCATCCTAAGTATGGGTATCTTCTACTGAGCTCATTCCCCATGCTTAAAATTCTTTTTTTTATTTTTTTTTTTTGCAACCACTTCCTTATAGTAAAACCTAAGGTTTTCCCTCTATTAAGCAAAAGATTAAACCATAGACCAACACTTCTGAATTCTTCCTGCTGACTCATTTGCATGAATAAAGGAAAACATTCTAAATCTCCAAGAAGATTAAAAAACACCAGTTAATTAGGCCATTTGTGCAAATTCATTAGCATGAACATTTCCAATTGATTAGCACAAAGTGTTACAAGAAAACCTCTAGAGTAAAAACTAACCTGCAAGCTTCCAGCCAGGAGGCTGGTCTCCCAAGATGGAAAGAACCCCTGGGAAAGAGGCTGTGGAGTTAAGAGCAGCGGTTGGTTTCTTTTGCAAATAAAAATCTAAAGAAAAATTTTAAGAAGTAGCTACCAGCTAATTCTGAGCACTCTGTGCATGCATTAAAGCAAGACTTTACTTTTACAAAGTTTCTGAATGTGACATCATTAAGAAAAAGAAATTTTTCACCTTAATTCTTTGTAAAACATTATTGTCTTTTAAACAAACACAAAGATCAAGCCATTTGCCTTGTTCAAAAGCATGTAAAAATGCCTTGTTCTCTAGCAAGCCAAGTGACTGAATGACCTTAGTGACCCTAAAAACACTTTTGAGTCCTGAGACAATTATAGGTACCCCTTCCCATGAAAACTAGACTAAATTGGGCTACACTCTGCCAGTGATGTAACTAACAGGACCTTATAAAACTAACGTGTTTATAAGGGCACGGGCAGCAGCTTTAATAATGTCTCCTCATTTGGTCAGTCATCTATGTGATTTTTCTGTCCACAGAGGATTAAGAATCAGCCTTTCAGAAGTAGGGATATTTCTTAGGCATCAGCATGCTTCTCTACAAGTGTGAATCAGCCCTATGTTATCTCCCCTGAACCACACATACTAGGCTTGTTGATAAACAAGCCTATGGTCCCAATGATTAAGGTGAACAGAAAAGGATCAGATATTCAGTTTTCCTTGGCTACTCAGTGAGCTTTGGGCTAGTCTTGGATATAGAAAACTTTGCCTCAGTTAAAAAAAAAATTAGCTTGTCTCACTCCTTCAGTAACATGTCTAAGAGCATATTCACATTGTGAATATGGGTGGAAGAAACAGATGAGCCACTGGACCTCCTTCTTCTGCAGATGCAGAAAGCAAGGCTGCAGTCCCCAGTCCTAGCCCAGAATAGCATGATAACAAAAGCATATGGGAAAACAGTCCTCTGAGTTAAGTCATAGTGTTTTTCCACAAGTGCTCAAACAGGTCATTGATCACACTCAAACCACTAAAACATGGTTGTAAGTCACTTTAAGAATCTACTCATCACTCTGTTCTTTTGGACAAAAAGAACCCCTGTCTGTAAACCCAGCACAGGATTTACAGCTCCATCTCAGAGTGACCTGGCAGCTTCTTAGAAAGGCAAGAGCAGTAATCAACAAAGGAAGAAGAAAATAACTAGAGAGTGTTCTGAAGCTTCTCAAGCTATGGATCATGATATCTGTGATATCATAGAACTCAGTGAAGGGGTTCTGAAAAACTTTATAGAATTAACATTTTTGCATCCACAGAGACAATAAAATTAAAAAATCTTTGTGTGAGGCATTGAGTATTTCTGGCAGGGTTTGCCCATAGTGCCTTACTTAGCTTCCCTGTGCCTTAGTTCTGAACATACATGTGTATTAGCCTTGACCATGTTACCTATTTCACACAATAAAAATGAACACTGTCAGAAACTTCCTGGCTCAGATTCCAGACCATTGCATGCTATAAATTGTAGAATTATTTTGTATGTACATTTTTTTGTATTATTATGGAAAACAAATGTTTTAACATCTTCCTATTATTCTTTATCATTAATATACCTTTGGGAAATGTTAGAATATTTGATTTTTAAAGATTTATGTTTAATTTTCAGAGTTGAATATTATTTAAAAATAGTAATAATTCAATGAAGTGGACCTACATATACCACCACTCTTTTGTACTGTGCATTTATTTAAAGTAGGATTCTTGGTATTTACTCAAAACTGCACCAACAACTAAAAAACATTTGAGGATATTCTACAGTAGCAAAGGGTCAGCAAGCATTTAATTCTTTGTGTGAAAGTTAATACACACATTCATCACATTAGTATAACTTGGCTTTCCTCTTTAACAACTGGCAAAAGTATACCAGAGCCTTGTTGTAAAATAAATTTTATCAACATCAGTTGCTGTTGTATTTCTACACCTGTCTTATGTATCATATACCCAGGGACACATAAACAATTCCCTGGTAAAGGGGGCAAGGAGTGGAAACGGTAAGAAGCCGTTGGCTAACATCCATGAGTAAAAGCTGTGTGGTGAAGGAATATGTGACCTATCATGTAAGTTTTAAGGAGGTGAAATGAGGTAATGCCTCAGGAGTAGAGACACTGCTCTACACTTAGAGAAAGCAATTAGTTTAAGCTGGAAAGAAATTAGGTTGAAAGTTTACAGTGTGAGCTTGAACTTCAAGAGACAAGAAAATGAGGTCACTTGTTATAAGAAACTAGATTCCTAAAGCAGATGGAGCGAAAGGAAAAGGGTACATATGTAGGAGAGAGAGAAACTTTGAAAAATTAAATTTTTAAGATAGTTTTCCATATGTAAGCAATGCATACTGACCACTCTCACTCACTCTGTCAAAAGGAACACTTTAGAAAGTTTAAAAATGATAGCCATCTACTTATTTAGTTGACTGTTTTATACAAATGATAAGGATAAAGGAAATGTTTATGGGAGCAGGAGAGATGGCTTGGTGGTTAAGTGCACTGATTGTTCTTCCAGAAGACCAAGGTTTAATTCCCAGCTCCAACATGGGAACTCACAGCTATAACTCCAGAATCCAACATCCTCACACAGACATACATACAAGAAAAAGAAAATGCATATAAAATAAAAATAAATACAGTGTTTTGTTTAAAAAGACATATTTATGGGCAAAGAGAAAAATACAAAGGAAGCCAGAGTGAGATAGTCATAGGTACATGTGATCCACACATGGCATCATATGTTGAATTCAAATACACAAGAGAAGAAAGCAGCCTTGAATTGACCTTGTAGTCAGAAGTTTCTATATCTCTCTGCTGCCTTGATATTGGCCTTTCAGATCTTTACTAGACCAATTAGGTATTTTAGGAAAAAAAAAGGTAATATAGCTTTACAGAGCTAAACAAATGCAACATAACAAAAGTAAAACATCTTAAAACAATATTCTACAAAAAAAAAGCCATTAAAAGATGCTGAGGTAAGGAAATGAGTCTAGAAGGAACTCCAGCTTAATGCTAATGCTTCTGACATGGTCCTTCCTTCAAAAATAGCAATTTCCATAATGTTAAAATTGAAATAATTATGGAGAGAAATTGTGGGAGCTGGGAATCTGTTCTTCCTAGACAAGGGAAGGATGGATCAAACGTGAACCCAAGCCTGGTGAAAATTTAGATATGAAAAAGAAGTATGAAAAGAGGACTCAATACAAACAGTGAAGAATCCTTTCCTGGGAAGGCACAGCAGCCGCTGGACAGAATGGAGAAAGCATTTATAGACTCTGTGTCCCTGTGTTCCAATTTCTCTATTTGTACAATGGAATTAAGGATAATAAGTGTCATTAAGTTTTATGTACTCAGTATTCATGATTATTATCTCATTTAATTCTTGTTTTCCTCTGTTGAGGTAGAATTATCATTAATTGCAGTTGCAAATGAATAAATTGGAGGACTTTCTCCTTTCTCCACTTTCCAATGCTATGAAAACACTTGAGTTTTTACATTTATGAAAAACACAGAAGTTTAGTTGGTTAATAATTTTGGAGGAAAGAGGCATCAGATTAGTTGAGGGCATTTGCTTGACCTCTGGTGACAGGCCAGCATAGCAGGAAAGTAGATGGAAAGAAAAGGTCAGAAATGCTTAATGTACAGAACAGCCTTGCTTAAGACCAATGCTCTTGTTAAATTGAATCAGTCCTTTTAGTCCCTGTTCTAGTGCTGTGAAAAGACACCAGGACTAGGACAGCTCTTATGAAAGAAGATATTTAACTGGAGATGTGTTTGCCATTTCAGAGATTTGGTCCATTATCATCATGGTGGAAAGCATAGGGTCATGCAGGCAAGGGCTGGAGCAGTAGTTCAGAGCTACATGCTGATCCGCAGACAGAGTGACAAGACACAGAGAAATGGCAAGGCAGAGAAAAGACAAAGACTGAGAAAGAGACAGGGCTTGGCTTAGACTTTTGAATCCTCAAATCCCACCCCCAGAGACACACTTTCCTCCAGCAAGACCATACCTCCTAATCCTTCTAATTCTACCAAAGATTTTCACTCCCTGATCAACAGGTATTCGAATATGAGACTATGGGGACCATTCTTATTCAGACCACCACATTCCACTTCTTGGCCCCCATAGATTTGTAGCTATATAATGCAAAAGTACATTCAGTCCAACTTCAAAAGTCCCCATCTTCTATCATAGTCTTAACAGTGTTTAGAAGTCCAAAGTTCATACTCTCTGAGACTCATGGCAATTTCTTAACAGTAACTCCTTAAAAAAAAGTCAAAGTCAAGTAGCAAATCATGTACTTCTAACATATAGTTGCATATAATATGCGTCATTATTCCAAGGGGAGGGAAGGGAGCATAGTGAAGAAATATCAAGTCAAAGGAAGACCAACATCCAGCCAGGCAAACTACAAATTCTAGACCTCCACAATGTCAGAATGTTCCTAAGATCTCCAACTGCTTTCAGCTTTGTTGACTACAACACCTCTCTCTCTCTCTCTCTCTCTCTCTCTGTCTCTCTCTCTCTCTCTCTCTCTCTCATATATATATATCCCTCTCCCTTCCCCCCTCCCTTTGCCCCCTCTGGCTTTATACCTTATCTGCAGTTCTCTGAGGCATCTACAGCATCTTGACATCTCCAGTGATACCCAGGTTTCATCTTTATAGCTTCATGTACTGTCATGTACTGGCCTCTCTGGGTTCTGTGTGCATAAACAACTCTGACACGCCCCTGGTAACAGCCCTCACAGCTTTCCATAGCCACAGACAGATTCTACAACCCCTTTCTTGTTCCCTTGATTCTAAAACCAAAACCACATGGCCAATGCTGACAAATCATGCTATTTGATGGGGCTGTACCATAGCCCCTAGTTCAATTACATCTTCATCAGCTTTTTGTTATAGATTATTTCCTTTGCTGTTTCAGATTTTTTTATTCTTTTTTTCATGAGTTGAAAGCTTAGCTGGGTTTTAGGGAAGCTTGCCTTAAAAATCACCACTCTCTGTATTCTACTTAGTATCAAGTTTTTCTTTAAACTTTTTACCACTTTGAAAACAGAACTTAGCTCCATTCCATTTTCTGGTGCTCCTTTTCTTTTCAAACTGTACATTCATTTTGCATTTTTCCTTGCTCATCTTGCACCTTTTTGTATAAGAGTGGCCACTCATAACTGCATGACACAGTTAATATCAGGCTGTCTTGAAATTTCCTCTGCTAATGGCATTTATCCAAAACTCTTCAGTTTAACCTCAGGCGTATTTTTAGTACAAGTGCAAAAAGCAGCCACATTCTTTGCCAAAATAGTATAAGAATAGGTAATGGACCACTTATTAATATTCTTTCTCTATGAAACTTCTTGAGCTTGACCCTCCACAGTTCAAATTGTCCTCAGCCTTGTCTTTTATTCTCCTACTAGACTGTCTCCTTAAGCTATGTTTAAAGTGTCCAACTGTTTATCTAGTCAAAAGTTCCAAAGTCTTCAATATTCCTCTAAGAGAAAGCATCAGTCCTGTTATAACAAAATCCAAGTGTTTTAGGTTCATTATAGCTATTATGAAATGCAATGACCAATATTGAGTTAAGGAGGAAAAGATTTATTAAGCTTACACCAAATACATAGTACATCATAGAAAGAAGTTAGGATAGGAACTTAGAAAAGATGAGAATCTGGAGGTAGGATGTGATGCAGACTTCCTGAAGGAGTCCTGCTTACTAGCTTGGTCCCCATGGATTTCTCAGTGTCTTAGAGTATCTATAACTATAAAGAAACACTATGACAATGGCAACTCTTATAAAGAAGAACATTTTAACTGCAGGTGGCTTATAGTTCAGAAGTTTAGTCCATTAGCCTCCATGGCATGAAGTTTGGTGGCATACAGGCAGACATGGTGCTTGAAGAGGAGCAGAGAGTTCTACATCCAGATTCATAGGCAGCAGGAAGAAACTCAGACACCTTGAGCTACTGAGACCTCAAAGCCCACCCCCAGGGACCTACCTCTTTCAACAGTGCCCCTTGTACTCTAACAAGGACACATTTCCCATAGTGCCAATTCTCTTGAGCCTATAGGCCCATTTTCATTCAAATTGCCACACTCTATCGGCTTTCTTTTAGAATCCAGCATCACCAACATAGGAATGTCCCCACCACAGTGAGCTAGGTCCTCTCACATTAATCACTAATTTAAAAAAAAAAAAAAGTTCTACAAGTTTGCCTGCTTATTCATTTCCTCAGATTATTTTAACCTGTATTAGATTGATATAAATTTATCCAATACACACAGTTTCTGTTGCCAACTTTTGTCTTAATCCTTATTTTCTTGATAATAAGAGACAAGTTGTCCAAAAACTACATTAATGGTTTCTGAAGGCAAGAACCCAAACTCCTTCCAATGAGCTAGACCTCTTAAGTTCAATCACCTCTTAACATCATCACCTAGGGATTATTGGGGGATAAACTATATATACACAATAACACCCAGATCTTTAATGATTTGTTTGAACTTTGTGTTTGTCAAATGCAGAATTATTAGCCCCTTCTTGTATTGTAATCTCATTTTGAATCTTTCTACCGCACTTACCTCCTCAGTTCCCTGAAAAATGGCTTGCATCCCCTCCTCCTAATTTTTGATTATGTTTGTCATTGAGAACATGGAGAGAAAAGTGCAGAGTCAAAGGAGAGAGGGTCTAAACAGAATGTTCTACATGGCTCCTGGACTAGATGCTGCTCTGTACTGTCACCATTTAAGCCTTGAAGTCCATCCAGTGCAGCCTCAGCTGTCTCCTAGTTCCACAGCTTTACCTTCCTCCTTGCTCCTTCAGGCCCACAGGTGGGAATAATGTCACCTCTGGATGTTGGAAAATGGTTACTTTGCTTGCTTGCTTTCTATCCTTAACTCTAAGCATAGCCCTTGGTTAACTATTAATAACCATTTGAGTACCCTGTTTCAGTGAGTAGTGTGAGTAAAAGTACATAGTGCATTGGAAATGTCATATACTAAGAAATACCATTCATAAATCTGTGAACCTGAAATACTTTAGAATGTATTAGGTGAAGAAACCAAGGGCTGGAAAATAAAATGGTTCCAAGACTGCAAAGGTAATAAGAGCAGGAGAGAAGTTCGGGTCTCTCGATTCCCAGAGCAGACAATCTGTTCTATCACAACTCTCTCCCTTAAGAATATCTGAACAGGAAAACATTAGCTTTTGATTGCAGGAAGCATGTGCCCACAGTGACTATGTTTTTCCATTAAATATATTCTGCCATAGACCTTTCCACCCTACTGTCAGAACAGCCTGACCACCTCTCTCTGTGGAGATCGTTAGGACTTAACCTCCTTGTGTAGCCAGTAAGCTGTTAGCTTTCAAAGACACATTATGAAGGGAGGGTCAAAACTATTTTCTTCTGATAAATTTTCCTGCAGTGCAATTTCTCCATTGTGTGTGGTGACTAGGGACAGAGGCTATCATGTTGCCTCCAGCTCTTTTAGACATGTATGTTCAGGAAGTGCTTTAGGCAAGGCTGTGGTATGCAATATTCTTCTTAAAATAGTTTGGCCATTTTGAAGCAATGACTGAGAAAGGACTACCTTTTCATGAATCAAAAATGATTTTCTAGTTATGTTAAAATGTTCTTGTTTAAAGACCGTCCTATCTACAAGGCACTCTCCTTATCTTGGTGCTTTGAGATCAGTAAGATCATGATCAACCAGACTAAATTCTATTGATGGGGCCAAATTGTGTCCTTGGTCAATTGTTTCTTTATAGTCCCATATCTTCTCAAGGAAATCAAGAATTTGATGGATAGCTTATGTCAACTTAGCACAAGCTAAAGTTATCTGAGAGAAGGGAATCTCATTTAAGAAAATGCCTCCCATCCAGCTATAGGCAAGCTTGTAGGGCATTTTCCTAATTTGGCATCTAACATCCAGACATGTTCTATTCTCACAAGGCCTGAAAATATTTAAAAGAAAAAGAAAGAAAAGAAAAAGTGTCAAACATGAAAAATGGCTTCCTGGCATACTTTCCTGGCTACCAAAGTCTTTCCAGTAGGTTCAGGGTACACAGGAGTGGTTCTCTTAAGAGACTCTGCTGTGCAGCTGAACACTTGAACAGCCAACACTGGATACAAATGCCTGCTGCTGTCAGACACAAATTCTCAGAGCTGGAGCAGGTAACTATGGCTCTGGGGCAGGTCCCTGCCAACAGGAGACTAGACTCTCACAGAATAAATGGGAGCAGAGCCAGCTGCCAGCACCACTCTGTGGTTGGTTGCCTACTCAGTCAAGCTTTGTCTTTTAGTAAGAAAACACTGCAGGAGTGCAATAAACAGGTACAGACAGAGAAAAACTTTAAACAAATAAAGTAAAAATATTGGTCACACAGTCATAAAATAGCTTAAAAATAATAAAATCTTTAAAGAGAGAGTAAAGTAACACGAAAAAAAAAAAGTCATGTAAAACTAAAAACCACACAGGGCATCTGGATCCTGTATGGTGCTTTGTTGACATTGAATTTTATGAATGTAAATGAACAAAAAACAATAGATAATGAGAGACCTTGAATCATAGAAACTGCTAAATTAAATCTATATAGATTTTTAAAAATGTCTTGACTTCAGAATGAAAGTTGGACCCTGTGTTGCATTAGGAGAGAGGATATGCTTTTATTCCCACAGAAAACAAAAAGCTATAGACTCTTTCAAAATTAATAAAGATCAGATTTGATTAGGGAAACCTCTTGAGAATCTTGGCTACAGATATCAGAGAAAAGTTGAGAAAAGAGTACAGGGCAAGTGACATATATGATGATCCCTGGAAATGAAAGCGTCTCTGAGCCTGGATGAGATATGATAAATCTTGTTTGTCTCAGGATCCCCATGACTTATTATTACATGTCATCCTTTCAAATGACATGAATAAAGGTTTGGATATATAGTCCAAACAGACTTTTAAAATTAATGGGTGCCTTTTGCCACTCAAAAAAAACCAAAAAAAAAAAAATCATCTTTAGTTTACTTGTACATACCACACATTCTATACTTTGTGTGAATGCAGATAAATATGTACCTTTAAAAGTTTGTGCGTTTTCAAAACAAAAGGACCAAAATCAAATAATGACAAGTATCCCAGGTGATCCAGCCTATCAGACTACTTCCATTGCAGTTTCCAAAAAATTCTATTCAGAGCCACATGAAAGCTACTAGCTGAGATGGGCCAACTTCACAGTCTATCTAGCCAAGACTTCAGATAAGCTCTACATTTTCCCATCACACAGAAACAACAACAAAAAATAACACAGCTAGTTATTTCATGACTTAACTATTATACCACTTTTTTAAAGGTCTCCTATAGATGCCATAGCCCCAGAAAATAGAAAGTAATCTAGATAACAAAACATCCATGTTGTAAAAAGTTTTCCCTGGTCCGTTTTTGGTCCAGAGGTTTGTGACCTGGCGCCCGCCTGCGGCTTTTGTCCCCCAAAGAAAATGAATCACACACTTATATTAACTTTATACTGTTGGCGGATGTCTTAAACACATTACTAGCTAGCTCTTTCATCTTAATTTAACCCATTTTCATTAATCTTTCCACCACGTGGCCACAGCCCGTGGCTCACCTGTTTCTCCTACATGCTGCTTCTTCAGGACTGATGGAGACTGGCAAACTCCACCCTTCTTCCTACTTGCTTGTGCTCTGATTCTCCACCCACTTCTATGGTGCTCTACACAGGCCAAAACAGTTCTTTATTTACAGTACACAAAAAACATTCCTACCACATCTCCTCTTTTCTGTCTAATTAAAAAGGAAGGTTTTATTTTTTATATAGCAAAATTATAAACTACAGAACAGCTCTTAAGCAAGAATTATAGTCACAATATCTAATCTATTTGTATTTTAAAATTAAAGAGAATATTTTATTATTTATTTTATCTTTGTGAGTCTAAACTTTTATATCTAATATACCTTTTAAACTAAAAAGAACTATATTTACAATTATTAAACTTTCAACCACATCAAAGACTACAGAAGGATATAATATTATGTAAATAAACAGGAAGTGTAAGCAACTTCTAAAGTCTAGAAAATGACAGAGATGACATTTATCTGTCTGGACAGTCACCTAAAGTTTTTTTGTAACGTTGGGACATCTATTTTTAGCCATTATGGCCCAAAGTCTCTGTCATATCTTTTAGTGATGCAGGAAATCTGACACAGTCTATCAGTTGCTTCTCCTTGTGTCTTGAAGAATGTCTGGCAATGTTTTTTTGCAAAGCAGGAACCTGAAGGACCATGTCGGCTTGTTTTGTCAAAGTTTAGAGGTCACTTTTTTATGGAACCTGTATTTCTAGTTTATATAGCATACTATCAAGCAGTCAATACCAGAACAGTTTTTTGTCTAGTGGCTAACTGTTGCCACAAAGTAAATTTTATATGAAGTTTTTTTAATGTCTATCTTTTTTTCTGAAATATATTGGTGCTGTCAGGAACAGATCTGTCTCACTGTCTAGAAAAGTCTAAGTTTTTGAAATATCTTAAGTGCCATATTTTGTATGTCTTTGAAGTGTTTGAAGACTATCTATTTAAATGAAATATATTTTTGTATACTTATAAAAACCTAACTAATATGATTATAAGTTTGCTTATTATAGTTGACTATTAATCTACATTTTTCAATTATACATTATAATTTTAAATGAGTTATATCAGCATCATACTTTAATTAAGAGTAGAAAAATATATATAGCATAACAAAATTGACCTTAAGTTTGTATCAATGAACTAAAATCTACTTATCTTTTTTAATCATTTTTATATCATATCCTCCTCTCTTAATTTTTTTTAAAAAATTGACTATGACCATTAACTATTTATAATGAAAACAAATATTAATAAGTAATATTTTTGGGAAATTGGACGAAGTTTTTTTTTATTTTTTGTTGTTAAAGGACGATGATGTTATGGGGTTTTGAAGCTGGATTATTTCAATTGGCTTTTTGGAAGCTGAGAATATTTATTTAGGTGGCCTTGGCAAATGGAACCACATTTGCCTAGAACTAATTTATAGGTTTTGATTTTTTGTGGAGACAAAAGTAGAAACTTTTTTTTTAAGTAATATATTTTTATAAACAGATTTTAAAGTCAAAATATTTTTAAAGTATGTGTATTTAGTAGTCTAAGTAATTAATTACTTTTTTGTAGTTAGTTTATTAAAAGTTAAAAAATTAAAAGTAAACAAAACAAATATAATTTAGACTTTTTGTTTATTTGTCATTTTTATATGGCTTTTTAAAAATTTTTTTTAAAGAGTTTTTTTTATTTTTTTATTTTTATTTTTTGAAGTCTATGTATATTTTATATTTATTGTGTTTTGTTTAGAGGTTTTGAGAGTTTATATTTGTTTTATTGAGAATTTTTAATTATTTTTTAACTTAAAGAGTTTTTAAAAAGTCGGTGTTATTTTAATTGTTGATTTTGGGGTTTTTTTTTTTTTTTTGGCAGCTTTTTAATATGGCGGAGGAGCTTGTTGTAGTTTTGAGGCTGTCGGCAAAGAGAGTGAATTTAGGAAATGTTGTTATGAGAAAAACTTTTTTAAATTTTTTTTTTGTTTAGTATAAATAGAAACTTTAAATTAATTATATTTGTGTTAATTTTGTCGTGAAACGTATGAGTTTAAGTTGTGTGTCGTGGACGTGTCATCTTTAAATTTTTGTTTGAACATTATGTTGTTTTTGTATTGTAAATTAATTTAAATATGTAATTTAAAAACTGTTTTAAATTTTTTTAGGCTTTATGTGGGTGTTTGTGTTTAATGTTGGGAAGCCTTCTGTTGTAAAAAGTTTTCCCCGGCCCGTTTTAGGTCCAGAGGTTTGTGACCTGGCACGCCCGCGGCTTTTGTCCCCCCCAAAAAATAAATCACACACTTATATTAACTTTATACTGCTGGCCGATGTCTTAAACACATTACTAGCTAGCTCTTTCATCTTAATTTAACCTATTTTCATTAATCTTTCCACCACGTGGCCACAGCCCGTGGCTCACCTGTTTCTCCTACATGCTGCTTCTTCGGGACTGATGGCGACTGACAAACTCCACCCTTCTTCCTACTTGCTTGTGCTCTGGTTTCTATGGTGCTCTACACAGGCCAAAACAGTTCTTTATTTACAGTACACAAAAAACATTCCTACCACATCTCCACATTCCCAAAAAAGTGAAATGGATGGTTTTTGATCATTTGGAGGGTTATGGATGTTTGTTGTCATTTAGTGGGGTTGGCAACAAGTTGCTATTGGTAATGGTCAGAACAAAGCTAAACAAAAATTAAATTCAGGAATCTCTTTCTGAAGGAAAAAGGGGATATAATATAGAAATAATAGGATAAAAGGGTGGATTGTTGAGTCTACTTTTGGACAACCACTATTCTCAAATATTATACATTGATTAGTAGTTGGTCATCTATAATAATCAAACTTATAGTCATGTTAAGTATGTTTTCAAGACCAGAGACATATTTTAAATAGATAGATAATCTTCAAAAACTTCAAAGATATATAAAATCTAACAATTAAAATGCTTTAATAATGTAAGACTTTTCATGAAAATGAAACAGGTCTGCTCCTGGCAACATCAGTTTTACTTCAAAAAAGAATGATGGGCATTGAAGAACTTCCAAATAGAGTTCCTTTTTTGTGTGTGAAACTTATCCAGTGGGCAAAGAAATAGCCCTTACCTTTACAGGTGACAGAATAGTGTTCAGATTAAACAAGCAGAACACAAAAAAACATAACTGCCAAACTTTGCCAAGACAAGATAGGAAAGCCCTTCAAAATTTTTGCTTCACAGAAAAGTCTGTTAGATATTCTAGGCCAGTATGTTGAAAATGAATACCACAACACTGAAGATAAACCTTAGGTGAATATCCACACAGCCAGCTCTCTCTATCATTTCTATAGTCTTGGAATTTTCTCTTCACTTCAACTCAGGTAAAACTACACCTTTCTTGGGTCTTTGATGAAGTTGATAATGAGATAGTTATAGTTACAGTTTTCCTTGTTACAAAATTAGAAAATAAAGCTCATAAAGTGATATAAAGTATATAAGTTTGAGTGACATAAAAACTTAAATTGTTTATATAAGAAAACATTTTGAATGGATGGAAATACAATGTAGGATAAAAAGTAAATTAGGTATAAAACTTTGGACTCATCAATGTAAGAAAAATAATAATTTCTCCAAATTTCCCAAATATAAATAAACTTTACATTGTGAATATAAATTCTTACTTTATAGTTGTTCTTATTGTATATAATTTTATTCTATTAAAGTTTAAACTTTCTATTTTTATTTAGACAAAAACAGGGAAATATTGTGGAATATTTGTACACTTTGTGAAGATATGTGACTGGGACTGGTTTAATAAAGAGCTGGATGACCAATAGGTAGGCAGGAAGAGGTTAGGCGGGACTTTCAGGGACAGAGGGGACTCTGGATAAAAGAAAGGAGATATTGCCAACCAGGCACAGAGAGGAAATAGGAGATGCAAGAAGGAAAAGAGGTAAAGCCATGTGATAGAATGTAGATTAATATAAATACATTAATGTAAGTTATAAGAGCTAGTTTGAAACAAGTAAAAGCTATAGGCAGAGTATTCATAATAAAAAGTCTGCTTCATTATTTGGAAGCTGGGTAGTGAGATAGATAAAGACTTGTTACAGTGATTGATTTAGGAAGGCCCAGGCTATTGTGCAAAACCTGATTCAAGGGTGGTTCTGTGTCCTATAAAAATATCAGGCTGATCAAGACATGAGAAACAAGTCAGTAAGCCACATTTCTTCATGGCTTCTGCATCAGCTCATACCTCCGGGTTATTGTTCTGACTTTCTTTAGTGAAGAACAGAGGTGTGGAAAAGTAAGCCAAATAAGCCCTCCCCCACCCAAGTTATTTTGAATGTGATGTTTCATAATAGCAATAGAAACCCTACCTAGGACACCCTCCATCCTAAAACTATTTAAGAGCAACACTATTTCCTGAAAATTTAGATTTGAGTTTCAGAAATATCTGTTTAGGTTCTGTTGGCACTTGGATGGAGTTATATCTTAAATATCTAGATCACAGTTATTATGGTCAGACCAGGGACAGCTGGCTACAAGAGACCGGATACAGATGCCCAGAGAGGCAGAGAAAAGATACCACTGATTTCTTGGAGAGGGATAGCTCACTATCAGACTGGACTGCTTTTTTATCTCCTCCTATAAGGTCATTTGTCACTTCTGCCTCTGCATTCCATGAGATATCCTTTCTTCTCCCTTAAGTGGTCCCTTAATTCACATAAGCATGTTTGAACAAAAGCCATAGCCAAATAACTATGATGCAAACATAGAAAATGTTTTTAGATAATTATTTGCCTCTCTCAGGAATTTCATTAAGAGCATAAATTTTAGGCTTTGTTAATTATTAAATCATACACTTAATGGAATTTCATATGACCAATGCTGTGAGATTCTCAAGCAGAAGATAAAAGTGTGGGATCAGCATTCATGTTGCCTGGGTTCAAGTCTTTATGTCAATATGGCACCAACATTAATTTTACATATTCTGCATCTACTTCATTGGCAGTAAACATGAAAAGTCAAATGTTGTATTCAAAAAGACAGCTGTGAAAGTAAATTCAATTAAATTGTAGAGAGCAGTTATCACAAAACCCTGATCCACAGGAAGAGCAAAGACTATGTCAAGTTGTTTTTCTTGTTATTCTGTTGACCTAGTCATCTCCATGGCAACTTGCCCCATGCCTTATTCTCCAGATACAGCTTCATTTGTGATTTTTTTGTAGAAGAGACACAATTTCATTTATAAACAAAATAGTTTCAAATATTGTTATGAAACAAAAATAAGGCCTACCACAATCATTAATGTCAATACTTCAAGAAAGTTACATTCAGTTCCATTGGAAGCTCTTGAGACAATGAATCTTTGCTGAGACAGGGTGAACATGTCTGAAACATCTTGCCAATGATAAGTCAGACAACCTTGTGATATAACCAGGCTCCCAATTTGGAAACAGGCCGTCATTCATAAATATAAATGACTACCCATCTCTTCCTCCTCTAGTGAGTTACCAGGAGTCCTTTGCTCAGCTGCATTATGAGATCTCAGTTAAATAGCTCCAACTGCTCTGCCAGCCTCTGAAAGTGTGTGCTCTTAGGGTTAGAAACACAGAGTCCATATTCTGGACAGAGACAATCCCGCTGGTACACTTGGAATTTTCCTGACACATCTGCCTCATTAGTACACAGCTCTAGCCAGCTGAGCTAAATAAGGATCACCTACTCTAGACAGAACTAATTATTTTCAGATTTCCATCTCTGTGCCTCTGATTCCAACATCTCCAATTAATACACGGAGAAGAAGCACTCAGAAGTGTAGAGTCAGTTATGGTTCATAATCTTCTATTATTGAGTCAAATGGCTCCTTAATAGAGAATGTTATATAGAACAGGTTTTCTAGCTGTAAATATTTAAATCCCATAATGTGCTGAAAAGCTTAACAAATAAATTCTAGATATCATAGTTTCATCTTGCAAGCACACTTTCTTCTTTCTGAGACTCTGCCTAGGAAGGTACTCCAGAGTCATACTGAACCAGCTTGAAAAGATGGACCCATGGGGTAACAGGCATTTATCCACGGCACCAATACAGAACCCCAAAGGGTTCCAGCCTTAACCATCGCTGGAAGATTTTTCTGGAAGCAGTTATGAACAGGTGCTCCCTGACACAGTGGTCAGAGAGCTGTTCATAGATACACTATAGTTAAAATGTATGCAATTTTAGAAAACATTTTTCTTAAAATATCCAGAAAAATATGTTGGAAGAGAATATCTATAAGAAAGAAGCATGTAACAAACTTCAAAAACAAAACAATACCAAAAACAACAGATACCAAAAACATAGAAATCAAAAATATTGCAGTTTTATTAATGTGTGTTTATTATACCTTTCCCCTGCATGTTTCTGGGCTGCACACTCTTTGTTTGCCTCTCTATATGACAGTGATTTTATATTATTTACAATAAAAAAGATAAGGAGAAAAATCAGCCTTTCATTTGCTATTGGTGACTGATTTTTTTTTCTTAAAAAAAAAACAGGATTAGAAATGAAAGAATATTTTTCATACACCAACTTCTGACTCCAAATATCTGAAATTTCATCTCTCCTTTACTACTCACATACCTTCACTGCAGGCTTTCCTGGGAAAACTCTAACTAAGATTTGACCTGCCACCCTGAGCTTTCTGTCAGATTGCAAGTTGAGATGAAAAGTGAATGGGAAATGATTTTTATATGATAGTAGCTTCAACTTTACTATATAAGAAAGTGCCTGGAAGCCATCATGGCACAAGCTTTGCTTTTGGTCCCAGCACTCAGAGGTAGGCTAATTTGAAACCAGCCTAGTCTGCAAAGGGAGTTCTAGGACAACCAGGGCTGTTACATAGAGAAATCCTGATTCGAAAAACAAAACAAAATAAAAATGCCTCAACCCAAAACAATATAGGACAATAAACTCAAATTGAGTATATCCTCAATTCAACTTCCAATTAGCAAGACTGTATATCACTCAGTAATCTTAACCTACATGTTTTGGTGTCTGTAGCCAGAAGCAATGTTCAGTGTTGTAATAATCAAATTATAACAGCAATCAGCATTGGTGTGAAGCTCTAAGTGCACAAGTTATTATGCCTAAGATAACAGTGGATAGAATCTAGCACCAGGCTCTCATGGTCAAGCAGGGGACCTGACAACAATGTTTCTAAAGCTTTTACCATGCACTTTTCAAGGCAACTACATTACTTTGCTAGAGTTGCCTTATCAACATTCACAGAGCAGATTGAAATTATCTTCATTTCTCTACCTGTTGGTAAAATAAAATCTTCTAACAAAAGTAATTCAAGGTAGAAAAAGTGTCTTTAAGTTTAATGCACAAGGGTATAGTTTATTGTAGCAGGGGAGTCAAGGCAATGGGAACTGAAGCAGCTGGTCACATCATAGTCACAAAGAGCAGAGAATGGTGAATGTTAGTGTTGAGCTCAGTTTCTCCTCTTACACAGTCTAAGCCCCAGTCCACAAAATGGTGCTGCCAATTTCAGGATGTCCTGCCATTTCAGTTAACCTAATCAACATAATCCTTCACAAAAATTCCAAAAGGTTCAAGAATCTTTTAGATGTAGTTGAAGATTTGTCTCCTAGGTGACTCCTAGGTGATTCAGTATCCTGTCAAATTGACAGCCAAGATGAACTGTCCTAGCATTCACTTGGGGAACTCAGAGGGGGTGGATTTTCTAAGTAGGAGTTGAAACTTCCAAATGCTGATCTTTCTGCAGATAACCCTCAAACTACTTGTCATTGTTGAGTTAAAAATGGATGCTGGAGGCCAGGGCTTGAAGCTATGAGCTTCAAGATATAATGTAATCGTGGCAGAAGGCTAAATGGCAAGTTCATAATAGTAAATACAATTAGTTGCTCCTTTCTGTCCCAGAGCAGGGTAATAAATGTGGTTAGCTAAGCTCCCATCTCAAAAGCCCAAAGTTTTGGCCAATCAGGAACCACTTTACTTGACTACAAAGTAAAAACAACAGTAATGCCATTGTCATGTTGATAAATATTCTGGGTTTGTTGGCCAGATAAGGACAAACTCAGACTTCACACCCAAGTCTCATGACATCCTGAGTCTCATGATGACTGTAAATGTCATTTACATGCCCACTTTAACTCACCTAGACACTGGCTATCTGGTTTTTTGTCCTTTTCAGGATGTTGACCTTAACCTTCCACTTATGTCTTATTTTTCTACTGAATTTAAGTCTTACATATCCTTTCTTTTAATATCTTCTCTATTCTTTGGGAAGATGCATTAGGAAGCATGCTTAACACCTCAGGCTGCCTCATTCAAGGTGATTTGGCACAATTCTCAGAACGGATTAGATAGAAATTTACTTCCCAAAATCCTGCACATGGTGAAAGTATAGACAGGGATTCCCTCCTAAGGATATCATCCTATCACCTCCTCACAAATCTTTTTCTATACAAGGACCTGTGTTTTAATGTCTTCTTAGAAAAACTTCAGGCAGGCTGAAAGAAGCACCACCTTAACGGCCTTGGTTTAATTTTTAGTTGTTGGTGGTGGCGGTTTTTCTCTTGTTTTCTATAGAGAAAATGACTAAGCATATTCTAAATTTCTGCATATTGTCACCATGTGAGTTTTGGTAGACTATAGTTCTTTCCATAGTAGGCACGTTATGTATCTATTTAAATCTGGTAGTGTGGGCAAAAGTGTGTATTAAAAGAATATGGGAAACACTTGCAATAATGTGTTTTTTGAGGCAGTACTTGTATAGCCCTGGATGACCTGGCACTTGCTACATAGCCCTGTATAAACTTCAATTCACGGAAAAATTTTTCCCTCAGCCTCCCAAGTACTTAGATTACAAATCACTACTCTACTCATTCAAGCGTCTTAGCTGTTATTCAGACAGAAGGGACTGTTCTCAGGGGAGCTGGGAAATGAACATATCTGCCATGGTAATGTCCTTACAGAAAACAAAACACATTGGTGTGGACTTCACCAGAGTCCTGTATTCAAATGCCACCTCTCCTTGTTGAAATGGAACACAAAAGGATCACATAAGAGGGAAGCAACAAATAGGACTTTGTCTTATTTTTCTGTCGACTGCTCCAGATTCTTGATCTTGCCCTAGTCATTTCCTTTGTTCATTTTTAAAACTTTAAAACACTTGGATTGTTTACTGTATTTTTTTAATTAACTTTAATTAATTCATTAATTGGTTTATATTTAAGAACCTTTCATGAACTCACAGCAGCTATAGTGACCTGCAAAAGATCAAGCCTCCTAACATCCCAGCATAGATGAGGGAGGAATGCAGGAATTCCCATTCCTAGCTAAGAAGCTATTGATGGTCACTATGGAAAGGAGAGTCAATTTTGGGAGGAGTATACTACACAATGCCCTTCTCTGTAGCACTAAAGGAGAAAAGAAAAATAAAACAAATTAAGAAGTTGAGATGGGCAGGGAACAACGAGAAATTGCTGTAAAGGACTGGGACATATTTATGGTCAAAATACATAGCATATAGCTATGAAATTTTCATGATAAGCAAAATATTATAATAATATTTTACAAAGAATCTTTTGATGAATTTCAGGTAATCAGTCTGTCATTAAAAGACCTTCTCTAATTTTAGAAAAAAATTTGTGTACAGATAGTGGAAGAAATGTAATGAAAGTGGTAAAATAAATAATTTTGAAATGACTTCATTATTCCTAGAAAGAAGAGAAGAGATGACAGGGTCCTCACTCAGTCTTAACATTTGAGTACTGTTTGCCTTGGACAAGAATAGACAAATTTTGAAAGGCTCATCAGAATCATAAATAGAAAAATTAAGAGATACAATTAATTCTTTAAAACCAGTTTAGGGGGACTTGTAGTCAGTTATCACCTCTGCTCCATTTAAGTAAGTTGAAATTGATTAAAATACTTAAAATAAAATCACGTTAAGACTTCCTTCTCCTTTAAAATTAAAAACTAAATAAGTAAATAAAGACGTCAATAAAAGGCAGTCTGATCATGATCATATCATGTGCACCACTTAATCTGAATCAAGGCCAATTTTTATTTATGAGAATGCAAGAGGTCAGAAGATATGAGATTCTAGTGTACACAGCTCACATAATTTCTTTGGAAAGGAATCTGAGTAATAGGAATAGGGAAAGGAATAGCTTAATTTTTATTTACTGCTGGGAATATACAGACATCTGATTCCCTGATAGTGCTAAATGAGGTGCCTCTCCACTGATGTTACAGATGCCCTTCAGGACTTCCCACTGGAAAATCAATTTCCTTGCAGAAGAGTTTTAAGAGGATGGGCACTTTCTTCAGTTATGCTAAATAACTAGCCCAAGCAAAGCACATTTCTCTCCTAGGATGACCTCTACAAATCACTGAATTCATAGTTTCACAAATAACAGATTTTTTTCTAACCTTTAAATCTAACTAGTTTTACCATAAGATGGAACTTGAAAACAACCCATTCTTCTACTGATTATTATATTTCTAGCTCTACTAAGTTGTGGGATGTCAGCATCTTGGGAGCTAATGCTCACTGACTGCAGTATCTGATGTCTAACTACACAGTTCAAAACAGCTTTCCTAATTGTATGCTTTGTGTGAATAAGATGGGATGACTACTAGATCACTTTAAGGAGGGACTGAAAAGTGCTGCAGAGAAGATGTAAACATTTGTTGACATTTAAGAATTCTTCACAGTTGCAAATCCGTGCTATAACGATTTGCTACTATAGCACATCTTAAAACACAAACTTGGTATTTCTCTTCCTTGCAAGAGTCTAAACTTCAGCCCTGTCCTCTATGGCCTTCAAACTTGTGGTTTCAATAACAATTCCACATGGACAAGCCTTGGTGTAGTAACTAATAGAAATTTCTGACTTTCCCTGTATTAAGATCCCAAAGTTTTATTTCTAAGTTTTCATTTCCTAAAATTAATAGCAAGGTGTCTAAAAACTCATGTGATCAGAACAATCACCTAAATTCTGAAGCGTTTTTGTTTGTTTGTTTCTTGTTTTGCTTTGTTTTTCTGACAACATCGAAGATATTATGAAGGCCTAGACTTAACTAGACTCCATCTCAGGGAAGGGCCATCATCTTAGACCATCTAGTGATAAGGGGCTGAGCTCAGATCCAGGAAGAATCTCAGAAATGTGCCTGACAACAAAATACAAACAGATACCCTTGAAAGAGCCAATTAAGAAATGGGGCCATAAAACTTAAGGTTTTGAGCAGAAAGTTTAACCAATAAATTCAAAGAATTGCCTTACCCTATGTCTCTTTACCCAATCCTGAAAAGCCTAGTTCCCTGCTTGTGTATTTTTCTTTTAAAACCTTCCTATCCCTGGAGCTTCTGGGGTAGGGGTGTCAGTGGAGGAGTGTAGGGTTGTGAAACAACCAAGTTGAAACCAGACAATAAAAAGACTCTCACGTACTTGTCTCAGAAACCAGCTTCTTGGTGGTCTCTGGGGGTTTGGAGACACAGGTACAACAGTATAAAATAGATGCCAAACACCAAGATCAGCATTAGGTCCAACAGATGAATTACAGTTACTGAGGAACTAGCTGTATGACCTTGAAAGAGAAACAGCTGTCACTGTGGTCTAGATAACAAACTTGTTACTGATAGTTCATTGTCTAGGAATGCCCTCCTGGTTGCCTTCTTCCTGTGCTGTCCCTATATTAGCTCATATCACTTTCAGAATACGGCACAAAAGGGTACTTTGCCTTTACTTTAGAAACCCAAGGTAGACTGAAGTTAAGAATCTTGCCCAAGATGAACAGAACAAGTAGGCCCAGTACTGAATAATCTTGGTTAGTTTTTCACACTACTGAGGTCATTTATAGCGCTAACATGCTCTTATTTTCATGAAACTAGATAGGAGGAAACACTGGACCAGGACACAGGTGACTTTTAAAACTTTCCAAGCTAGGAATATAACTCACATACTTTTGGTGCCATCCTACCTATCTTAAATAACAGCCTCTGTGTATAGGTACATGCACATATACCAACCAGATACACACATAGTCCTTCTTTCCATGACAATGCCCAGTCAGGCCAATGGTGAAGACACAGCTGGGTTATTCCTCTATCATTTATAGTGCTAGGAAGACTGTATCCATTAAAAACTCATTGAGAAAAAAATAGTAGTGTGTGTGTGTGTGTGTGTGTGTGTGTGTGTGTGTGTGTGTGAAGGAGAGAGACAGACAGACAGACAGACAGACAGACAAAAGGGTGTCAAAACTGGAGAAGTTTTGTACTCCTGGTCTTACTTTCTCTGAGGTAGTGTCTGTTATGCCTATATCTAGAAATTCCCAGAGACCATCATGGAGATGGACTCGCTGTAACATGCATGAAGGTTTTATTTTTGCATACAGGTTCCAAACAAACCCAGGTCAATAACCTTGTTTTGGAGCAGAAGGCTATCCACCCCAAAGTCCTGGGGGAGAGGAATTTTAAAGAAAAACCTATGTAAGCAAGGTGCTGCATGCCTTGGCATTCCAGGATTAGGCAAATGTATAAAGAGTATAGTAGCTATTAGCTGAACTTTCTGGCACAAACCAGAACTTTGAATCTATTGGCTGTCAGATGCACTTACAGACCTGGGCTCCACCCTCAGGAACCAAAAGCTTCTCTCAATGTATGAATATGGATGTATCCATGTTCTCACAGGGTCCACAGTATGTCAGAGAAGAAGAAAGCTTCTACTCTATATTCATATCTATAGTGTCCTACTTTAGATTCCAACAGGCCAACTTCATTGTATTTTAAAAATTAAATGTATGTGTTAATACTGTCACTACAGTCCATCAGAGGCGGCACCATAGAGCTTAAGGGCCTGTTAGCAACACATTGCCTCTATACCCATGTTAGGGAAAGTTGTTTGGAAAGTTATTAAGACTATACCAGAAATACATGAAGAAGTCATTTATGGCTGAAAACAAAATCAGTCAGAAATGAAGGTTGAAAGGCCTAGATGTTGGTTCTTCCAACCCAGAAGTTCAGAAAGCTTGGCTGCCTTGGGGCTGCCTAAGTGAATTAGCACAACCACTGAGAAAGAGTCCTCTTTCTGCCACATTCTATGACCTTCTCCACTCTCCCTCTGCTTCTAAATCTCCCAGTGGCTCTTTTTAGTTCCGTAGATTAGGGCAAGCCTCCTCCATTTTCCTTAGCAGTCTGTGTTATGATAATGAAGTGCCATTTTCTCCTAACAAGCCAATGATTAGTGTCTCTCAAAGCAGGGGTTTCAGCAGCACTGTGGCAAGCTACCCTGCTGCAAGAACTGTTTTTCATTTACACAGCTGCCTGTCATTTTAGCATCAGGTAGAACTGAATAGCAAGCAAAGTGTTTTCAACCAGCCCACTTGGGTTCCACATTTGAATGCCTTTAACCTACTCAATTCTGCCATTTGCCTCAGTCTGCTAAATCCTGAGTCATCCATTCCAGGAACAGGGGTGGCTGCTGAAAAATGATAATCAGTACCTCTCAGGAACAAGCAAATTTCCAGAGTTCAAAGGGCAGAGTTGGCCAGGGTCTCTTAGCCCCTTGGGAAACTTGCCACTTTTGCAAATGCACTCATCACAAATGAAACACCGAGGAAAAGGCTGTCTGTGCATCTGGGCCGTGTGCCTGTGCACACATGATGTTTACATTCTGAAGGATTGAATACCTAGCAAGGATTAGCCAGGAAATTGTAGGATGGTATCAGCTTCCTCTACAAATCTGCCCTACCCCAGGGATGGCAAGAAGGCCATAGAATCCCTTTTACAGTTAGACTCCTTAACCAAAGGACTGGGTGGTCCCCCCCCCCACCCTGTGATTAGGCATTTGCTGTCTAAGATTAATCAGAAAAGTTAATGGTGCAAAAAATTACATTTATAATCTAGTCTGAGTACAGCTGTACTGCAAGCTAGCTTCTAAGTCCTATTAAAGTAAATGGAATTAATGGGCTGTCAGCAGCAATCTTTAGATCTATCAGTTACTAATTAACATTCTTCTGTAAAGAATGGTTTGTGGTAAGGAAAGAATAAAGTACACCTTAGTAGTGGCTGTAGTAAAATGTAAGCTTCATTAAGGACAGGCCACAGCCGTGGCTATGGAGCATGACAGGGAACAAAAAAGCTACAATTGTTTGCATCATCATTTAAAAGAAAGCCTGCATGTACATGTGCTTGTGCATGTGTGCATCTTTATGTGTGTGTGTCATTGTTAATTCTACAGAATAGCACATGATCACAGCTAAAGATGATCTTCCCAAGGGAAATGCTGACTTCAGCTAATAATTCAAGGACAGAGGTGGGCCAGCTGTAAAACACAGGAGATTACCTCTCCTGGAAGTGAATTAGACACTTAGAAGCTGCCTTTGCTAAAAAGCCTTTGATACCTCATTCGGGCCCACAAGGTAACTGGGGGCCAAATATAACCGTGCCGTTTCTGCTTTTATTTGAATCTGTCTCCATCAGGTGGGGTCATTTGCTAACCCCTGACTGTCTGCATGCTAATCATTTAGGCAGTGTCTGACTAAAGCACTGCTGTGGGACTCCAACTTGAAGGCAGAGAGGTGTCATTGCCCTTAACTTGTAGTCATTTTGGATTCATAACAATAAACCTTGCCCTGACAGATGTGAGAAACTGTTGTTATTGCTTTTCAAAGCCTAACAAGAAGTCATGATGTTTCCTGTACCGTCCCTTTCCGATTGAGTCAGATTGTAGCATTGATCTTCTACCAACAGGATGAGATATAGTTACCTTCTATGTCAGGGAAAAGGATGGGAGCCATGTTGGCCACAGTGTGTTGGTGAGTGGATTTGGATTCTGCCACACCCTTTGGGCAAAAGAATTGCCTTGCTTACATAGCTTTGATTTGCATGTCCCTTTGTGAGCCACTAAGATTATTCCTTGTTTCTAACATAGAGCTGGCTGCTATACACATCAGATTATAGCATTTATCTATGAAGACAAGGCTGTACCTGGGAGCAGAGATGATAATCTAAGAATAAAATTAATCCCATCATGTAATGACAGGAATAGAGGCTTTTTCAGAGTACTGTCTAAAAAACAAACAATAAAGCAGGTAAGTCTTGACCATGGCTACTTTATCTTGCCTACTTCATACCCTCTGTCCTGATTATTCTTGTATTTAAACTTAAAGTGCATGTTAGGACACAAAACAGATTTGGAGTAACTAGACCCTTTGCTAGTTCTTCTTCCTAGTATGACCTCATTGAGTATATCTCTTCTCTGCTTTCATAATGGCTTTTAAACTGATGAACTACATAAAGGCCAGTGGCTCAACTCACCTTTGTTACAAATATAAATGAAAGAACCAATCACTCTGGCTGCTCTTCTCACAAGAACCTCTAGTCCAATCACTAATTCTATGTCTAATCTTATGTTAATGTGGTTTCCCTTCCAGTCTTTGGATCTCTTGTACTCTAGGGAAGATGTACATTCCTCCTCTGTACTTCTATCATGGTTAGAATTTTTTAGTTTTATTGTTGTTTAAGTTGTTTTTTATGCCTTATACAGAAATATGTGTCTTGTTGCATCATAACTGATGGAAAGTTCTGTTACTCACAAAAGGGGCAATTTCATGAGAGTCAGTAAACTTCTAGTCATTTAAATCACTTATAAAGTCACCATAGGGTTTATTATAGACAAAGTTGTTGTGACTGGAAAGAAACAAAGGCCCTGAAAAATACTTTACAAAGAACATAAAGCCAAGAGGAACTAAACTCAAATCTGCAATTTCTCAAATTTGCCTTAGCCCATGGTTAATATATAGAGTCTGAAGAGATCGGTCAGTCATTTGTTTACAAATCTTCCAGAGGTGGATATTCTACCTTTCTTCCAGCTATATAAAAATAGAGCCCCACTAAGCAAAGCAAAGGAAGATGAAGATGTGGGGCCTGTGACCTTGCTGAAGGATAAAGGTTAATTGCACAACTTATTAGCAAGAAAACCTGAATATTCCATTTCCATCCATCCAAGGCAGGGGACAATGAGGAGCTTTCTTCTTCCTATGGAGACACTAAGGGGTCTAGGTGTTAAGGTCTTAACTTCAGATTACAGATACAGAGTCTTTACATAGCTAAATCAATTCTGTACTTGGAAGTCAGCCCACCCACATAGCTCAAAGAACGTTATTTTTAGATTTAATTAGTTTTTAATATAAAATACATGGTGTAGTTTATTTAATCCTCATTTTATTTGATCATGGCTTTATAATACCATTCTAGCTTGGCTCATTTTAACTAAGATTTATGTTGGCAAACTCACTCATTTGTTCTTTCAAAATGATTTATGTGGATGCTCCAAGCAGAAACACATAGGCAAAGGGGAATCACAATTTCAAAGGCTTGTCCCCAAATGGGAAAGAGTGATTAGCTTGTTTTCCTCAGCTTGTCAATGAGAGTGATGCTGAGATCATTTTTTTCTCAATGCATATAATTAGTATTTTATGTAGTTCCAGGAAGGAACACTCCTGGTAGAGGGCAGGAGCTCAGTTTGCTCAGAGTTTGCAGCAGCCTCTTTTACAGATAGCTCTGATTGTTCCCACTTGTACTTTTGAATCAGTTTCCTCATCTGTCTTTAAAGACTACACAGCTCCTACTGGAGTTGTTCTACAGAGACTAAAGACAACGGAAACTGAACACTTAAGTCCGGTCTAGTTATGTGGAATGTATAGGTCCTAGAGGCTTCTAGGGACCTGGAGCATGGGACCTGTCTTAGCCAGTACAAAGTAGTTATAACTAGTGTCTATGTGTTCCTAATCACTTCCTCATAAGCTAACCTGGGGTCTGCCTGGGGCCTTGACAGCAAGGGAGAAGTCCTGATACAAAGTTACCTAGACCAGTCATGCCACAGCTGCAGATACTACTAAATCAAAGTGCTTTCCCTTGTCTGGGGAAGAAAAAGTATTTAAGACTTTCCCCTCCCTTAATAAAATTGGACTTGCTTATTTCAGCATGTCCCCAGAGACAGTGTCCTTGTCTCTGTGCCATCTTGCCCCTATTACCAAGGGGAAATAGCAGAGCACTGATCATAGAGGCAACTTCAATATCTGACCCTGAACCAGGCCTCACTCCAATATAGTTATAGTACCTAGAAAGTATTTTAGTTTTTATTAATTACTATAGAGTAAAAAAAAAATCACAATTTACCTAGTAACATAAAAATTTTAAAATTGAACTTATTTTGTGTGTATATTGCCCCTGCATATATATCTATGTGCCACACATGTACCTAAAATCTACAGAAGGCAGAGGAGACTGTTAGATCATCTGGGAGTGAAGTTACAGACAGTTGAAGGTCAAGGGTTGCAGTGGAAATGTGGGTGCTGGGAGCTGAACCTGAGTCTTCTGGAAGAACAACCAGTGTTCTTAACCTCTGAGCCATTTACAGCTCCTTAAGAAAATTTATATTACACAGTATTGACAATACTCAGGGAAAGAAAATCAAGACTAAGCACCATGACCCTTGATTGTTGTAAAATACATTCATAGCTGCATGTATTCAGAAGTCTTAATTCTTGTTGGAACACATGGCCCAGTATTATTGACTTAAAGTCATACACCACAATATGTACTAAGACTCTCGTTGGAAATGTATAGCAATAAACTTTTCAAACAATGATCACAGAAGTATACTTGTCAATGGGTTTGCAGTGAGAACAGAAATTGGTAAAAATGCCAGAATGAACTAAGCATAGAAAGGCAAAGCTCCCAAATGACTGTGGCAGTTTATTCTTCAGAGATGTGAGTGGATGGAAGCTCACAGTTACTGAAGAGGCAGATAATAAAGGAAATATTACGATCTCTTCAATTCTGCATATGATTCCCACTACACCTGAAAATGATCAGATTGTTTAAAGGAAGCAAAGGAATTGTTTTAAGAGATGCTGACATTCATAAGTGTGCTATGGATTGCCATCACAACTGGGCTTGGTTTTATGTACCTTTTCATGTGCCTGCTTTTGAGGGTCACCTACACAATTAGCCCAATACTAAATACTAGGATTAAAAGAAAAAAAATTCTCTTTTTTCCCCTTTCAAAGAACATTGTAGTAAAAATAACAATTTTATCTACAGTCAGGTGGATACATAAAAATGATAAAAATATATGTTACCTGAATTAAAAGAGATTATGTTTCTTTTAAAATAACTGAAATCTGGAAAAAATTGTATCCTGTAACCTTAAAATGACTATAAGAAAAGACTGGATTGGTAGAAATCCAGACTGCTGGGAAATTGCCTAACAATTTCAGAAGGAAACCGTGAGTCACTCCCCAGGAAGAAATATGGACACTTTGTAATGCTCATCTACCAACCCCAGATCAGCTACACCCAGGCAGACTCAATGATGCCTATTCCAGGAAAACCAGTGGCAAACAGAATCCAGGAAGGTAAGGAAAGGCCCTTCCTCTAGCAGAGGTCTACTGCAGCTGCTATGCTGGTTAAAGGCTGAAGGTAAAAAATTTCTTCCACTCTAGAAAGACATGTACCCACTTTACCAATCCTCCATAGTGGGTCTGGAAGGGAAAAGAAGAATTCCATAAGATATTTTTCACAATGTGATACATTAAAATAGTCTATTTTCATAATGCTTCCATATCTTTCAAACATTATTTTGAGCCAGTGCCTTTTTTTGGCTTCTATTGCACAGTAAGAAAAAGCAACTTGGAGAGAAGGGTTTATTTGACTTACACTTCCATGTCAAGTCCATCATTAAGGAAAGTAGGGGAAGGAATTCAAGACAGAGTCCTACCTGCTTACTGGCTTGCCAGCATAGTTTGCTCAGCTTACGTTCTCATACAGTCAAGAACTACCTGCCCAAGCATGGCATTGCCCACAGTGAAGATGTTTTTCTCAACTGAAGTTCTTCTTCTAGAGATGATTCTAGCTTGCGGCAAATTTTAAGCGTAAATTATTTAAAATGTTTGCTGACCTTAGATCAGTTCCCACAATAAATATGGTGGAAAGAGATAAACAAGTCCCACAAATCGGCCTTTATACACATACCATAGCATACCCTATTATTAAGTAGCTAATAAAAGCTAGTTAGTTTTAATATATCAAGTTAGACCAAAATGGTTTTTATACTTTTTTTGAACACTTGATGGTTGATTCAAATAACCAAATGAAATAACTAAAGTATTCGTAGTTTAATGTAAATTGTTCCCTATAGATGCATACACCTGTAAACTCCATCTGCATCTAGAGTTGGGCCCTGAGGTTTGGGTTTAACAGTAGGGAGTGATGGGGTGTGAGCATTAAAGTTTCTTTGCACATAGCCATATCCTATCTTCTCTCTGTTTCCTGACTCTAAACACAATCTGAGCAGCTGATTCCCTTCACTACACTAAACCTTTCCTACAGTGATGGGTTGTATCTCCTTAGTTAATGCTTCCTGCAAATGTCACTTCGTTGACATAGACAGTTCAAGATATGACTCCATACTATCCTAGGTATTACTTAAGCCAGTCTAGCTGGCAATCAGATTTAAGTTTCACAGTTTCTGAGTCAGCTTTGTTAAAACTTTTCATTCATCAATAGCAAAACTGCCCTTCAAATCTTTGATGGGTCCACTTTTATTAAACAAGAAGCCCCGCAATAACTTTCTATTCCTTCATAAGTAGCTATGGAAGTACAGTCATTAGAAAACAAGAGCAACTCAACCAAATTGAAAGAATAAGCTCTGACTTACTGCAAAATTTAGTCTGTGGAAAATAGAATTAAGCTTGTAATTTGCACATTTTGAAGACTAGGTGGCTAGCACCTGGGGAAGGCACATAGTTTTTACTCATGCATTGTCCAATGTCAAGGAAACTACCATGAGGATGCTTAAAACTCAGTTAATTTCACAATGCAGCCCCATGTCTCCAAGCTGTACAGAAGCCTTCAAGAAGGCCCCATCACTTTGACAAACACAGAACACTGCCTTGTCACTCTAGCTGAGATGTGTTGAGACAATCTGTCATTATTATTTCATCTTTGTGTCCTTTTATAGTTTTTGATGCTGCCATGAAAAACTTACCAGTTGTCAGATACTTCTTACATTGTATTTCTATGTAAGTTTCACAATCATACCATGATATCATTGTCAAGGTTTGGATTTCACAGATGAGGAAGCTAAGGTTGAGGAAGGTTAAGCACATTGCCCAGGGAACTCAAAGACTTTGCTGGTCAAAATGCTGAACTATGGTGATTTTATCAACCAGGACAAGGCACTGCAGGATGAGACTGATCATATAGGTCAACTTCACTTGAATTTCTCCCTGGTCTTTTGAGAGAAAACATGAACATCTCTGTTGTTCTTTGTCTCCCATATCTCATATATTTTTCTACTTGTTCTTCAGCTGGTAATGTGGTTCTGGAAGGGTGTAGAACCACGAGTAGATGGGAACTGAAAGAAGAATGTCAGTGGGGGCAGGGTGTGAGAATTTTATGTCTGGTGCAACTTCCTGTTACCCCTCTGTTTTCTGAGTGCAATGTGATCAGCCAGATTTCCAAACATGCCACTTTGTCTTTCCTATATGTTCCCTCTCTCCACCAGCCTGGACCCTTTCCCTTTGGACTCAAAAGCCATAATAAACACTTTGTCCCCTAATTATCATATTTTTCCCACAGTAACAGAAAAAAATCTAAGACAGTAAGCAGAAAATCAGTTGACTCAGATTGTGATACTCTTGTGCCTGGAACTGTTCACTTTGGTTGCCATAATCTTTACAGATTGCTCACAAATTGAAGATGGCTTAGCAGTAAAGAACATTTGTTGCTCTTTCTGAAGACCTGGGTTTAGTTCCCGGCACTATGTCAGGTGGTGTACAACAGTCCATAACTCAAGTTTCAAAGGACATGATATCCTTTGGCCTCTGCATACACCTTCATGCATGTGGTATATGTAAACTGAGAAAGGCACACCCATATGAACAGAAATAAAAAACTAATAAAAATAAAAATGTTGATCAACCCTGACAAGTATAAAAGATATTCAATATTCTGTTGTGATAACTATCCAGCCATGATATTGTTCATGAGAAAATAAACAAAAACTTTTGTTGTGGTTTAATCTTTTTGTGTCTTTGCCAAGGCACCTTCTAATTGGTTTAATAGTTAAATAGCCCTAACCCATAAGAAGGGGTTAGGCTGGACGTCTGGGCACAGAAGGGATGAAAAGGGGAGGAATTAAGGCACAGGAGAGACAGTAAGAAAGATGGAGAGGAAACAGAAGGAGCAAGATGGAAGAGAGGTTAAAAAGCCACAAGGAAAAATGTTATATCAAGTTATAAAAGCCAGTGGGATAGGCATGAGCTAAAGACCAAGCTTTCATAATTAATAATAAGCCTCCATATCTTTTTTTTCTTGAGCTGGCTGACCAAAAATAAAAATATGTCTACAAACGTCTGTCATATTAGCATGCAAATTTGATGCTACCAAGAACAAATGGTAAAATAATGTGTATATATAAAAAAATTCTAAAGTAAATATTTTGAGCAGTTAATATTGACAAGTAATTTAAGGCTTTTGCAATCATCACTGACAAATCAAGATTTAGATCCCATGGAACCATACAGTAGAAGGAAAAGCTGATTCTTATAAGTCATCCTTTGACCATTTACTCACACACACACAGGCACACATTCCTGCACAATCATTAAGCAAATAAATAAATGTCAATTTCAAAAGCTTTAAAGCTGATTTTTTAAAAATGTTTGATTGATGTATCTATTCTATAGACCCATGCACTGGAGGTTTCATAAAAATTTCTCATGTTAGAAAGGGTTGCAGTTTAAGAAACTATATTTTATATGAACAACCTAGACAAAAGGAAGAAAAGTAAGAATAGAAGAGAAGCTCTTAATGTCTCCAAGCCTTGATTTTTTACTCTTTTCAACAAAAGGCATATGAGTAGATGAGTGGCTGCTAAATTTCATTCCAGACACCACTGCTAACACTGGCCTGGTCTGAGATTTTCAGGGGATAAAAAGTTCTGACAACCACTGTTTCTAACATTGTGTCTGTGCAGAAACCTTGGGATCTCAACTGTTGCAACGTCGCAGAAGTTAAAGAAGCCTGCTACTCCCAAGCCTGATAACCTGAGTTAAATCCCTGCACCCATATGGTGAAAAGACAGATTTGATACCCTCAAGTTGTCCTTTAACCTACACACACACACACACACTGCCACCATCACTACCACTAAATTTAAATATGTATTCAACTGTTACAAGGACCCAGGTGATTTTTGAAGGTCAGTAAAATATGTTCATCAGGATGGCTAAGACTAATGGTGGCAGTAACAGCTGCTTCTCCATAGCATTAATTACACGCCAGAGTTCCTACTAAATGAACACATACATGTCTCCTCAGATCTATGACATACAGTCTACTTCTACCTTTCTATAACTCTATGAACCTTCTTTCTCATATCTATCAGGAATTGTATTAGTCAGGACTTTTTTTTAATTGATATCTTTATCTTATTTTAAGTGTATGAGTGTTTGCTTGAATGTATATGTATGCTTCCCGCCTATGAGATGAAAAGAGGAATGAGCCTTTGTAACTGGAGTTACAGACTATTGTGAGCCACCTTGTGGGTGCTGTGTTCTCTGGGAGAGCAGTAAATGCTTTTAAACAAATGAGCCATCTCTCTAGCCCTGGTGTTTTGTTTTGCTTTGTTTTATTTCTGTTTTTGCTTTGGTTTCAAAAAGAAAATTTCCCTAATAACCAACACTGTACATTATGATAAACAGATATTCAATATGTGTGTATATAATGTGTAGTTACATAAAGAACTGGTTTTGTGGTTTGTGTTCCAGATTGAGATACAATACAAGAGAATTTTACAGTTGGCTTGCTCTGTATACTTATTAAAATTTATGGCATGTCAGAGCTAGGTGGATAAAGTTCAAATCCCAGAAACCACAAAGCAGAGTATGAAGAACAGATTTGTAATCCTAGCACTTGGGAGGCATAGACAGGAGATCCTTGGGGCAAGTCAGATATCAGGACCTATCAAGAACTACAATCTCTGCATTTGGTGAGAAACCTTGCCTCAGTAAGGAAAGTGAAAATAAATGGAGGAATACATTTGAGGTCAAACTTTGACCTATACACATATGCCCACATATACATAAGAATATATGCATACACACACTACATACATACAAACATATACATATACAGTGTGTGTCGTAAGTTAATAGCAATGGATTAAAGAGCTAGAGCAAGTCTGGGATTCATCTTCTAATTTTCTTTGGTTCCATCTACCTGGAACTACAATGAACATAAACATACAATAGAAACTGGTCCTTAAACAGTACACTTTGGAAGTCCATCGATAATTTCCATGTCTTTCACGAAACCTACTTGTCTCTGAATGAGTGAGGCAATTCCTTTAAAAGTAGAACAATAATCCTCTGCATGTCTGTATCCTGTGCTCCCTGTTGCTTTGGGGCAAAAAAAGAAATAAAAAATGATCATCTGGCCTAGTAATGGGAGCCACTAATAGCAGATACTTAATTATGACCACTCATTTTCCTCTCTTTGAATGTTTCCCTCCTTCTATTTCCCCAGCACAAAAGTTAATTATTTATTAATATATATGATTTCTCTATTATAGTCCAAGCTGGCCTCAAGTTGGGTGTCCATTTATTCTAGCTGTCAAATGTTGAGTTACAGATATATGTCACCACACCTGGCCTCTGGCTTCCTTTCTCCAAAGATGGGCACCATTCATGTAGCGCTTTTAAAGACTTGTTTTATTTTTATTTTTTTGTTTGTGTATGTATCTTTCTGAGGGTACATGACCAAAGAATCCAGAAGGGGAAACAGATCTTTCAGAGTTGAAGCTACAGTCTATTTTAAGCTGCTAATATAGGTGCTGGGAAATAACCTGAAGACTTCTGCAAGAATGGCCTGATTCTTGACCACTGAGGCAGCTCTCCATTCTTTTGTTCTGCTTCTCTCAGGTCTGTATGCAGTGGTTTTCATTATTTACTAAAGAACATTTTAAGAGGCAATTCAAAGTATCACAAACTCCTGTAGCTTTTGAACCTTCAAGTCATGGATTAGGCAAAAAAGGTATAAAATCAAACACACTGTGCCAACACACCCAGGAACAGCTTTGATGGGATTATATCCTGACATCACTTCCCTGGAATCTGTTAAGTAACAGTGAGGGGACCCATTATGATTTTTGCTACAAGGATGTGATTAAATATTCATCTTATGAACAATGCTTTTCTGTGGAAGCACCTATGAAAAAGTGCCCTTATTATTTTTCCTCACAGTATTCTCATCATCTCACAAAGGGGGTTATATTATTACCATAACCATTTGGCAAGGGGGTAGTTATAAGACATATTTTTTTCCTGTAATTTTCTATCTGATTAATGATGAAACTGGTATTCAGAATTTCTGTGTGCTTTCAAAAGTGTAACTGCATTTGGAAAAACCTCCCATAGTTCAGCAACAGTAACACACTTATACAGATAGGCCAGTCATTTTGTTTTTGAGTCTGATGTTGCCGAACTATAAAATAAGAAAGTCAGTAAAAACCACTCAACTGTCCTTGTTAATTTTGATGAGGCTATTTGGACATTAGGGTGTTTAACCTTTGTGTTTATCAGAAATATGTGATTCAACTTGCCCCCAGTTTCAACACCATCACATTGTCCCCCTATAATATGTACTCACTGAATGAGGGTTTACTTCTTTAGGACACCCTGTAAGCTAGGTACTATGAATTACTGCCTTTAAAATTGAACTGTCAAAGAACTGGAAAGAGGGAAATTTTAGCCAAACAACATACTTAGTAGGTGATAAAGAAGAGATAAAAATACAATAGTCTATCATGTTTCACATATAGCACTCAGGGAACAAACTTTTGGTCTCCATCTAGAATTCTCTAAGGGATATTTGTATTACACACACTAGACCTTGACACACATACACCTTAGAATTGTGGGCTCTAACACAGATCAGTGTGTCTTGAAACAACATGTTTTTACGTGGGCTGCAGCCAAAGGCTGGCCTGCAATGGCATGTGGCTTCTTACCATCCTACCTACAAATATAGATCAAGATTTTTTTCCTGCACCTTAGGCAGAGGTCAGCCTTAACTACATAAAATAGCCTGAAGCATCTCATGCAATGAGCTCACACAACACTTGTACTTCCTGCCATCTTTCTCTTCTTTATTCTCCTGATGCTGTAGATAAGAACCTGATGGATTTGAAGCCAAATAAAGGTAGGCTTAAAAACCTTATCTTTGGAGGAATTGCTATTTTTATTTCACAGTTTGACAGTAATCAACACAATGGTACTTATTTTGCTTTGTTTATACTAATAAGCAATCATTCTTTCATTCAAAGGTGATATAATCACATACTTTGTTCAATATGTCCACAGTTACCCAGAGAATAGAAAACCTATTCGAATCATAGATGTTAAAATATGTGTGTCAATACAAAGGTTTGAAGAACATTCAAGTTCTTCTGGTACACAACTTTAAAACAGGAGTAACACTAACATAGGATTTGAGATCCAAAGAGAAAAATTCCTGATGTGGGACGTATTTGTGTATGCTGGCTGATACCATTGGATAATAAAAAAATTGTTTTGGCCTATGGCAGAGCAGCTTAGATACAAGGGAAGGAAAGCAGAGTCAAGAGAGATACAATCTAGCTATCCTAGAAGCAATATGTAACAGAATATAGGTAAACCATTAGCCGCATGGCAAGACAAATTAATAGAAATAGGTTAAGATAAAGGAATGAGCTAGCAATAAGCCTGAGCCATAGGCTAAACAGTATATAATTAATGTAAGCCTTGTGTGATTATTTGAGACCAAGCAGTTGTGGGTTCAAACCTTGGGCAAGGCTAGGCCACAGACAAAAAAGATTCATTTAGACCTTGGGCCAGATGGGTCAAATACTTTATACAACAGCTTCTTGAAGTCAGAACTTGGGTATATAACAAACAGTTTTTCTTAATAAAGTAGAGATTTCATGACTAGAACCTCATCTATGGAAACAAAAGCCTTCCTTTTAAGTTCCCAGTGTTATAGATGGGATTCTTATCTTTATTTTTTTTTATTTTTATTTTAAATATTTCTTTTATTTATTTATTTGGTGTCTTTGTGTAGCTTTGGAGCCTGTTTTGGAACTCATTCTGTAGACATCTGCCTGCCTCTGCCTCCTGAGTGCTGGTATTAAAGGCTTGCACTACCACAGTCCAGCAAGATCCTTACCTTTAGAGTTCATATAAACCAACATATACCTGAGGTCATTGACATGATGCATGCATACAATTATGGATTTTTAATAGAGAACATTCTTTTTTAACCAGTACTAATGAATTCTACAAGTGAGCTAGACAATGTTCTACATATAGCTTTACCAGGGATTGTAATATAGAAATTGTCACAGAAATTGAAATATGGTCTATGAAGAAATAAATAAAAATGGAGATGCAGTTAATGCTTGACTATTCTCAAATAGCTCATGTCTTGAAGCTGAGTGATGTTTTTGTTTTAGTTACTGCTTCATTGTTGTGAAGAGATACCATGACCACGAAAAAGGCAACTCAGAGACACCATAACAAAAGCATTTACTCAGAGGCTTGCTTTATAGTTTCAGGTTTAGTATGTTATCATCATCAGGAGAGCATGGTGGCATGCATGGGGTGCTGGAGCAGTAGCTGAGCACTACATCCTGATCTTTAAGCTGAAGGGTAGGTTGGGAGGAAGGAGAGAGTTTGGGCCTGGTGTGGCTTTTGACTCCTTAAAGTCTACCTCCAACTCCACACTTCTTCCAATAAGGCCACATGTCCTAAACCTTCTAATCCTTTCATTCTTTCAAACAGTTCCACTGCCTGTGACTAAACATTCGTATACATGAACCTATGGGTACCATTCCTATTCAGACCAGCACAAATGGCAAACAAATGATTATGTGAAATAACACCAGGTTTTGATAGGCATCATATAGAAAAACAGCACTGGAAAGGAGATGGGGCACATTAGAGAAGTCACAGGGGATGGTAGAACGTAACTAAATGTGACCAGCTTCAGACTGATGTCCTCAATTTATTCATTTATTGAGTTTGTACCATTAGATTGAGCCCTTGGGGAATATATTAAATTTTTACTTAATTCACCTGCTGAGTTTTGCCAATACACAACAATTCTGCATGAAACACATTAAACGAATTTGTAAAAGAATATAATTAGGGAGAAAAAGCAATATAATAGTATTCTTTTTTTTTTTTTAGGAAAACTGAATACAGATAGAAATACAAATTTCATGCCTAGAGTGTATTCCTTCCTGAAAGAAAACAGAAGAGGACATAACATAACTAGTTTCAGATTCACTGAACACAGCCTGCCATGTTTCCCCAATTTGTGATGGACAAATACTATTTTTGTTGGATTGGATATGACAAGATTGAGAGAGTAAAATAAAAGGTACTGTTTAGTTGTGAAAATTAGAATCAAGTTACATCATCATCAAGCAATCTGAAGCCCCAATAAATTAATCCTTACTATCTCTCTTACCAGTAGAGCATAAGTAACTGACCCATCTGTGCTATGTCTATCTTATAAATTTATTTGAGGAATTTAAGCAAGTTATTCTTCCACATCAGTCCATTGCATTTAGTTTTAACAACAGGTTAAAATGGAATTTTTAAAACTTAGTTGAAATTAAAAACCATAGAAAAGATCTGAAAATCAATGCTTTCAAAAAATTAAAAAGAAAATTATCAGTATTTTATTAACAATACCATAGTAGAAGCAGAAATAAATTCCCCTAGCTCAGTCCTTTGTGAGGGAGAAGTTAAATTCTGAGAGGTAGAACAGTTGTCTTACATTGTTATAATTGATTATCTTGAATAACAGCTGCCTGTAGGATTTGATTATGCAAAGTTAGATGCTTGAACATGTCAGGATGATGGATCTTTAAATTAGAATGTGAATACAAATGTAGACTAAGAAAACAACAAAACATAAAACAAATAGTGGAGAACCAAGACCAGCAAAAAGACATCAGAAAGTTTCCTACTATGCCTGGATTAAGTATAAATAAATCCTCCTTATTACAAAGTTAGAAAGTTGACATGGTGGTTTACTTCAGTAATTCCAACACTTGAGAATTTAGGGCAGGAGGGTTAGAAGTTCAAGATGAGCTTTGGATAAATATGTTTAGGGCTGGCCTGGTCTAAGTGAGACCCTGTCTCAAAACAAGTAGAGAGTTAAAAAGCCTTATAGTCAATGAGGCTTACCAAAGTATTCTAATATTAGTATCATAATTTCCTGAATTTTCAAGGCAACTTCAAGCAAAGTAAGAAATTTCAAGTTGATACATTACTAATTAATACATCCATTAGGATCATCAAGGTAGATGTTTTGAGATCATATTCTTACAATGAGTCTAGTAAACAGGAAGGAATAATCAAGTCTAGAAATGCGTGCTTCTTCCAAATCCCTCTCCATAAAGTGACTATTGCATTATTCATGACTTATAGATAAACCCAGTGAGTCTATGATCTTTACTTCAACATTGTCCATGTTAATGTTCTAAGGCAGCAGCACTGTGCAAACTAAAATAAAGAAAAGAAAAGGGTACATTTTATTTTCCATAATAAAAGTAAAAGATAAAATCAATCTTAAAGGAAATTCACAATATTCAGGCTCTAAGTTTAATTGATTGCCAATATCTATCATTTGTTAAAAATTTTAACACATTTTGGTAATAAATTTGAAAGCAGTTAGCAAAAATTTTATTCTTATTTCCCAGTCAATTTAGAAGGACACAAAGGTTAAGCAATATTCTTTTAATTTCCCTAGTTACATTAAACAAATTAACATTGTGGCTTTATTGCATTCACATTTTGTCATTTTAATATTTTCTTAGCGTATAATTAGTCAGTTAATCAAACTACAAATAAGCAAGGCAGTCTTCTTAAACCAGATGCCTTCCTTCAGTACAGTTTACAATTTAAACTCATTGTTTAGGTCTATTTTAGTATTTTCTGAATCATAAAATTTTTCTTTTAGATTTATTTCATGCAGACAACAAAACCATCACTTAGGTAAAATGCAATTTAAGCTGTGACAAAATGAACTTATGATTTTAATGGGAGCAAATGATGAATTTTACTGAAAGTCCAACTGTGTGATCAAAATGCTCTTCTCTTAAAGTCAAAGCTGATTTTCACACAAATAGAAAAGTACAGCCATATATGCAGACCAGCATCACAAGAAGAGTTCCTTCATCCACTTATCCAATAAATATTGACCAAGTATCTATAGTGTAGGAGGCACAGCTACTAATGTGATATTGAGCAAGCCACATTTGCCTCCTGCCCTTGGAGAAATAGTCTCAGAAATATCATTTTGTGAAACAAACTAACATCAATAAAACTTATAAACAATTAAATGATGTCAGCTAAAATATTTGAATGCCACCATGTTCTATCACTCATTTAAGCCTCATAACTGTTCTCCGAGTCGTCTTCTATAGCCTCTGTGAGGGGATTGCTAGTAGCCCATATTTGCCAAGCGAATTACAAAGTAGGTTTTAAAAAACTTTTCTAATTGGAGAGATGGCTTAGCAGATAAGAAAACTTCCTGTTCTGTCATGAGTACTGGGGTTTTAATGCCATCAACCATGTTGGCCTGCTTGCAGAGGCTTGTGATTCCAGTTCTTAGGAATCAAACACCCTCCTCTGGCCTCTATGAACACCCTCCCACATGCATGTGCATGTGCTTACACTTGCACAGATATAGACATGAATAACAAAGATAATTTTAAAAAGTCTTTAAAGAGCACATGGTATTCAAATAGTTCAGTAGCCTGCTGTATTCTACCTTTCCTCTTCACTCTCTCTCCATAAAGCCTAGATACTATATTATGAATTGTCTTTAACAGGTGCTTCAGGAGGTCACAGTAGGAGAAAACTGTCCCCTTTTAAAGGAGGAAATACAAATTTAAGAAACTTTTATTTTCACAAATTTACATCTTTCTATTTTAAATATTTATTTATTTATTTATTATATATGCAGTATACAGAAGAGGGTATTAGATTTCATTATAGATGGTTGTGAGCCACCATGTGGGTACTGGGAATTGAACTCAGGACCTTTGAAAGAACAGTCAGTGCTCTTAACCCCTGAGCCATCTCTCCAGTTCCCAAGTTTACATCTTTCAATACTGACTAGATTTAAACTTAATTTAAGATTTAGACCCAAAATATTGCCCTGCATTTTCTTTTTAAAATTTTTTTTAAATTATTCTTTGTGTCTTTCACATCATGGATTTCAATCCCATTCAATTCCTGTCCTTGCTTATAAGTCTTTTGCCCTTACACTCCCACACCCAATAAAGTTTAAGAGAATACAAGAAAAAAAAAAAAGAGGGGGAAAAATCTCATCCTGGAAGCTATAGTGTTACATAGTAAGTCACATGCAAACTCTTGTTCATATATCTTTAGTTGCATAGAGTCATTGGTCTGGTTTGAGGCTTCCCTGCACTTTCTTATTCATGTCTGTTAATAAACACATCCCCAAATATTCTAAATAGACAATAAGAAATTTACAATAAAATAAAATAAAACAGTGGCTATTGCACTGAACAGTGTGCACATTAACAGACAGACTTAAGTCAGTATTTCTGAATATACTAACAAATATAAATATTTTCTGCAGGGCCCTGCATGACCTTTTCCTGTACTCTGAGCCTTGAAGAAAGGCCTCTGATTGCTGGCTGTACATTCTGTGCTCAACACCCACTTCCAGTAAGTTTCTGGCTTCCTGCCTATGGGGGGTTAGAAGAGAAAGTTTAAGTTGATTTCCTAAGTCAGCAATTTTTCAGCCACCTGGGGAATTTCCACTGTGATCTACCCTGGGTATTCAAGTCTGAACCCTAGTCTCAATAAATGGCATTCTCCTTGCATGAATGATCCAGGTCTTTTGTGTCTTTAATCTCCAAACCCATGCCTGACATGCTGATAGCAATTTTCCAGCAAAGGGTAAAATCAACAAAGTACATATAACATCCAAGTTTCTGGTTTCAGTGTGCAATACTTAATTGGGTGGCAGCTTTCAAGGGTCCAATGGCATACATGTAATAATATCCCTGATAGTGATATGGTCCCTGATATTGACACCTCATAGCTGGGGCTCACAACACAAAACCTGTGGTAGGCTAACACTAACTCACTAACTTGCAAACACTGTGATATCTGGATAACACACTGCTTCTAACAAGTGGTTTTCTGAATACAAATATATTTTAGTTCTTCTTTACCAAAATCTTTTTATAGCCATTATAATCTTCAAATTTCTTGAAGAAATCATAGTGGCATAAATGTGTTTTTGTAGCCAGGTAGTAGTGGCAAATGCATTTAATGCCAACACTCAGTAGTTAGAGACAGGCAGATCTCTGTAAGTTTGAATTCAGCCTGATCTAAAAAGCTAGTTCCAGGACAGCCAAGGCTGTTAAACAGTGAAATTTTGATTTGAAAAACAAAACAAGACCAAAATGTGTTCTTGAATTTAACCAAAATGGGCTCAATGGTGATCATATTCTAACTTTTTATCTGTAGAAATTTCCTTAGACAGACAGACACACAGACACACACAAATAAACAAACTAGAGTGGAGGGGGAGAGAATGAGCAACTTTCCAGAAAAGTCATTTGTATTTCATTAGACTTAATTATCAGTCTGTGACTTCTTTAACATTCGTAACCTAGAGAGTAATCAGTTACAAATTTTCAAATAGTTTAAGAACAATTAAGATAGTAAATATTGTCAGCTCTCTATCTGGAATTCACATTCACTTCTTTAACTAACTTGTGATCAAAACAGTACTAAAATAATTTTCATCAGTATTGTACACCTAAGGACTTTTTTAATTTGATGATTCCCTAAATTTTTACATAGCACATGTATTACATTAAATATTGCAAGTAGTCTAGACTTGACTTAACATGCATTTTCATACACATTGCCTGGCCTATACACAAATAACACAACACTGATATAAGCTACTTGTATATGTAAAGATCTGGCTAACTATACAAGTCAGGGACATCCAGGAAGCATCTCGATAGCTACAGAACTGTAAACATAAAAATAGACTTAGCACTCCTATACATGCTTCCTTTCTTCCAGGCTTTTTACTAAATTCCTTTTCCTAAAACATGTAGTTCCTTCACATATAATTGACATATAACCTACTGATTTACATATTTTTCTGTCTCTTTCTCCTAATGTTCAAACAGCAGGGAGACAGAATGTGTTTTCTCTACATCTTCAGAACCATAGCAGCATATGACTCATAATATGTACTCAATATTCAACAAATTAGCTGATAAATATGCTAAATAAATGCATATACTAATTAAATTTTACAAAATTGGGAGAGTGCTAAAAACACTGTATGATGCTTTACAAATTAAAGTATCATGACACTTTAAAATCGAAATATCAGGACTTATTCTTCCAAACCACTTTTTCTATGACAGTTTAAGATTCCATTTTAACAGTTCAGCACAATGTAAGAATTTCTTTTTGAGTGAAGAGTTGACCTTTGCTCAGAGTTTTGATGTAAATGACTCTGCCTTAGATGCACACAGAACCTTTAGTAGTCTCAAAATTAGTAACACAGTATTTGCATTTTAGTGAACTCCTTTACTTGTAATTTATGCATGAAAAGCAACCGAGCCACCAACACGGTGAGCTTTAAAGAAATTCTAAATAAAAAAATATATTTTTACATTATAGTAATTGTAGTTTTTATTTTAAGAATGACTATTACCTCATTCCTTTTCTATTAGCAGAGAAGAGAGAAATGATAGCAATCATCAGAAATACAATTTCACTCTGGCACATGGTGCAGAGACAGTTGAATTTTAATTTATTATTTTTTTCATCTCAGTTGTTTAAGTAGATTAAAGCGTAAACTGGGAGCTTGAAATGGTCCTGTAATTTAAGCTAGGATGCTGTTTTTCTTCACTGAAAGTTTTTACTTTTAAGTCTTTGGAAATTAAATTTGAAATTTACTGTATAGTGGTTAGGTTATAATCTTGTATCTTCTCTCAGTCTTTCTATTCATCAGTTAAGAAATAGGAAGTGTTGTGAGCCAACCCTTTAATGGCTGTGTTATCTCTCCAGCACCTGATCCAGCTGAGAGCAGGAGAGGAGAGTCTGAATGAGCAATACAGGGATAGGGACTATGAGGAAAATTCTCACAGTGATGGCTGGATGGAGCTCACTGAATAAAGTACAGCCACCTGGGAAAATCTGGAAAAGGAACTAAACCTTCCAAGGATAGTCAACTGTCCACTGGCATGGAAAATATGTGGAGCCTCAAGTGGAGGTTTCAGACTGTGTTTCTGTGCATGGACTGGTACCTTGGAGCCAATTCCCTCCAGAGGAACACCTAACCCAGTCTTGACATTAGGATGAGGAAATTAGACCTGCCTGGAGTGGATGATGAGCTGATCCACCCTGAGACTTCTTTCCCTTTTTGGGGAGGTGATGGGGAGGAGGAAGCCTGAAGGCTGACCAGGAGGGATGTATACAGGTGTTGGTGAAGACTGTGAGGTGGGAAGTAGCTGTGGGTACTGAATTCAGGTCCTCTGAAGGAATAGCACACCTTCTTAACTGCCAAACTCTCTTCACCCTTTTTTATTAAGATTACATTTTTGATAATATAGTAATATTTTTCTATGTAGTAACAATTATTGCAATTACTGAGGTGAAAATATCCCCTATGATTGGGAACTACCAAATACATTAATGTAGCAATGTTATCTTTCTTCGTCTTATGACTGTGTATTGGGACCTCACAATGTCATCTACTAGAAATGGAATAAAATAAGATAATAATACTCATGAAGAATGTCACCATTTTCTCACAAGTTCTAATAAGTTAAATCCTCAAGTAAAGTGAGACTTCTTTGCAAAAAAGGTAAAAGCGTCTTTCTCTGAGAGTGAAGATCAGTGCTGCATGTGAACAAATAGCTATGTGGAAAGCTGGGGACATGTGCAGCAATACCTGTTATTATGTCATGTAATGAGAAGGGGGCAGGAAGTGACAGAACTTCTCTGTAAAGATCAAACAGTAAAAATGGTAGTCTAGTGGAGAAATTGATTAAGAAGAAAGGACTAAGGGATGCGAGGTAGAAGGAAGAAAAGACTGGGAGAACCGAGAAAAGGAAGAAATAAATATCTGTATCTACTCTGTTTTCCTCACTGGCAGCTACACAGTCATGTCTGCCTGCTGTCTATTCTTCTGTACTGTTCATCAAATTGTTCTTCCTGATTATGATGATTAATGTCTCATTCTCTCCATGAGTACAATGTAATGTCTCCCCCAGTGCACAATGTAAAATGCTCACCATGTCATTATCATGAAAAAACTGGCTCTCCTTCTGATTCATTTCCTGCTAACCTGGCACATGACACCTTTTGCAAGTCAATAACCTCCTTAAGGTATTTCTATGAGCCCCATTTGTTTAGCTGCAGTCAATAGTCATGAGAAAACAGAAGCTTCTGATCAGTGCATCAGGAGAATTAGTGCCTTGACAGATATTATAAAATGTGCACAGCAGGGTCATCCACAATAGTCAATAAGCAGAAATACACTGTTTGTTCATAAATGATTGTGACATTTACAAACAAGAGTTCATACATGCTGATGTGTTCTGTGTGTAATATTAAGGACACTGTGTGAATGAACTAGGCTGAACATACAAGGAAAATGTTGCATGCCTTAGGAGTTACCTGTGAAATTTATGGAGACAGAAAGTAGGTTAGTTGCTGCCATAGCTGGGAAAGGGAAGGTTGATTTACAGGCATAGAGTGGGAGTCTGGAGTGACTAGAGTGTTCTGCAGTCAAATACTGGTAATGAATTAACAGCAGAGTAAACATGTTCTTTGCTTCTGAGCTTTACACAGCAGCATAGTAAATGGTAAATTTTATATTTTATTCTACATTCAACCATAATATAAAAGTAAGAAGTCATAGCAAATGTACTTGATGTTCAAAAGCCAGTGTTTTATAGCTAAGAACTTTTCAGTCACATCTTATAAGTCAATATGAAAAGATGGATGGAGCAGGAGGTATACTCAGGTAAAAGTCATGCTTCCTATTTCACAGAATGATATCAACATTTATAGTGTGCACAGTGCAGTGGTATGGGATGAATTGATCAGGTTATGCCACTTACATAACTTAATAGGGGGAAAGAACTCTTTGGCCTCAATGTTAGAGGTCTGGCTCATGGTCCTTTGGGTGTCATGCTTCTGGACTCAGGTCTACTGAGACAGAGCATAATGACATCTAGCATGTGGCGGGACACATGTTAGTACTTGACAGCAAGCACAAAGCTGAGCACAAGGCATACTATACAAAGGTACAAACTTAATGATCTCTGAAATCAGACTCTACTTCACAGCTTCCAATGTTTTATAATAATGCTATCAATTATTAATCAATCCTTAGAATTATCAAATTAGCACATTCAGAGATCCAATCACTTTTCAAATATCACATATAATCCCTGCAAAGACCTTTCATATTTAATGTATACCAGATAAGGGCATAAAAGCTTGGCCCTGGCTAGTACATTAGAAGGGTCACAATGAGTATATGATGAGGAGGTCACTGCATGTACTTCTGGGAGAGCAGAGGAAAGAAAATCTCCCTCTGGCTTTGTCCTCTATGTTCATATCCAAAGAAATAAGTGGACAATGAAACACAAGAGCCAGAGTGTTCTTGTGCCAAAATGGTTTAGAAAACAAATGCAAAAGTTCATGACTCAGCAGCATTACATATTTCCAGAATTTTCCAGGGACATGCTGTTCAGTCTGAATTATCATGGCCCCTTGGGGTAGCACTCAGAATGCTAATGCTTTAGAGAACCTCATCAGTTTCCTATCCATGTTGAGCATCACAGAAGAAATAACTAAATCAAGACCTTGAATGGAATAGAGAGAAATCACAAGAAGTTGTGACATGAAAAGACCCTGTGACTTAAATCTGTACTCTTCAATGCACTATCCAACAAGCCACATGTGACTATTAAGTTAATAAAGTTTTAGATACACAGTCACATTACGAATACTTCTTAGCTGCTCAATAGTGCTCACTACTCAGTGGCCAATGGCAGGCCAACTAAGCATTCATACAGGAAATACTTCCAATGTGGCAGAAAAATCTATTGGATGGTGCCAGTTTAGAACCAAGTCTGCAGTAATAACTCATGTGGCTGAACAACCAAGAAACACAATCTACAAAACATTATTTCCTATCCTCTGCTCACAGGGGCAGATATCATCTAAATTACATTCCATCATGCATAGAACTGATACCCAAAATTAAAAATAGGCTTAGCTGTTGGGGAGAAGGAGGCTTTCTACATAGTCCTATAGACTAAAATTTACCCGACATGAAAGGCACATCTGAAACATTCACTGTGAGATGAGTACACCACCACACTACTGTAACTGGTAGTTGCAGAGTGTCTTTGATTAGTACCTATGTGAAAACCAGAATAGTGTCTGGTTGACCCTTCAGCCTGATACATGGCACTCAAAACTGTTGGCTTCTTTGATTATCACTCCCTACATATTACTCATAAAGAGAAAAAAATAAGACAGAATATCTGAGAGGAAACAAAACTCCTATGTTTGAAAATGACAAAGCTAACTCAAAAAATAAGCAGTCTTAGAGCACACCAACACATGAATAAATAAAGAAAATGTGGCTTATATAAACTATAGTATATGGATATAAAGATTTAAATATTGTCATTTGTAAGAAAATGGATGGAAGAAGAGATAATCATATTAAGCAAAATTCATCAGATTTATAAATTAAAAAGGACAAATATCATGTTTTCCCTAATCTTTATGATCTAAAAGAAAAGATTCATAGTAAATGGTACCATATTAACATGGGTGTCAAGCTGGAATGGGAAAAGAAGGCATAAGCAAGAATAACAGTGGGAAAATATGAATGCATAAGAGAACATTAAACACTTGTATAGAAATTACATACTTTGTACAATTGATATATACTGGTTTAAATAGCAGAAAATCACTATGACGTTGATATCTGAAGTCAGAAGACTCCTGTGTAAGTTTAGTTTCATTGTCTCTGAAAATTGTGTTCCCAGTGGAGGTATGTATTGAGGAATGGGACATCAAGAAAGTATGTGTGGATGAAGGTGTGTACAGATAGGGTGAGTGTCAGTGTAGGTGTGTATAGAAGAAAGTGCGCGTGAAGGTATGTAACCCATCAGCTCAGTGCCCTGCCCCACTTTCAGAACTGGCAACAGCTGTACTGTCAATTTCACACACACCAGTTAGCAGTTGTCCAAATCAAATTGCAGCCAAGGTTGTTAGAGTCAGAGGCAAAATAAGCAGCTGTTGAGAGGGGAGGTGGTGTGAGCTGCTGAGCACCCTGCCAGCTTGGCCACAGGGTGTTAAAGTGCTCAGGAATGGATGGTCAGGAGGACTCCTGCTTTCCCCATACTGGTATTCCCCCCTCCACCCCCATCTGTGATTTGGTCTGGAACTCTCCTGACTGTGGGAATTAAACTGCATTTGAATCAATAGAGAAGGAAGAGACACAAAGGTTTTACTGTTCAAGTAAAGCTCCATTTTAAGGGTGACAATTATGCTGAGGAATAAAATGTAATTCTCTAAGTCATCTGCTGGCCAAACTTGGAAATTGATATCTGGGGCATGTGTGAAAGAAGCAGGACTGTTGAGCTATCTAGCTGGGACTTATACAATTGTTAATAGATGAGTTCTGAAGTAGCTGGAGTTCTGCTAACCCCATTCACCTTAGACCAGTCACCAATCTTAACTGTCACACAGGCCACTTTCCACCAGTCCCTTAGCAAAGATGGGACTATACAAGGGTAAGCAGCAGGTCAAAGGTAAAATGTATTACCTCCAGCTATCTTTTAGTTTTAGGTTTGTGTCAAGGTTATAGTTACTGGGATATGCTTCTCTTTAGCTCTCCTGATCTAATCCATATTCAGCACAGTGTACAAAGAGACAAGCTGTATCATTAGTAATAAATGCTTACACAGGCCTGTAGACCCAATTACTAAAAATACAGATACACACAATCACTAATTTAAGTTCTGTCTGAGCTAGACTGAATTCAAGTCAGCCTGAGCAATTCAGAGAGATGATCTCAAAATGCAAAGCAAAATAAAGAAACAAAACATTAAACAGACCTGGTGTTCTTGCTCAGTAGTATAGTGTTACATGCCATGTATGAAGACCTGAGTTCAATTTTCTGCCCCATACCCGTAAATGGAAAATCAGTCAAGGTTTTATCTATTTTCTTTGATGCACATGTTTCCTTTGAAGTTCAAACTGGATAAATATCTAAGTTTTGTTCTACCCCAAGAGTATGCAAAGATGAAAGTTGAAAAGAGCTTCCAAAGGATCTTTCTGGGCTTCAGAGATGATGAATCAGCAGTTAAACTGTTTGCTGTCAAGTAAAGAAGACCTGAATTCAGATCTCTAGAACTCACACAAATACTGGACTGGCATGGCTGCCACTCTGTAATTACAATGGAGGAAGGTGATGACTGACTACTGAAGTGAGCAGGCTAGTGAGACTTGCCATATTGACAAGTTCTGGGTTTGAGCAACAGATTCTACTTCAATGAATAAAGTAGAAAAGCCATGGAAGGGTCTAGATATCAACCTTGTCTATCTGCCTGCACAAGCACATATGCAAGCATTTCTATACACAAAAACATACTACACACACACACACACACACACACACACACACACACCATAAAATTCCCAATGTTAGTTTTGCTTTAAGAGACATCAGCTTGCTATGTATTTCATTGTGACTTCACATTAACAGTCCTGAATCAGCCTCCCAAATATTGGTATAGGAGGCTTGTCTGGGTTCATTATGCCTGGTGTGGGTTCTTCACATGAAGAATGGAGAAAGACATATAATTCTTGGGTTCTGAAAATGGACCACATAAATCAGTGCAGTCATAGCTTGAGTATACTAAGAAAATGAAAGGAAAATGCCACTGGCTTTTACCTATCTGTCCTTGTACTTGCCAGTTCTCATGGTTGAATATGAACTGACCTTCGCAGCATCATGTATTAAATAGCTTTTCTAGTTGCTAACACTACAACACTATTTTTTTGGGGGAGGGGGAGTTGCTGGAAACTTTAGAAGTGAGCCATTGAGAATGTCTTTGAAGGATATACCCAGCTTCTGGTATCCTCTCCAGCTCCTATCTGACATGAAACTCCACTATGCACTGCTGCCACTATGATGCAACAGACTTTAGACTAGATCCCCAGAAATCATGAGTCAAAATAAGTCATTCCTTCTTAAATTATTCTCTTAAGAATTTTGTATAGCAATATGGAAGTACATTGATACATTATGGAATGGGATGGACTCCACAGAGGGCTTGCTACTGTTTCATGCTATGATCATCACTCTATCATTGAAGACATAGATGCTAAAGAAGGTGAAGAAGCTCTGTTTGCATCTGAGCCAAGGTCTCCATGTCCAAAGTTAAGCTTCAAATTTGGAAGTACAATTGTAGGTCATAGATGATTTCTAATAGTAATTGCTACTAACATGTTCAATAAAATTAGGTGTCAACCCCATCTGTGAGCAATCAGCTCATTTATAGCATATGTCCAACACAGAGAAAATATGGAGTGAGTATTAGCTATAATTGGCAATTAAACGATTTAATGTAACCTCGGAAGAGGGTCTCAAGGAGGGATTGTGGAGATCAGGTTGACCTGTGGCCATGTCCCTGGGAGATTATCTTAATTGATGTGGAAAGACTCAGCCGGTATGGGTGGCATCATTTCTCAAGGAAGGAGTCCTTTACTGTGCAAGAGTGAAAAAACTGAGCTGAGTGTAAGCAGAGAAGTGAATATGCATGCAGTCATTACCCTTGTCCTTGACTGTGCACATGATGTGAACAGCTATTTCAAGTTTCTGATGACTTCCAAATAACAGACTGTAATCTAAAATGTATTTTGTTCAGATTACCTTATCACAACAGAAATAAAACTAGAATACATGATAACTTTTAAAAATATTTGGTTTCTACTTAGCTCAGAGATTCAATAAAGTGAAAGCTTTTCCCTTCTGCCTCGTCAGGCTTGCACAAGCTCTTCCACTTTTGTCCTCACACCACTTGAGAGTGGATTCAAGTTGATTTCACAGCCAACAGCTTCAGGACAGTGGAGCTCTCAATGGAAAGACTATGCCATTATGTGTCATGACAGCTGTGTCTGTCTCCTGCTTTACCCAAGGCTCACTCAAATCAATACTGGACAGGACTATGAGCCAGTCCAAAGCACTTCTGTAACCTGCTACTTGCAACATGCTACCAGTGACTTTCTTAACTACGAATCCATTTCTTAATTAAATGTATATATTTTTTCTTGGTTCCTAAGTAAAACAGAATTCCAAGGAAGCAGAAGATATGAGAAGTTGTAAGAATTTCAATATTATACTTAAAGACAATCCAAATACACAGAATGATTTATATCATTCAAAACTGAACATGGATTTAAAAAATTGTACTTGCTTTTTAAGTACCACTATATTACATAGTTGTTTACTTTTTACATTTATTTTATTTTCATATTTGTTTATTTAGTGTGTGTGTATCTGAGTCTGTGTTTGGGCAAGTAATTAATGGCATGCAGAAAGGTCATAAGACAACTTGGTGGCATGCCTTCCTTCTTTCCAGTGTGTGGGTTTCTGATTTCAGTCTCAGGTCTTCAGTCTTGACAGGTACTTCCCGTACCTACTGAGCCATCCTTACAGTTCAGTACCAGTATATGAAAGACATTTCCTAAACAGCATTCACAAATCTCCAACATCATATATGCACTGTGTATCATATTTACCAGCATTTAGGATTTCTGAAATTATTAAATGACATGCCATTTTATTAGTATTTATAAGTAATTTCTTAAAATAGACTGCACCCTTGCTCTTTTTGAAATCCATGTCCTCTTTTTAAATTAGTTTGAGTGTGACATTTCCGTGATTACTTTACAGAGCTACATTTTCCCGGGGTAGTCTAAAAGAGCAGAATACAGTCTGCCCTTCCTCCTGAACTTACCTCTTTCCCCTCCCCTCCTTCTGTCCCTCTCTGTTTTCTCTTCTTTCTTTCTTACTCTTAGAACTTATTTCTTCTCTCCTTCCTTTATTCCTCTTTACCTCCCTTCTCTTTCAATTTCCTCTCCCTCCATCTGTATTATTTCTTTCATTTTTTTACCATGGCTACAAGCCTGTCTGAAGCATGTTAGGAGCCACAGAAAGTTACATATTATCTATCTACACTTGTACATCTCTAAAATAATGGTTTTGCTCTTCTGTCACCTGTAAGTCTGTTCATTCATGGAATTAATTGTAGAAGTAAGCATGTTTTCCTCTACTTTCCACTTTTTATGTTAAACCTAGTTTCAGAAGACAGGCTATCCATCTCCTACATTTAACTTTAAATTTCTTCCGCTGTGTGTATCATCCTTTTCCAACTCTTTAGGCTTAATAGAACAAAATAAGCATTGATCCGTTTTCATATGAGTGCTGTTGAGAAAATCGGGTAAACTTATACAGATTAAAATTAAGATTCTTAAGACTGTTTATTAAAATTTATATTAAAGCAGCTTTTCTCATTAAGATTTGACAAATCTAGAGAATGGTTTATTGAATCTCCTTATGAAGTTGTTTTGTACACAGGAAGGAACTTGGGGATTAAAATATTATATAAAGACTTGAGCCTGGATGGGGTGCAGCACAGGCACACTCAGGGGCTTCTTGTAGCTTCACTCTGCAAATTGCTCATTGCACAGATCAAGGTATGATGATGAAAAAACAGCAAGCTTGTTCACAGTTTCTATTTTCTATAGACCTTAATAACCATTGGAGAGAGGAACAATTGCCAATTAAAATCTGTTTTATTTTGTAAGAATCACTTGTGATTACTTCACAAAAATATCTCCTAGCATGAATGGAGCATATCTAATAGATACTAGAAGATGACAAAAGAATTGTAAAGAAGTTACCAAGAAACAACAATGGGGAAAACATTCTTGTTGCCCATACAACCACCCAGGCAAGGGCAGTGTCAGTGAGCTGGAAGTGTTCCAAGAATGAGATAAAAACAGGAGTGAGAGTGACATCTCACCTAAACCACAAATATCCCAGGAGGGAATGTAGCAGGAATATATTCTGTTTATAGATAGGGAAACTACGGCATAGAGACAAAGGACCTTTCTGAACATTGTGTATCTGCTAAGTGGTGAATCCAGACTGTGGATGAAAGACTGGCTCCCAAATGCTTTTGCTCTCTGATCTTGCTAACCAGTATGAAGTTTTCCAGACATACATCAGCTTTGCACAAAGTTTAGTAGTACAGAATCTTAAGAGCACATCAGCCCTTGGAAGCACTTTTTACATGAAATGAGACTATAAATAGTAACAGCATATGTGAAATTTCACATTTATAACTCAAAAGTATGTGCATATGTCATGAAAATGATGCACTTTAAGAAATTATACTAGGGAAAATAGAAAGAGAGAAGCATTCTTATCCACTTTTAATTTTATAAATGAGAAAAACAGATCTTCCAATAATAGAAGAAGAGCAAAACTTATTATTTTAGAAATGTATAATTGTAGCAAGATAATATGTAACTATCTATGGGAAAGGCAAGGCTGCTCTTGAAGGGATATACTTGGTAACCAGCAGAAAATGTTTCCATTGAACTTTATGAGATGACTTGAACATACAGTACTCAGGGAGAATGAATAAGGAGTAATTGTAATTTTTGCCTCCATTCCTTAGTAAGAGACATCATAGAAATTTTCTGAGCCTGTCTAGGAAAAGTTATCCAAACACATGTAATCATAACTGTCATCAACTGTCCTTTTTGAAAACATGAAGAAAAACAAGCCACTCAGATAATTCTATTAACTATAAGATATTTATTGCTCTGACATCTCTCATTCAAAATTGGGGGCAATACTGGATAGAGCTCATTTATAACATATAAAAGCATGTAATCTTTTGATTACCTTGAACTTATTGCAAAGATTCAAAGATATGGTGACAGTCAGACATCCAGGAGAAGTAGGCTTTCAAACACTGAAGTCATGAGAAAGGTGGTAGGAAAAAAGTGTGTGTGTGTGTGTGTGTGTGTGTGTGTGTGTGTGTGTGTCTGTCTGTCTGTCTGTATCAAAATTTCCATAGGCCTATGAAAATTTTATATTGCATTTAAACCAAGTTATGCTTGTTAACCTTCAATCTCTAGAAAGATTTCAGAACTGAAACTGTTTGGAGTATTGTTTTGCCTCTGTAATAAATGTGTTTTCAGGATTTCTCAATCTTTCACCCTGCTACACTAAATATAGTTAACTTCTGAACCAGTTTAATATAGGTTACATGGCAGAGGATAGAAATAAACATTCCCATTTACTTACAATTTTTATTATTCTTCAAGCATAGTTTCAAAAATGAATTTCAATTAATTAAAAAAATCTTTCCCCAAACTTCCAAACATAATAGGATGATATGGAATTTAGAATGACTTACATAAAAGCCTCACACTTTCAAATAACTCTAAAAGTAACAAGAACACTCTCATTCAGCATGCCCATTGAAACATAAATACCTTCCATAAAAAAAATTAATGATCAACTTGACATTTTAAATTTTCTGCCTTGATCATCTTCATTTAGGGATGCATAAATAAAGTGGATAAATAACAAGAGGGCAGATTTTGAAAGATTATAATAAATTTCTGAAGACCTTAAAATGCTACCACAGTATGAAATAATGCAAGCTGGACAATCATTCAGGCTCCATGTGACTAAAGAATGGAACAGAAGTCAGTCCAAAGCACATATCTACTCATTCAGTTCACCTTCATTGAATGCACTAGTGTTTAGATGACAACTTTAATAAGCAAATAATAATTTTATTTCAAAGGTAGAATGCCAGCTATAGTCAAGATGTTTTGCCATCAGTGATGTAATCACATCTAAATAGTAGGTCATGGGGATCAATGAATGAATTAACCTTTCTATTGTGTATAAGTCTATACAGGTCTATAACCCATCGATCAAATCAACAGAGGTGAGTACGTGCAACAGATCCCATCAAGATGTAGCTGAAGCTATCACATCTAAGTATTTATCAAGTAGGCCCCAAGTACACTCCATTGTAGATGGGACATACGTGCTGTATTATTATCCTGATGGCATGTTGAGCTTGTAAAATTGAAAAACTCTTTGACTATAAAAGCATATATAACATACCCAATAACCATGAATTAAAATCTATGTAAGCATTGACACCTCTTCATAGTTTTTCAGATATTCTTCTTTAAAATAAAATTTGAAGATTATAGAATGTCAAAGTTTCTTTTTATTTTCCCTTTACAGCCCTATTCTCTTCTCCTTTACTCCTTTAGAATACTTGCTTGCAAGCAGGGAATTCATTTGGCTTTCCAGGTCAAATTGCTATGTACTTTAATACTCTGTTTTTCTGTCTCTCTGTCTTTCTCTCTCTGCCCTTCTCTGTCTGTGCATGTGTGCATGTGTGCATGCTTCTGTTTCTATTCCGTTTCTTTGATAAACTAAATAAGACTTCCACAATTATATAAGTAGACATTAAAATATGGATAGGGAAATAATATCACAAGGCCCTACCCCTAGATAAAGAGATACAGGTAATTAGGAAATTCTAAAAGTGGGAGAATCAGTCTTTTCCAAAAAGGGGCCCCTATCCAAAAAGGTTCCAACCACAAGTTGTCAACCTTACAGATATGTCTGAGCATCTCTAAATGGACTCAGTAGGTTGTGCTTACATATGCATATGTATGTTTGTGTATGTATATTTGTGTATGTATATTTGAAAGAAAGTTGGGGATAGGGACTAGGGAGGAGTTGGAGGGAAGAGAGTAGGGTGGAAATAATGTAAATAAAGTACTCTGTAAGAAGCAGAGGAAGCCTTGAGAGAATATGTACTATGAACATAGGCACAGCCATTTTAAGAATTTCAATGCTTCAGCCTCTAGGAGTGGCAAAACTTTACCCAGGTGAACTCAAGAGGAATGGTAAGGCTTTTTCATGGTCCCAGTATGAGTGCTTATGAACAGTTGGTCTGTGTGTACATAGCACTAGCAATTGCAGTTTCCTCCTGGAAGTTTACAGCCTAAGACTGTTGACCTACAGAGAACATATACCAAGACTACCAAAACCCTGTAGTGTAAATAATAAACAGGCTAAGGTTCCGGGTTTCTAACAGTTGCAATGTAGTGGGATTATGTTGGTACACTGTAAATAATTGTCCCACCTACTGGTTTAATAAAAATGCTGATTAGCTGAAGGTAGATGGGAAGTGTGGGAAGGGCTACCAGATTAAGAAAACTCTGGGAACGGGAAGAGCAGAGCAGAGATGCCAGAAAGATGCCACAGAAAAGCCAGAGAGACACTACAATGAGACTCACAGATGCAGAGGAAAGAAGTTAAAATGCTGCTCTGAGAAAAAGATAACAAACCACATGACTAAACAAGATAAGAATCATGGGTTAGTTTAAGAGTAAAGAGTTAGCAAGTTATATGCCTGGGATCTAGGCCAATAAGCATAAAATTAATATAAGTGTCTATGTGATTCTGTGGGACTGCGGGACTTTAGGACTGCGGGACTGCAGGTCAGAACCTCAGGGCAAGCCCAGAAAGGCCAGGCCAGAAATTTAATACTACATAGCAGGCCCCACCTGATTCTATTGTTCTTGTATTTGTTTCTGTTCTTTCTTAATTCCTTTGATGCCTCTGTTCAGGGTTTTAGGACCCAAGCTATAAAAATCCTATCAGTAGTATGCAGTTCTCAAAAAATTTTGTAATATCTGAACTTTTAGTTTAGATATACTCTAAAAACTGGCCAGATAGCAGTTAGATTAGAGAGCAATGCAGTATAATTTAGTGATTAATTATGCCTATTTAAAGAATACCCTACAAAATGAGGAAACATGTTCAAACCCAGGGGAAGGGATCCCTTTTCAGTAGTAGTTTTCCTTATAAAGCACAGCACAGAGATCATTGATCTGAATATGTCCATTCCATGTAGGCAGAAAGTACCAGAGAGAGCTGCCTCTTCCATCTCAAGTTTCAACAAAAGAGAAAAATTATTGCCTTGCAGATAGTTGTACTGATTACTTTTTGTCATCTTGACACAAGGGAGACTCATCTAGAAAGAATGAACCACAAATGAAAACATCTCTCCATTGGATGAACTGTAGGCTAGTGTATAGGGAATTCATGATTGATGTGGAAGGGCCTACCCCTGGGCAGTCAGTTCTGTTTACATGAAAAAGTAGGACATGTGCTGTGGGATTATGCTCTTGTACTTGGAAAGTATTTGTGCCGCCTACTGGTTTAATAAAATGCTGATTGGCCAGAAGAAAGACAGGAAGTGTGGGTGGGGCTACCAGACTAAGAAATCTCTAGGAAGAGAAAGAGCAGAGGAGCGATGCCAGAAGACATAGGAAAGAAGACAAAAATGCTGCTCTGATAAAAGGTACTGAGCCTCTTGGATAATCATAGATTAGTTTAAGAGTAAGAGTTAGTGAGTAATATGCCTGAGCCACGGGTCAAACAGCATGTAATTAATATAAGACTTTGTGTGATTATTTGGAACTGCCAGTCCAGATCTTGGGACTAGCCTGGGCCAGGAATTCTTACAACAAACAAGCAAGCCATTGAGAACAAGCAGCATTCTTCTCTGACCTTTGCTTCAGCTCTTCCCTCTAGTTTCCTGCTTTGAGTTCCTGAAATAAACCCTTTTTCCTCCATGTTTATTTTTTCATGGTACTTTTTTATAGCAATAAAAAGCAGGTAAGACAGTAGAAAAGCAACAGAAATGTCTGGGCAGAAATTATGCAAAAGTATTCTAAAGAACTCTAGATATTTTGGTAAAACTAATTATACGTCTGTGCTATTTCCTATAGGAAATTATTTAAAGCTACAGACTGTCAATGACTGCTAATAAAAAAAGAGTTCATTTCCTTCAGAAATATGCTGCTGAATAGGTTTTTTAATCCCAAGTGGTCAGTCCTGGACATATGTGGTGATATATTGTATATTTAATAAAGCTTGTCTGAAAACCAGAGTACGGAGCCAAGACACAAAGGTCAGAGAGTGGTGACCCAGACTTTTAATCCTAGCACTCCCTGGATCTATCCTGTGAGTTCTAGGCCAATCGAGGCAGATAGTGGTGGCATACACCTTTAATCCTAGCACCAGGAAAGTTGAAGGAGGAAGTAAGATGGCTGGACAGAGAAAAAGGACTCAGGACTTCAGCCCTTTGCCTGGGACCCAGACTCTTTTTTGGCTGAGAACTTAAAGAGATTCTGAGGATTTCTGTGGTGTTGGCTTGGCAAGGAGTGTCAGTGGCTTTTTCCCAGTCTTTCTGATCTTTTGGTTTCTCCCTAATATCTGGCTCTGGGTATTTATTAATAATACCAACTAAAATTTGTGCAATACACATGTACATATGAGCTATGCAAAATGGACTCAGGAGAGAGAGAGAGAGAGAGAGAGAGAGAGAGAGAGAGAGAGAGAGAGAGAGAGAGAGAGAGAGGAACAACAAAGAACAGATTATGTTTGGGTCGGTATTGGAGGAGTTAGATAGGAAGTGAGGGGGACCTATGTAGATGCATTGTTCATATATGAAGTTCTCAATCACTAAAATAAAGTAATTAAAATAAGAAATATTTTTAATCTACTATACAACAAGACTAGCATCTTCTAGTTTTTAATGGAAAAATAACATGGAAATAGAAATAGAAACAAGCCTCTTAATCCTATAAACTCACCTAGAATGTGTTTAAGAAATGCTAGTTCTGTCAAAACACAAGGTCATAAGATTCTATTGTAAAGCATTGAAGAAAAGACATTTAAAAAATATTAATATTTCCACTTTAGTGTTTCTCTAAGTACAAGATGAAATATGGAAGAAGAGGCTATGGCTCAGTGAAAGGTAAAATGAAAATACCTTACATGGAAGTTTCTAGTGTCTTGATTTATGTGCTTCAAGGAGAACCATTAGCCATTGCCACACCTCTCCAGGAGAATGGAAATTGAGTGCAGCTAAGAGAACAAGTCAAAATGAATTAATTCATGGCTTTCCTCCACATTGTAGTTCCTTCAAATTACCTAAAGGCCCACATCAAAGTTTTTTGACATATGTATGGAAATCTAGTTAGTCATCATATACAACAGAGCAACAGCATCACTGTCTGCTGATTACCCCTACCTGTGAGATACTACTAGTTTTATGAAATAACATAAGGTTTAATTATAAAAAAGAATCAAACAAATAAGACATACAAAATATATATTCCTAAATATATATATACATGCACATAACAGCAGTTAATAAAGAAAGAGGCCATGAACTTGAAAAAGAGCAAAGAGAGGCAGGCACTTAAGAGAGTTTAGAGGAAAGTAAGGGGAGAAGTAAATTATGTATTTATAGTATTAAAAATTAAAAATATATTTTTTAAATGTAGCCAGTGTTTCTTATTGATTTCTACAGAATGAAATAACTCTTAGGTTTTTATAAAAGCATCTAAATGCTCAGCTTCACTTTTGTACCTACTTCATTGCTAACAAGCACTGCTGTATAAGAACAGGTCTATAGCTCATCTTTGAGAAGCTAACCTCTGAGGCATTAGAGATTATCATAATTTATCATAATTCTGCCAGCAGATTGAAGAACCTGCTGATATTTAGACAAGAGGCAAGATGACTACCAACAGTAGGTTCTCAACCCTTTGACTAAGGGTGATAAGAAATAACAGCATCATTGCTCTTTGTAAGTGTGTTGTTGAGAGGAGGATACATAATGATATTTGTCTAATGACAGTGTAGAAGATCAGTATCTGTTTTCAACTCCAACTACGTGTAAAAAAAAAATCACACCAATTTTGGCTACAAGGTAGAATGTAGTTTTTCCATTTAGATGAAACACACACACACACACACACACACACACACACACACACACACACACACACACACATACACACACATGTACCACGTGAAAAATAAACAAAACTTTAAGATGTTTCCAAAAACTCAGGCTTAGAAAGTCTTTTCACAAACTTACACCATTCTATTGCTCCCATGCTTTTATGCTCTCAGCTTTACAGGCCTACAAGGTCAATCTTCTAGTGCTATAGAGATTCAGGAAATAAAAGAGTTTCAAATATAGAACTCAAATCCTTTAGATACTAAGTTCAGTGGGTTTTACAATTTCTTTGTTTTGTTTTCTGTTGTTTTCTTATTTATGGCTTCTAGTGTGAATGAGTCTAACATCTTAAGAATATTAAGTTGCTACTGGTGTAGGCTTTTAAGAACCTACTGCCATGAAATCACTCCTGTGACAATGATAACTCATATGCAATGTAACTTCTTGTGTGAATGACATCAGGCATGCCCATGAGTGCCCTTGCATTTTCCATTCATTACCATCCAATCTCAGCCACAATCTTTCTGGAAAATAGTTTTCATTCTTGGAGATGAACTTCTGAAATATTACTGATTATTTAATTACTTAGCTTGTGCAGCATACCAAAGCACTGACAGCTGATTAAAGAACTGCCACTGTTTAGATGAGAGGTTATCTGGCTCTGAGACACACAGAGACACTAGACTTGGATTGCTGAGCCCAAAGTCAAGTCAGGATTCAGCCATTGACTCCTATGTGGAAGCAAATAATTTCCTCTCCCAGAGTTTAATCATCCTTCCTATATAATTCATATAACATCTATGATTTATCTGCAAATCCCTTGTGAAAATAAACTTAAACATAACAAGTGCAAAGATGCTTCCTTGAATATGAGTGACAGGTTATTTTTTGTTTAAAAGACAATATATTTATATCGGATTCTTTGTTGGTGGGCCCTGCTTTAGGAAGGGTGAAATGGTCCCAAACAGAGAATTTCCTTACAGTTCAGGTGGCTAAGGCTCTAATTCCCAGGTGGATGTTTACTCAGTGCCACTGATCTAGTCAAGCGAGTGTCAGGATTGCCAGGTGTTAGGTACATTGTAAGGAAAGGCCAGCAAGAGCAGATAGGGGATCAGATGACTCAAAAGGCCTTTACTTGTTATGACTAGTAACAAAATACCAAAATCTAGGGTCATTTCAAGAACAACAACAAAAATGCATTATTCTCTGTTCTGGAAGCAAGAAGTCCAAGATATAGGGTTGGTTCCTTTAGAAGGCTGAGAAGGAATAAAGACTTCTGGTGTCTGTTACTGTATCTCATGTGGCCCTTCCTCTGAATGTGACCCAAGAACCATACTGCATCATTAGCTTCTACCTTTATAGCTTCATGTTAACTAATCATATTTTTAAGAACCCTATTTGCAAGTGTCACACTGTAATTCATTGGGGGACAGTGCTTAAATATGTAAATTTTGTAGAGCATAATTCAACTCATAACACTAGGATTTAATGGTTGGCATGGTAAACATGAAGCAGTGGCCAAGACTTTCAGAGTTATTTTTTTTTAATTATTTTAGGTTTTTCCATGAAGTAAACAACATAAGGCCCAAACAAATTAATTCTAAAATCTTTGTTCCCTTCTGGATATGTCTACATCTAAGAAAATGTGTATGGAGCAGAAATGGCCAGGCAGCTGTGATACCACTGAATGAACTGTGAGTTCCCATGTTTTCACACTGAGGTTCTATTATTCTTCCAGAATCCCACTGAGTAAGATAGATCATCAGAAACAGACACATTCTTTTCAAAGCTTCATCTCCTTTTGATTAAAGCAATATCTCAAATCTGTGTATACATGCATATACAGGAGAGTAGGCTTTCATTATCTACACTGAAGGGATAGGTGGAAAAATAGCTGACCATCCTGACCACTACTTCAGAGAGCAGTGAGCATCAAGGGGAAGCAGTTTGGAAACATGTTTGGTTCTTTACACTCTGCATCATAGCAATGTACTAGCCATTCAAACAGGAAATGGCTGTTACAAAGAGGAAGAAGAAAAGAACCAACTAGTGAGCTGTGCTTTTCTTTAGACTTTTATTATCAAGCCTGGGTAGTCTATATTTAGTGTTTTTGTGTGTGTCCAGATCATTATGATGAATTGCTTGATGACTTTCACAAACTTTTATTTTCACAGAAAGCTGCAGGGCTCAGCAAACATGATTGGATATTTGTTTTCATAGGAAGCATGATGGAAGAAGACCTCATAAACGTTGTTTCTTAAGAGATTCTGCTATACAAATATGACACAGTTAGTACACCCAATGAATGCACAGTCTGTTGTGTTTGTTGCTGAAGATAAGAAGCTTAGCCATCAATACTCCATTTATGAAGACATCCACCTACAGACATGCCACCCCTCTGTCGGTTGTGACAAGGAGGCAGGCTTGGTTTTCAGTTCATAATTTCACCTTTGTTTCCTACTTATTTTAGTGGCAGGAACAGTTACAACAACTGAGAGGAGTTTCTATTGTATAAATGGAATCTAATTAATGTTTTTGAACTAAACATATAGACATGTACTTAACCTCCATTTTTACTACTCCTAGCACTGGGTGAAGGAACAAATACTTCCCATGACTCTGGCTAGGTGATAAGGCATAGTCATAGAAGACAGTAAAATTTCAAGAATCCTTATTTATTTACAGATTATTTTTTCTTGGTGTAGAGACTCTCATTCTTGCTAAGGAAGCACTACTTTGCCACATATAATCAGTCCAATTATATATATAAGAATAGACAATGTATGGCAGCAGTACAGTGTTTCAGGTTAAGTATCCCCAGTCTAATCTAAATTGCTTGGAATTTCTGATAAAGAGTCTTTTCAGACTGTCATACTGGTGAATATTTTCATATACATAATGAGATAATTTGGAAATGGGACTGAAGAGAAACATGGATCATTTTTAATATGCACATTATACACATAGCCTGAAAATGATGCTAAATAATATTTTTAACTGTAATGAATCTCATCTACTTATATACACAACTTTCTATCTGTGACATCATGCCAAGACTCTCAATCTTTCAAATTCTGGAATACTTGTGATTATGTATTTTGGAGTTAGGTTTGATTAACACACAATTCAATTAAAGGTGGAGGATCTTCTGGCAGGTGTATATTTAAGGATCAAATACAAATGACCCACTTTGAGTCTTCAATATTAATTAATATTGATAGTGCATGATTTAACTTCAGTTCCAAAATATTTTCTATAGCTTAAGATCATTAACTCTGTCCTTTTAACATCCTAAAATGTCGGATGTCCATGTACTCTTTTCAGACTTACATAACACAATTGATGAATGTTAAAGACTGACTTTAGCATTTATTCTATAGAAAACCTCTGGGGATTTCACATCACTGTCTACTTATACAATAAAAATAAATGAATGCATGAAGCAACATAAAACTATGAATAGAAATTTATGGGATGTTTAATACTATATTATGCTTCATAATAATTATTTAAATGGATAATTTTGGCTAGACAGAAGGAATCTAATATGAGAAACACTGAACACTGAGATTTTGTGGTTTCTTGTTTTAAAAGATTTATTTATTTTATCTATGGATGTTTACTCTGAATCTGTACAAAAGAGAGTATTGCTGTTAAAGACAGTTGCAAGCTTTGATGTAAATGCTGGTGGGAATTGAACCTTGGTACTTGGGAAGAAGAGCCAATGCACTTAACTGCTGGACAATCTCTCCAGCTCCTAGATTTTGTGTTTTTATATTGAGACACATTCACTAACTGTTTTCCGTGATAAAAATTGTGACTATTTCTCTAGTTAATTATCATGTTGTTTTTCTTTTTATTTATCTATATATGTCTGCCTTTCTTGTGCTAATTCACTAACGAATGGTTTGCTGAGTCTTTGTTGTGACCCAGGTTGTTTATTACTATCACCTTAATGAACAGCTTTATGTAACACCACAAATATGAAACTCTTCACTGTAGTGTTGATCTCTGATCAGAAAATAACATAGAATAATTGAGTTTCTATGTTGGAAAGAAAAGATAAACACGGAACTGATCTCTGATCCTAAATCATAGATAAGTTTTTTACCATACAGTTTCTATTGAACCTCCCCAATAATGTCTTCTTTTCTAGAGGTCTGCTAGCAAAACCTTCAAAGAATTTTAATTGATCATCTCAGCACATGCACTCACAATGATTTAACTGCCTGTATGACTTTCCTTCCTGATGCTGGGTTAAAACACCATGACCCAAACATGTCTTAAGAGGAAAGGATTTTTTGGCTTACAGTTTCATATTATAGTCCACTCTCCAGAGAAGTCATCGTAGGAATTGAAGTAGAAATTAAGGAGGAATGCTGCTTGCTAGCTTGTTTTCAGAGTGATGCATAACTAGCTTTTTTAAACTGTACAGGATCACTTGGTCAGGGAATGGTGCTTCCCATAGTGGACTGGGCCTCCTAAATCTAACAATCAAGATTAGCTCCCAACAGATAAGCCCACAAGCCAACCTGATTTAGGCAATGCCTTTAGTGAACAATCCTTTCTTGGGTGAGGTTTTTGTCAAGCTGATAAAGGAAACTATCTTAGCACTTTCCTGCAGTGCTTTTCAACAAATGTAGGGAGCTATAAAAATAGGCTCCTGCTTGCACAGCTTGCTGTCTTATCTATGTTTTAATATCTAGATGTTTTGTTTTCTTTAGGGATGAGTATTTTAAAGAGTAACAAATCAGCTATGTCAACTATAAAGTAAGAACTGCCCCTCAATGCTTTCATGTCTCTGCTCTCCCCTCTTACTCCCTTCCACTCCCCCCACTGCTTTCATTTCTCCTCTTACTCTGTCCCCTTCCTCTTCCCCTTCTTTCCTGTTGCTTTTCTTTTCTAACCTGTTCCTTCTACCCCTTCCCAACTCTTCCTCCTTTTCTCACTCATTCTCATCCTCTCTTTTCTTTTTGTTTCCTCCCCTTTCCCCCTCTCATGTTTCTTTCCCCTGTCCACCCCTCAGCCTTTCTTCTCCTTATTATTAGAAACCTGGTGAGTAAATTAAACAGACATATACCAAGGGCCCAACAAATGCACAGTAAGTGGATCAGTCAGAGTTGAGCTACCCATTTCTTACCCTCATACTCAATTATATTCATTAGAGCTGTGCTTATAGCAAATGCTTTTTAATAATAATATTTTAATATTATTTTCAGTAGACACATTTTTACATTTTCAGAATTATTCAATAGGACTATAAAGTTGGTAAAACAAAGAAATCATTAAATAAGCCAATGAAAACTCCTATTTTTCACACAAGGGAGAAAGTTATGCTTCTGAGGATTTAGCTACAAGTTTTAAAGCTGAATCCTCAGGATCCATCACATGGCACATCATCAGTGACTACTTTCTGAATGAATGCATATGTTCTCCATTGACATGATTAATGTCATGTCCAGTGTTTGCATCAGTCCTCTAGCTTCTCCCTCCCCCATCAGGTCACACATCCTCCAGCCAATCAGCTCTCTCTCATTTTCAGAGTGGAGTTCACATCCACACTGGGGGCCTTTACCTTCAGGACTAATCTGTCACTGATTATGAGCACCCCTAATATCTTTCTTCTGCACACTAATTCCTCCCAGTTCCAAAGACATGTGAACCTGCTAATCTAAAACATTAAATTATTCACTCTTTGAATGTCAAAAATAGTATATTTTTTTTCTCACCAACTCGAAGAGAACTGCATTATAGAATATACTGACATTCTATGCTATGACTATCTCTATCAAGGCATTGTATAGTATATTGTCAAACTCTTTCTTATATACTGGTCTGTCTTCATAGCATGGGCCATAATAGAAATTCTGACAAAGCTATTCTTGGTAAGTTTCATACCAGATGAATGCAGAAGGCAGGTGATTCATTGGAGTAACTTGTGCTGTCTGCTTTTATTTCCTTCCTAAATATCACCCCCCTGCTCTCTAAATGAGTTTTGTTTAGAAATACCAGTTAGGATGTGTTCCATAAGTATGAATACTTTTTTTTCTTTCTTTTTCTTTTAAATTCTGAATAAAGTCACATTTTCTATCCATGTATGTCCTTATTCAAGGTCCCTTCCCCCTCCCACCCCTTCCAGTCACTCTCTATTCTCCAGATCTCCCCATCTCCTCTCCAGCAAGGGCAGGAGGTCCCAAGGTACCAATATTGCTCAGTTCAGCATCCACTCTTGGCAGATGCAGTTTTCTCACCCCAACATCAAGACTGAGTCAGGTGTTCCTCTAGGCGGGGGGCGGGGGGGAGGGGGGAGGGGGGATCCAAGGTGTCAGTCCAAGGTGTTTCCCATCCCAACCTGTTCAGTGGTTGTGGTTTGCAGCTTGCACATGCTTTGCTTTTTGCTTTTTTGTTTAGAGTCCACTAATGAGTGAGTAGATGCCCTGCTTATCATTCTGGGTTTGAGATAGCTCACTCAGAAGGATATTCTCCAAATTCATCCATTTGCCTGCAAATATTAGGATATCATTTTTTTCTTACTGCTGAGTAGTACTCTATTGTGTACATGTACCACAGTTTGTTAATCCATTCTTCAGTTGAAGGGCATCTAGGTTTTTTCCAGGTTCTTGCTATTACAAATAATGCAGCTAAGAACATAGTTGAACAAATGCCTTTGGAGTGTGAATGTGCATCATTAGGGTATATACCCAGAAGTAGTATTGCTAGATCCTTAGGGAGATTGATTCCCAGTTTACTGAGAAACCACCATACTGCATTCCAGAGTGGCTGAACAAGCTTATACTACCACCAGTAATGGAAGAGTATTCCCTTTGCTCCACAACCTCTCCAGTACAGGCTGTCATCTGTGTCTTTTATCTTAGCCAATCTGACAGGTGTAAGGTGGTATCTCAAAGTTGTTTTGATTTGCATTTCTCAGATGGCTAAAGATGTTGAGCATTTTTCCAAGTGTCTATAAGCCATTCATAATTCTTCTGCTGAAAATTCTCTTTTTAGTTCTGAACCCCATTTTTTGAGAGGGCTATTCAAGGTTTTGGGCTCTAGTTTTTTGAGTTCTTTATGTATTTTAGAGACCAGTCCTCTATCATTTGTAGGGTTTGTGAAAATCTTTTCCCATTCCGTAGGCTGTTATTTTGTCCTATTGACAGTGTCCTTGGCTTTATAGAAGCTTCTCAGTTTCAGGAGATCCCACTTATTGATTGTTGTTCTTAGTGTCTGTGCCACTGGTGTTATATTTAGGAAGTGGTTGCCTATGCCAATTCATTGAAGGGTATTTCCCACTTTCTTTTCTATCAAGTTCAGAGTGGCTGGGATTATGTTGAGGTCTTTGATCCACTTGGATTTGAGTTTTGTGCAGGGTGATAGGCTTGGATCTATTTGCATTTTTGTACACCCTACCAACCAGTTATGCCAATACCATTTGTTAAAGATACTATCTTTTTTTCCGTCGAATATTTTGGGCCTCATTTTCAAGATCAGGTGTTTATAAGGTTTTTGTTTGTTTGTTTGTTTGTTTGTTTGTTTGTTTGTTTTTGTTTTTTTTTTGTTAATGCCTGGATGCTCAATTCAATTCCATTGATCCACAAGTCTGTTTTTATGCCAATATCCAGGCTGTTTTTATTACTGTAGCTCTACAGTATAACTTGAAGTTGGAGATGGTGATGTCTCCTGAGGTTCTTTTGTTGAACAAAATTCTTTTGACAATCTTGTTATTCCAAATGAAGTTGAGTATTGCTCTTTCAAGGTCCATAAAATATTGTATTGGGATTTTGATGTGCAGGGCATTGAATCTGTAGATAGCTATTGGTAGAATTATCATTTTTACTATGTTGATCCTACCTATCCAAGGACATGGGAGATATTTCCATTTTCTGATATCCTCTTCAATTTCTTTCTTCAGTGATTTAAAATTTTTGTCAAATAGATCTGTTACTTCTTTGGTTATAGTTAATCCAAGGTATTTAATACTATTTGCAACTATTATAAAGAGTGATGTTTCCCTTATTTCTTTTTCAGCCCTTTTATCTTTAGTGTATAGAAGGGCTACTGATTTCTTTGAGTTAATCTTGCATCCTGCTACATTGCTAAAGGTGTTTATCAGCTGTGGAAGTTCTCTGGTAGAATTTTGTGGTTCACCTATGTATACAATCATATCTGCAAATAGAGATAATTTCACTTCTTCTTTTCCAAATTGTATCCCCTTAATCTTCTCTCATTCTTTTATTGCTTTAGCTAAAACTTTGACAACTATATTGAATAGATAAGGGGAGAGAGGACATCCTTGTCTAGTTCCTGACTTTAGTGGGATTGCTTTGAGTTTTTCTCCATTAAGTTTGATACTGGCTGTCGGCTTCTTGTAAATCGCCTTTATTATGTTGAGATATTTTCCTTGTATTCCTGACCCCTCTAGAGCTTTAATCATAAAGGAGTGTTAGATTTTGTCAAAGGCTTTTTCCGCATCTAAAGATGTGATCATGTGTTTTTTTCCTTTAGTTTGTTTATATGATGGATGACATTTACGGTTTTTTGTATGTTGAACCATCCCTGCATTTCTGGAATGAAGCCTACTTGGTCATGGTGGTGATATTTTTTATATATTGTTGTATATGATTTGCCAAAACTTGGTTGAAAATTTTAGCATCAGTAATCATGAGAGAAATTGGTCTGTAATTCTCCTTCTTTGTTGTGTCTTTGAGTGGCTTGTGTATTAGGATAACTGTGGCCTCATAAAAGGAATATGGCAATATTCCTTCAGTTTCTACTGTGTGAAATAGTTTGAGGAATAATGGTAGTAATTTTTCTTTGAATGTCTGATAGAATTCTGCACTGAAACCATCTGGACCTGGGCTTTTTTTTACTTTGTAGGCTTTTAATGACAGCTTCAATTTCCTTAAGGGCTATAGGTCTGTTTAGGTAATTAAACTGGTCTTCGTTTAATTTGAGTAAATGGTACCTGTCCAAAAAGCTGTCCATTTCTTTTAGTTTTTCCATTTTTGTGGAATATAGATTTTCAAAGTATAATTCTCTGGATTTCCTGGGAGTCTGTTGTTTTGTCCCCCTTTTCATTTCTGATTTTGTTGATTTGGAGAATCTCTGCTTTTTGATTAATTTGGATAAATGTTTATTTATCTTGTTGACTTTCTGAAAGAATCAATTTTTTGATTCATTGATTCTTTGTATTGTTCTTTTTGTTTCAATTGTATTGATTTCAGCTCTAAGTTTGGTTATTTCCTGCTGTCTATTCTTTCTAGGTGAGTTTGTTTCTAATTGTTATAAGGCTTTCAGTTGTGCTGTTAGTTCTCTAGTGTGGGATTTTTCTAGGCTTTTCATATAGGTATCTAGTGCTATGAATTTTCCTCTTAAGAGTGCTTTCATTGTGTCCCACAAGTTTGGGTATGTTGTGGATTCATTTTCATTAAATTCTAGGAAGACTTTGATTTCTTTCTTAATTTCTTCCTTGACCAAGAGTTGGTTCAGCTGACTGATGTTTAGTATCCATAAATTGGTAGGTTTTCTGTGATTTTTGATGATGTTGACCTCTAACTTTAGGCCCTGATGGTCTAATATGAGACAAGGGATTATTTCCATTTTTTTGTATCTATTGATATTTGCTTTATGACCAATTATGTGGTCAATTTTAAAGAAAGTTCCATAAGGAGCTGAGAAATATGTATATTCCTTTGCATTTTGGAAGAAGCTTCTGTAGATATCTATTAAATCCATTTGCATTGTAACCTCTTTTAGACTCCTTATTTCTCTGTTGAGTCTCTGTCTGGTTTCCCCTCTATCCAGGGGTAAAAGTGGGGTATTGAAGTCTCCCACTATTAGGGTGTGAGTATTGATATGGGGTTTGAGCTTTAGCAGTGTTTCTTTTACAGAGGTTGGTGTCCTTATATTAGTATTAAAATCTCCTCTTGACCAATTTTTCCTGTGATGAATAAGTAATGACCATCTTGGTCTCTTTTAATTGCTTTTAGCTTATAGTCTACTTTATTAGATATTAGGATGGTAACCCAGCTTGTTTCTTAGGGACATTTGATCAGAAAATCTTTTCCCAACTCTTTACTCTGAGCCTGTGTCTGTCTTTGTGGTTGAGCTGTGTTCTTGTATGCAGCACTACGATGGTTTCTGTTTTTGTATCCTTCTTGTTAGTTTGTGTCTTTTTATAGGTGAAGTGAGTCCATTGATATTAAGGGATATTAGTGACCATTGATTGATATTTCCTGTTATTTTTGATGGTAGCTTGTATGCATTTCCTTTCTCTGGGCTATTCTTCTGTGGGATTATTGATTGTTTGTGGTTTCATGGGTGTATCTGGGATCCTTAGGTTGGAGTTTTCCCTCTAATGCTTTCTGGAGGGCAGGATTGGTAAATAGGTATTATTTCAGTCTGATTTTGTCATGAAATATCTTATTTACTCTAATCTTTAGTGATTGATAATTTTGCTGGGTAGAGTAGTCTAGGTTGGCGTCTATGCTCTTTTAGTTTCTGTATAACTTCTGACCAAGCCCTTCTTGCTAGTTTGAATGTTTTTGAACACTGAAATTTTCTTGAGTGATTGGTGGGCAGCATTACAATTTGGATCTGAAATGATCTCTTATCTGCATTTTCTGCAAGCTTCTTTCCTTGGTTACAGTGAGTTTTGAAGTATATGAAGTGTTTAGGAGGTGTGGCTTTGTTAGCAGACAAAGGTTACTAGAGTAGGCTTTGAAGGACATACCTTCCTTTGGTTCTAATGTGGAACATTCTGCTTCTTCAGCTATCCTATACCATGAAGAGTCTCCACAATATACATCTGCCCTCCTTTCCCAACTGTGATGAAATATAACTTTCTGAGACCATGAACCAAAATAAATCATTCCTTTTAAAAGTCATTTCCATCAAAATTTGGTGACAATGTTACAGAAATATCTAATAAAGGCTGCTGGGGAGGGGTGCATAAGGAACTTACTTTTGTGTATCACTTTCTGGAACATTCAAGAATACAGTATTCTTTGAATCAAAGACATTTGATCATGTCCCTTCCTGAAAAAATAGCTTTGAGGAGACTAAGGGATCCTAATATTTTTTAATTCAAACACTGCTTCAACTGCATACATATTCCCCTCATTGTGCTTATTTTCAGAGTCTTTTTAAAAATGTATTTATTTGGACACATACATATGAACCCAATGGCTTATGTTCTTCTCAAAGGTCAATCATAGGAGATAGCTAGTTATAATTTTATATATTTTGTCTGAAAGAATGGATTGTAAAATTTCCTTTAGCTTTGTAGCATGCCTTACCCCAAATAAGCAGAGGATTCCATATTCATAGGATCAAGGGAAAAATATGATAGATAATTGTTGATCATCATAAAAATTCTTTAAAATAGCAGATGAGTGGATGTTAGTTGCTAAGGACTAATTTCTTTCAAAAAAATAATAGTTACATGATGGGTTTGCAATGCTAGGACCACTGACAGTCTTGTGAGGTTTGTGGGTCCTAAGCAAAATACAGAAAAATCGTCTTTCATAAATTGCTAATCCAACCATGAGTAACTCATAAATGCCTATGCACACAAATAAATTAACCAAAATGCCCCTCACCATAGGGTGGACAGAACTGCTAGATTTTAAAGCTTTACTGCAGTCTATACTGAAATTAGACTGGAGAGGCTGCAAAAGTGGTTTAGTGATTAAGAACAATTCTTACTGTCTCAAGGCACCTGTATTTGATGCACAGAACTCATATCCTACCTCACAACCATTTTAACTCTACTTTAAAGGATCTAACACTTTCTGCTAATTTTCTTGGGTACCAGACATGCATATGGCATACATACATATATGCAAGTAAACATATATAAATATATAGTAAAATAAATAAATTTAGAAAAATAAATTCAATTGGAGTTATCGTCAGCCTGATGAAATGAGATTTTCTGGTTGCAAAATTGGAAGCAGCAATAAACTAAATTTAAGATATCCAAGATTGAATTTCCAACTACTATAAAATCAAGAACCCAAAATGATACTTAGAGAGATGTTCTATATGCTGTTTCTGTGTCTAAAGTCCATGGACTTCCCAAATATTCTCCTTGTTTAAATGCAAGAAAGGCACAATTCTTAACTAGCTGTAGCTTGACCAATGCTAGAACAAACAATAATAAACAACAGGGATAGGACCCTAGGGACTTGAGGTCTTAGTGAACAAGTAGCAATACAAGTCAGAAAACTGGAAAATAATTATGTCAAACTCAAAGCCAGTTACCCAATGAACTGTGATGCTCAAACTCAGAAGAGTTTTGAAGCTCCTCACAAGAACATGATTATATCATTCAATAGCCTGTCCATATGCTGAAGCCCTTTTTTAAATAGTTTGATTCACTCATCACACATGTAAATACTTCCTATTGCTCAACTTATTTTATGGTTGATTATATTGAGGTGCACAGGAAATTGTGACTTTTCCAAGGTCACATCTGTGATATGAAACATTTCTAATATTTGAACTTAGTTTTAGTGTAGAATTCAGCTTGAATCATACTGGCTATCTTTGCTCTCAAGGAGGAACACAGCCAACTTTGAATGGTATAACTACTTAAGAAAGAGGTTCACATGTCTATTTTATTTTTACACACACACACACACACACACACACACACACACACACACACACACATACGGTGTTTGAAGACAGGATTTCTTTGTGTAGCCTGGACTTTCTAAAACTCTGTAGACCAGGCTGGCCTCAAACTCACTGAGATCTGCCTGCCTCTTTTTCCTGAGTCCCAGGATTGAGAGTGTCTGCCACCACAGCCTGGCTGTCTACTTTGTCCATATGAGGAAGAAACAGCAGCAAAGAATGTGAGATTTGCTCAAAACAGAACAAAGCAGAACACAACAGATCATTTTTTTCCCTCATGACAATCAATCAAGATAAGCACTTTGTTTTTAATGTTTCCCAAGAGGCGAATCAAAAATTTTAAATTAGTCTTAAATAACCTTTCAAAAATATTGCCTGAAAAAAGCTGACTTGGGACTAGCATTTCAGGTTGCTCAATGATCTTTAGGCCAGGTAGAGCACCTTGATGAATTATAGCCCAGATGCTGGTGGGAGAAAGCTATTGCCAGAAATCCACTTAGCCTAAAGATAAACAAAGAGATCAGGAGCCAGCAGTGAAGACATTTAGAAGGAAAAAGTCACAGTATTTAGCAAGTTTTCTTCTGGTCTCTTTAAAAAGCAAGCTAAGAAGCTAAATAGTCTTAGAAATGCAATCTTCATGCTGCTGTATTTCTACCTGAATCCATTTCTTCCCCACATTCCTTCCTTAGTCCTCTTTTGCTTCCTCTTACCATTGCTTCCTTAAAAAAAAAATCAGATAGTTTCATACTTGTATATTTTTAATCATCTTCCTCTTCTATTTTCTTCTCTCACCCACTTACTTGTCATGCTGAACTTTTCTTTTCAACAAGTCCCCCTATACTTTGATGTCTTTTGAGTGTGTGACTTTAATTACTTGCATATGGATGGAAGCAAAGTTACTTTCTGGAGCATGGACAACTTTTCAGTGGCTACGTCACTGAAATGTGACAGGGCAAAGGTTTCTCCATCTTGTCTCAGCTAGAACCATCTTTGGTTTAACCTGAAACTGCACCCTGCTTTTCTACCACTCCTGTGAAGTCCCATGAAAACCCCAAGTCCTATTTTGGAAATTCAGAGTAGCAATACTCCAGCTAACTGCATATTTTTGGCTTTTGTTAAACTGTTGCTTGTTGCTATACTTCCCCTTGCAATTGCCAACCAGGATATAGTCATCCTCTGTTCTTTGATTGCAAATGGCTACCTGTAAAATACATTCCAGGCAAGGCTGTTTCATGAGAAGTTTTTCTGTCTAGGCAGTATAAGACTCTCAATTCATACTTTAGTCATGCTGAGTAATGTTTGGTCACTATTCTGAAACAGAGAAACATGACATCACACCCCTTCTCAAGCACGCATTCACTGTCAGTAGTCTCTCAGGAAAAGATGGGACCTTGTCCATGAAGAAATATTAATTGAATGGTATGCCATGTTTAGGTCTTATGCAGCTATCCATTAGTACAGAGAGTTTGTGAATAGAACAACCATGCTATATTTAGAAAACATCTTTTTATAACACACCTATATATCTTCCAGCCCTTTCCTTCTTTTGTTCTTTTTTTTCTTAATGTTCCCCGAGTGTTGGAGAGTGTGGTGAAGTTAATAGAGTTAAAGCCAAGCTTCCTCTAAATCCTCTCTTAGTCTCATCTCTATAGTAATTGCCTTCTAGGGCAACCTTTTCTTTCTTTCTTTTGTCTTTTTCTTTTCTCTCTTTCTCTCTTCCCTTGAGACAAAGTGTCTCAATATGAGATGAAGCTTACTTTGAACTTGAGATACTCCTGTCTCAGCCTTCTGAGGGCTAGGATGACAAGAATTCACTATTATGTCTAGCTTACCCTATCCATCTCAAAATAAAGTTTTTATGGAAAAATTTGTCTTCCCCAACTAAATACAAAATGAACTATGGATATGCTTTTGTCTATTAGCATTGACTAGCATATTATTGCCATTCAAATAGTATCCATTATATTCTAAGTTCCTGTGATAAAACACTATTAAGGAAATAAAACTGCCTAGATCTTTTCAATGGCTTCATTGTGGGTAGATTATTATACTTTTTCTTAAGTTCATCTCTGGGTAAGTTGTTGCAACAAGAAAACAGAATTATTGGGTTTACTGGGCACTGAGTGACCTCTGACTTAATCCTCTGTGGCTGTGTTGACACATCCTGTCACTGATAAGCCCTGCCCTGTATTGCAGCAGCTGCTGAAAGCCAAAGCAGGTGATTCTTGGGAAACAAGCCACTCACTTGTTCCTAATCATCATGAGTTCACTTTCTTTTTTTTTTTTTCTTCTTCTTTATTTATTTTGTATTTATCAAAAAAAATAGTAAAATGAATTTAAAATGCTGAAAGCATGACTTATCAAGGGTGATAATGCAAATAAGATTGCTACACATATATTTACTTTGTGTTCAGCTTTCCCTCTGAATTTTTTTTTCCATCCCTGTATATCCCTTATTCAAGGTCCCTTCCCCCTCCCACCACATCAGGTCATTTTACTTCTCTGCAACTCCCCATCCCCTCCCTGGGCAGGGAGCAGATAGTCCTATGGTCCCACTGACCCAATAATACTTGGATCAGTCTCCATTCCTGGCCAAATCCAGTTTTGTGCCCCCTCCCTCAAGAGTGAGTCAGGTGTTCCTATAGTTGGAGTGGGGTCCGAAGGGTCAGTCCAGGGTGTTTCTGATCCCAAGATGTTCAGTGGTTGTGGTTTGCCTCTTGGGCATGCTTGGCTTTTTTTCTTGTTTGTGTGTTTAGAGACCACTAATGAGTGAGTACATCCCCTGCTTATCTTCCTGAGATTGTGGTACCTCGCTCAGGAGGATATTCTCCAAATCTATCCATTTGCCTGTGAATTTTAGAATATCATTTTTTCTTACTGCTGAGTAGTATTCCATTGTGTAGATGTATCACAGTTTGTTAATCCATTCTTCAGATGAGTTCACTTTCATTTCTATCCTCAGAATATTCTCAGGGTGTGCAAACACACAAACACATGCAAAATTATAATAAATGTGATGAAGGCCAACTTGCATACATGTTTAAAAAGTGAAAATAGACACAAGAAAATAATTCAATTTGGACTGAGAAGTCTCTGACAAAGTTCAAAGAAACAAAATAATTCAGAAAACACTTCACCTGACTCATCTGTAATTGGAAATGAAGGGTGTGGTGGCATGGAGTGTGGTGCCAGAGTCCTTCCTAAGTGGGTTTAGGCTAAGGAGAAAAACAGCTACATGACTTAAGTACATCACATTTTTGAATTATCAGGCTGTATTTATATTTTGTTCTTTCAGATAAAATAACACTTAGTGAACTTTAGCCACTCATCTCAGCTGTATCATAAATTCAAGAACAACACACAGAACCAAGGAAATCCCTGACTTTATAGACTCTAGGGGTGGGTTCCTGAGTTTAGAAAGAATGAGGTCTCTGCTTTTAGGGAAAAAAGGGTCTCAGAGTTTATACTTGAGTGAAGGTGCTAGAAAGAGCATACTGTTATAATTTAGAAAATAATCTTACTGTCCTACCCAACTTTGGCTAGGAGCCTCTCATCTGGGGGAAGGTACTAGTTCAGATATGAGGCACAGTTGACCCCTCTACAGCAGTGGCCTCTGTGCTATAACATCACAGATTTTGCTCACACAAACATAAATACACACACACACACACACACACACACGCAAACATAAATACACATACACACAACCACTTTATTGAATGGGAGTTAGAGAGAAATAGAAAACAAGTAATGTGGGGCATCAGCTTCAATTCTGTATATGTTCACGGTCCTATTAATTACAATATAGAAGAAGCATAGATTTGAAGCAACTTAGAAGACTCACATGTAAAATAATTCATACATCGAACTTCAAATTTTACACCCTATAATAAATCTGTTCAATTTCCATTTGACAAGTTAAAAAAAAAAATAGCGGAGTTGTCTGTTTTGCAAAAAAGATTCTCACTGATCACATCAACTCATAACAACCAATGAATTCTCTTTCCATCCCCAGCCCCAGGAGCCTGGCTCCTTGAACATTGTTTTTCTAGATGGACGTCCAACTTCACCATGGCACATAGAAACACTGTGGGGCAAATGGTACCTCAAGACAAAACACCCCCCCCCGCCCGAAATTTAAACCTTCTTATCATGGACAGGTGTAAATCTGTATCTGATACTCACCGCGTTAAAATTGGGGAACAGGTTGACTGCCGCTGTGGTGTCAAGAGGAAAGGGAAGAAAGGGCTTAATATCCAATGATGGCTGCAAAGGAGGGGCTGGTGGCCGGACCAGGGCTGGGAGAGCAGGACTCTGGCATGTACCACCTGCAGAGACACAAGCAAAGGGGATGAACAGGGACACCAAGTACAGAGAAGAAAACATGATCTTTGTGTAGAACAAAAAGGGAAGCTTTCTGAGTCGCTGGAAAAAACAAGACAGTCAGCTCACATCAACTAAGATTTGACCAGTGAATAGCTTGGCCGCTGGACAGCCAGAGGTGCCCAGTGCCTTTCCCTGAGACAGTAACTATAAGATTATGTAAGAATCAGTCAATATTTCACACGCCACAAATTGCTTTTGTTTTATTGCCTAGAACTCAGGAGCTCAGGACCGGTCAGCCATGTATCTGCAACCAAGCTCTACAGAATCCAGGGGAAAACCCCTACAATCCCACGTTGCTCTCCCATTCCTCTTGGAAAAATAAGCTGCTCACAATATGCTTCAAATCTGAGTGGCTATTTTCGAGAACTGCTTTTTTCACCAACTCTAAACTCTGGCAGAATAATGACATGAATCTGGAACAGAGAAGGCCCTAAACCACAAGCACAGGCAGCCAACAGCACTGCCCTGGCAACAAGAGGATTAAAAAGCCAGCAAACTCAGCACCACAAGCCCAACAACCCAGAGCTGTTCAGCACCCTGGAGCTTTGACATTTCAACAACTGCCTGTCTCCACCCCAGTCATGAGTGGGAGGAACTTAGCACCAATGAACAGGCAATGAGAATATTACACCAACACAGATCCCCCTCTGCACACTGGTGGAGAGGCAGCTTGTTGCAAGGAGCACACAGTGATGGCCCTGGGTTTTCAGACTATCTGCATTTAGAAGCTGCAAGAATGGAAGCCAAGCCTCCGTATTCTGTCTCCCTTATTTTGATAACATTCCAAAACATCAATTTTCTGTTAATTAAAGGCTGTTTGAATCCTAGGAAACTGTTAAAGTATGCCAGCATTCTTCTAATCTGAGAGGCAAGCAACAGACTGTAAAAACCTGCTGGTGAGAAGCCAAGAAGCATTTAGGAAAACAAAATGCAGTGAGGTATTTTCTTGACTCACAGAGAAGAAGACAGAAAACAAGGATGCCATGTCACTTACTTTCCTACCATCTTGATTTGAGAACAGACTAAACCAAAGCTCCATGCACATCAACTTCACAGATCTTACATGCAATGTGCCATTATCCTACCCTCAGACAGGTTCCTGATCATAAAGGAAACACTTTGGAGAGATTTTCTGGTGATAAATCCAACTCTATCTGGTAGAGCTCTGCTAAAATGAAGGAGTCTTAATATGAGAAAATGATGCCATAAGCACAGGATCTAATTAACCATGCACAACAACCACCAGCTCCTAGATATATCATGACCTCAAATCTAGTGAACACTTTTTTCCAGTTTGAGCACCTCTCTTGAAATATTTTTCAAGAAAAACAAACTCAACAAAGTTCAAATAAGCACTACAAACTCAGTTTTTGCTTTTTATTTTTCCAAATAAAGTATATAGGTCAAGGAATAGGGGACAGATGTTCAAACAAACAGAGATAAAAGCAAAATATAGCAAGCCTACATCCACTAAAGCATACCATAAACTCATTTTATTATCCACCTGGTAGTATAGTGAGTGTGGGTGGATAACCTTTTCCAGAGAGGCTGTCTATAAAACTTCAGTGATAAGCCTGTCATGAGTTTTGTATTTCTCAAAGTTTCCTTTTAATAAAAAGTTAAAGAAATCAAATAAATTTTTAGTTTACACCTTTTCAGAAAACAAGGGGGTGAAATAAAATTTTTGACTAAAGCCAGCTTTAAAGTATCCACAACTACTATAAAGCCTCAATTTTTTAAATTTAATTCTTTGAAGATATTAATATAGTCCTATTATTTTCTGTATTGTTTGAGCTTAAAATTCCCAAATAGCTAAAGATTAACATCACATCATGTTAAAACATGTTAACAAGGTATAACTTCTTTAATTATGTACACAGTTTTCTACTCAGAATTACAAGAGATGAACAACAGCAGCTAGTTTATGACTCACAAGAAGTTAGTAAATAGATTACTTTTTATTTAGCACAGTGTGAGGTACAAAAAATAAATATGTATATTGAATAGATTGTCAGGTAAATGTATCCAGCCCCTAACCAGGTATATTTTTGATTTATATCTGTGCACACAGTTTAGGAACCTCTGTTAGTTTCACGCATGGGGAAAGACACACAAACATTCTACCATATGTCAAACAAGAGTTTATTTGGAGTTACTGAGTGGCATGGCTTTTCTTTTTAAGAGAAAGAGTGGGCATGGATCCACATAGCCACAACTAGAGGTGTGCCCTCCATATTCGGGCACCATGTTGGCTTTACCAAGTGCCCCCTACATGCCAGAAATTCTTATTTCACCCAACACAATGTTGGATCCACCACATGGCGTGCCAGAAATACTTACAACCTCTACAAAATGGAATTTTCTTCATAGGACATAAAAATATTAGATATGAGTTGCAAAAGTTAGAATTATTGGAAAAACTATGCAGGTTCATTTTATCTCTTCCCATCTATATAAAGAGAGAGACCAACAGGACAGATGACACAGAACTGAACATTATTTGCCACTCTCTATGAATGTGGGGCTGGTCAAATTCTATGGTCTTAGGGGTTCATTTTATTTGTAATTTCCATCAACAGTATTTTGCTTTTTGGAAAGCTACACTTTAAGACATATTAATATTTTTAACTTAAAGAAGACAATTTAGTGCTAGCTTTGGCAGCACATATACTAAAATTGGAATGATACAGAAAGGATTAGCCTGACCCCTGAGCAAGAATGACACACAAATTCATCAAGCATTCCATATTAAAAAAAAAGAAATTAAAAAAGACAACAATTTAGAATCTTTATGAAGTAGAAATTCAAAATTACATAATATCACAGGACTTGTTGTATGTGTGTTATATAGATGAACACATTGATATGTCGCCACAATGTCAGAACTCACTGAATAGCAATAAATTCACAAGCTCTGTTGATTTTGTTGGGTGTGATTTGCCAAGTTATCTCAATTTCCCTTGTTATTTATATCAGTAACATGTTTGTCATTATTATTATTTATTATTATTCCAGTCATAGTAATACTTATAGATAATACATTGTAATATCATCAACATGCAGGACCTATTACTGTGTATAAATAATGTAGGTTACAAACTGGATAGAGAAGTGATAAACATCTATAGCAGAGTTCAAGTCGTCTAAAGGAATCTTGCTAGAGACAGAAACTGATGCAGAAAGCAGATGTCACACAGTCATCTTGGAGATTAGATAGGAAGATGTTAGAGAGTTGCTGAAGAGTCAAGGCTTAGTACAAACCACAGAGCTGGGATTGAGCTGAGCTGCAGAGGTAAATTATAAGACCTTGAGGCCAGTAAGGCAAGGTACAGGAGTGGATTCAGACCAATTGGTGTAGATAGTCTTCAATAAACACAATAAACTCTGTACAGGCCTTTTGACAGCTGTTGTCAATATATTTTTTAAATGTATCTTCAAAATCTTACCTTTGCTTATGTTAACTTTCCTGGAGGAATGCTCACAATATTTCAACAAATACTATTTTTCTATTTTTGCAAACTACAGAAGAATGTGGTCCTGTTTTCCCAAAGGACAACACAGTTAACTTCAAACCTTCTGCACTTGTTCAAATTGAAGTTCAGGACAGTCATGGACACTCTCTCTGACAACATTAATGTCAGTGTTAACTTTAACCTCAATCTTAATTTCTGAATTAATCATTCTTGTTCTCTTCTGAGAACTGAGCTTGAGAATGATTAAAGTTTCTTATTGTCAAATGTTCATCTCAGTATATGGCTTAGAACTGAAAATCAAATGTGTGTATGTATGCATTAATAGAAATAACATAAATTTCTTGATTTCCTTGTGAGAAAAGTATGTTTTATGCCAAATTTGCCTTAAATAAAGTATATGAATATTTGCACATATATGTATAAATTTCTCTATATATTTTACATATTTAATGAACTATATATCTTATTGTTTTTATTGACATTGATATATATACAGCCATACATAAATCCCTTATACCTGGGTAGCATGTTTAGTTAGATGGGAGAGATAAATTTCACACTTCTATTTCATAAATTGAATACTTACAGACAACATCGATATATTGTATATTTCAAGAAATAGCTAGAAGAAAGGAGTATAAATTTTTTTACCACAGAGAAATGATAAGTAAATATTCTTACACTTACATTTAAAGTATACACATACTAAAATATCAGAACCTATATCCTGTTCAATTTTAATATGTCAATAAATAATTTCAGGTGAAGGAATAAAAATGTATTTTAATAAAGCTATGATTAAATTGTAAACCTGATTAAAATTATACACAGCAAGAAATACTGAGAATATCATAAACAATATTAATTATGAGGAGTTATTTGATAATAATTTAATTTGATACTTCTGAAATACTATGTACATCTACTTCAAATACTTCTATTAGAATTTGTCATTTCTAGAGCTGAGCATGAGCCTTTTACCTTAACAACTGAGAGATTAAATTAGGATATCAGAGGGTCTGAGACCAGTTTGGTCTACACAGAGATAAACTCAAAAATAATAATTTAAAAATTCACTATGTTTGTTGGAGACAAAATCATTGTAGGGTATTGTAAAAAACCTGGGATCTATGTGATAGTTAAGATATGATATCACTAAATAGAAGTAGAAAGAAATGACAGATTTGGAGACTTAAAGTAAAACTCAATGTGATCAAATATTAATCATAGAGTTCTATAGTGAAATTGTAAGTTATAGTGGGAGAAGGGGAAGAGACTAATTAAGTTCAATATCAACGTACTTAATATCCCTTTAACTCTTTCAAAGTACTCAGTTCCACCAGCCAATTACTGTATTGTCCAATGTATATATCTAAAAGCTCAATGGACAGAAAGAACTTATAGAAGATCAAGGGGAAACAATCCTACCACTTTTCCACATTCTGATAAAAATAGCTTAAACAAATAACAACACACACACAAAATTAAAATAGTTTACAAAGTTGACTTTTTAATGTTATGAAGGACAGTGTACTTGCAGCCAAAACAAATTGCTTTAAAACCAGAAATCTTAGGCTGGTTAGTATACAAGCCTGATGAATTGTAATGTAAAGATAAATATAAGTATTGCCTCAAAATATGATAGGCCACGCTTTGTTGATGCTCACAGGGGCCTTGCTCCTTTCTGAACAGAAAGATAGGAGGAATGGTTGGGGTGAGGGATGGGAGGAGACAAGACAGGGGAAACTGCAGTAAAGATGTAAAATAAATTAGTACATCTTATAAAAAATAAATATAAAAGAAAGATTAGAGTCACCAAACTTTATTACTAGTAGGAAAAAAAAAACTGCTCACATTTCTTGTCAAGGTAATGGAGACCATAAATATATGGCCAGATGATTATCTACCATGTGAGCATGCTGCTAGTATTGCCTCTATTGGAGAAAGGATCATGAAAGGCAAAAGTATCACATCAAATGTACTTCTAAAGTACTTACAAATATTAATATCTATTTACCTAATCAAAAAATTATACATATTCCTTTGAATGACTGCATTCTAAATTCTCAAGGTTGTTGACAAAAAATTGATACAATGACTTTTTATTTTAATCCTAATTTTTGTGGGTTTTGTGTGTGTTTGTGTGTGTGTTTATGTGTGTGTGTGTGTGTGTGTGTGTGTGTAGTCCTGGCTGCCCTAGAACTTGTTCTGTACACCAGAACAGGCTGGCCCTGAACTCACAGATATCTAACCATCTCTACTGCCCAAGTGCTGGCATTAAAGGTGTGTACAACTATTACCCCTCAGTGCTCGAAACTCTCATTCAGTTCCTCTTTGTTTATCATTCCTAACTGAAACATACAGTTACTTATTTTGAAATGAGGTTTGAATTTAGTGCAGTCTTATTTGCATTACTTTCATTGTCCACATGTTTGAGTTCTGAGTCACACATGAGGTTTAAGAGAGAGCTATTCAACACATTCTTCCTTCAGTTACCTCTTAATGACTTGATCTTGAAAAGTGAGCTTGAATGTGAAGACCACAAAAGGAAAGGCTAGACAGATGACCCACTAGGGACAACTGTTCTGTGACACATCTCGTGTTGATACTAGGAAGAAATGAGGTGAAGTTCAGAACATGGCTCAGAGCAGAGTAGAATATCTTTCTGTAAACACTGACTCAGGAACATTTGCCCAAGTATGTTACTGAGGATTAGACTTTATCTATCAAAGAAGGCATGAATGAATGACTGAAATTGTACTTTTTCCAAATATACTTTGTTATTTTATGTTGAGATATCTGAAAAGTCCAGTAAATAACCCTACGACTAATATGGGAAAGAAGGTTGGAATTAAGTTCTAACTAGCTTGGTTTCTTCTGCCACTGAATCCATGACCCAGCCCAATTCAGATGCAGATGATCAGGAGTGAGTTCTTCATTGCAAGGAAAATGGAATCTTTCACATATTAATGACTTTCCTGATCCCCTCTGGCAGTAGATGATACCATCTGGAGAAGATTTTGATAGGAGTATCAAGCAAAACTTTGAATATCCCTCTAACATTTTCTCCTATATGACAGTTCATAATTCAGGATGAATACCTGTCTCATAGGAAATCAATACTTTTCCTGAAATATTTCTCAACAGCAGCTAGTGGTGGATAATATCCATGTGCATAGTTTTCTTGGCAAGAACTTTCTTGGCTTAATTGTAGCAATCAACTACATCTTCTAAAGATGATCTAGTGATGAGGGATGCATTTGTGTATGCTGTGAATACCATTGGATTATCAAAGAAATCTAAGCATAGATACAGGGGAAGGAGTCAAGATGATGCTATCCAGCCACTAAAGAAGCAATATGTAATGGAGCAAAGGTGAGGCACAAGCCACTTGGCAAGTCAGATTAATAGAAATGAGTTAAGATGGATTGCTAGTTAGTAATAAGCCTGAGCCATAGTCCGAACAGCATGTAATTAATATAGTGTCTAAGTCATTATTTGGGGTTAAATGGCAGCTGGACTGTGAGCAGGTCCAAACCTCAGGCTAGGTCAAGCCTCAGGCAGGAGAGAGTCATCTGGAATGTGGAGATAGGCTGGGCCTGATTTTGAACAACACTCTAGTGCTGAGATATCCAAGATGGTAATTATTAGCCAAATGAGGCTATTTTGAAGTTCATTTAATTAAAATTAAAAATTTAATGAAAAATGCACATACTCAAGCACATCTGAATCTATATTCCAAATGTTCATTATCCACATGTTGCTACTGTGAGGCCAGCATCAACCAGGGCTTGAAACATAATATAAACATTATATCTACATTTATTCAGAGATTGCGTGTTTGGACTTTTATACATGGTATTACAATGTACCTCAGGGTATTCTGTTACTCCCTATGTAGCTCAGGCTAGCTATTAATTCAAGATCATTTTGTCTCAGCTCACCAAGTGCATGTGCCAACAGCTTGGCTCTGGTTTTTATTTTTTTTAGTGGAAGACAGCAGAAAAATATTGTACAGATACCAACCTGAAATCAATTAAAATTTGCAAAATCAAATTCATAAATATGGAGTGGGCTTTTCTTGTCAATCACTGGGTTACTCAATAAATATTTAACATGTTTCTTTTTCATGCTGCAACATATATCCTAGTACTTTTCAGACAAAAATACATATGCAGCTCCCTAGATACTCTTTGTTCTATCACTAGAATAAAATACTTTGACCATGGCAAGTTTTGCAGAGAAAAACATTTTATTGGGACTTGTTTACAGGTTTAAAAGTTTAGTCCATTATCATCATGGCAGGAAAGTAAGGCAGCACAAAGGCAGACATGGTACTGGAGATGTAGTTGAGAGTTCTACACCAGGATGGGCAGGCAGCAGGAAAAGATAGACACTGGACCTGGCTCCAGCACTTGAAGTCTCAAAGCCCACCCTCAAAGTGACATGCTTCCTCAAACAGGGGCCATACCTACTCCAACAAGGCAACACTTCCTGATCCCTGTCAAGGCACCCCATTCCACAATGACTAAGATTCAAACCTATGAGCCTACCTGGGTAATTAATAATTCAAACCATGATACACTTCATCTATCTAAAGAGAGATTTTTATTGCCTGTAGTGACATGTATGGCTTCATCCTATATTTCACTTTGTATGGTCCAAATAAGCCAATAAATGTTATGTTTGCATCTGCCATTGCTAATTCTCTTGAAATGAATGGTAATCCCTCCTGGATTGCTTACCTGATTCAAATGCTTTCTCCAATGTGTGTAGTCATTTTTTTTAAAAAAAAAAAACATTTAAATCTGATTTTCTAACATGATGATCATGACTATAACTCCTTGGGGATACTATTACTGGTATTGGGTGACATTGTAAATCCCCCTCACTATCATCAAATTAAATTAAATAAAATTCACTAAGAACAGCAAAGACTAAATCCTTATTGTCTTAAGGGACCCAGAAAGACCCATCTCCCCTGCAATGTCCATGAGCAATGTGGGAACTGTCAGTACTAGCTTCCATGGTTTTGGGGAGCATTTTCAGAATTTTATAATAGCACAAAGAAACTGATTTCATTTCTTCAAGAACACTCCCCATGGTGCTGGGATGTACTTTGTTTAGTTTTGATCTCAATGCTTCTTCTGGCAGACTTTGATAAAAATAATCAAAAAAACAAGCAAACAAACAAACTCATAATTTTTTCTAATTCTAAAAATTCTAATCCCTGGAAAACATGTAAAATTAGTTACTTAATAAAATTTGAGTAATTATAGAATCTAATAAAGTATTTGCTTTAAGGGGAAAAAATAAAATGCACACTAAATGACTGCCAGCAAGAATTTGCATGTGACCTATTTAATCTTATAAACCCTGTTATTTGGAGTCCTCATTACATGCTGGGTGTTATTTTGTACAGCTTTTCATGTCTTCCTGATGCAACAAGGAAGATATCATTATTCTCAACTTACAGGTAAAGAATCATAGGCTTACTGAGGTCATTTTACTCAAGACAAACAGCCTTCTTTAGTGGTAGGGTTAAGCACTAGAAACCAGAGATGTCTCCTTCTAAAGGCCATATTCTCTCTCAAATACCAACTTCTGATTCTCATAAAATTGAAGAAGCAAATTGTGTCAGCAGAAATTGTTTCTGGGAAAAGGACCTACATTTTTACATTTAAATAACTAGGAGAAAGAAGGTATGGGGCTTATGAATTCAGAAGAGAGAGATATTGTTGAGAGCTTCAGGGAGAGGAAAGTCCTCCTAGTAAAGTTATTGCCAAAGTGTATCACATAAGACATTTATATTCTGGCAAAATAAAGCATGCCATAACACAGAGGAGTGGAACACACTGTATTTTTAGTTTATCTCAGACTTTTATTCCATAGAACTCATCAGTGTCAAATCAGTTGATCAGTTATCTATGACCACATATACACATTCAGAAACAATGTAAGCAGGGAACCAAAGAGATAGCACAGAGGTAGACATTTGTTGCACTTACAGACCCAAGTTTGCTTCTTAGAAGCCATGTTAAGCATCTCATAACTTTCTATAATTCAAGCTCCAGGGAATTAGTCTCCCTCTCTGGACTCTGCAGACCTTTGTATTCATTCACACACACACACACACACACACACACACACACACACACACACACACACAACACACAGAGAGAGAGAGAGAGAGAGACAGAGACAGAGAAACAGAGACAGAGACAGACAGAAAGAGACACACAGACAGAGACAGACAGACAGAGAGACACACAGAGAGAGACAGAGAGAGAGAAAAAGAAAGAGAAAGTTGTTTTAAAATATTAAATATTTGAAAAATGTCCTGGTCATGATAACATTTGTGCTTGGTAGAATGTGTTCTTAAGACTATCCATCAGGGTACAGGAAACAGAAAGCACAGAAGTGGTCTATAATGTTTGTAAGACATTGAGTAAATCCCTACTGATGGTGTCCTCATGGGGAACCATCTGGCAAAGTATTTCACCATTACTTGGTTGAGATCTAAAGAAGGGACTAGTATGGTGCCTGATTTTTAGGAGGATTACTGGAAATAAGCACTTGCTCCTAAGTAAACAACAGAATTCTATTCCTAGGCTTTCTGCACAAGACTAAGCACACATTGTCTAAAATTTCCTCATGACTCAAGTGTGATGGAGCATTTCAGAACACACAGCTCCCCACAAGCCCTTCTTCCTTATTAATATGCATGGATAGTGGAATTCTGTGGGACAACCTAATCTCTATAAACCCCAGAGCTCCATAGAAAACCACATAACTATCAACCCTCAAAGGAAAGGAGAGAAGGGGCTCTGATCACAGTCTCAGGGAATTAATGTGAGCCCTTTCAAATTTGTAGAGCTGTTTGCCTTAAATTGAAAGGATTATTTTGTACTTTTGCAAGGACATTAATCCCAAAGGAAGAACAAAACAAAGTGAGTCAAATTGCTTTGAGCAGGAATGCCTGCTGAGAAAGGAGAGAAATTCTGCAAGAAGCATGTCTTCTGAAATTGGCCTGTATTTCCCTCAATGATTCCAATCTGTCCTGCATAGACTTTTCAAAAGCCATTACATCTTCTGAGTTTGAGAAGTTTTTTCTGAGTTATCAATGTCATTATGACCTTGTCTTACCCATTCACGTCATTTACTGTTCTTAGGAAAATACTTTGCCACTCACATTTTCCACATCCAGGCCATTTCTTCCAAAGTTCAGCAGAAACACTTTGTTTTTTCTGAACTCATTTGATACCTCAGTCAACTCTTCCCTTTTCAAACTTCCTCAGAACATTTTAAGTAGCTAAGGGCTACTTTGCCATCAGAAAACAACATAGATTTCAGCTGATCCTGCACTAAGCAGTGGAGACTTTAATTAGTTTCTCTAACTGTAAAGCAAGATGTATCATATACTATGGCCCAAGGAGATGGGTCAGTGGGTAAACTGCTTATTGTGTGAACATATGGAGCTGAGTTTAGATGCCAGCACTCAGGTAAAAGTGTCTTGCTCAGTGGCCTGTTGTAGAGATGAAACACTATATCCTGGGGACTAGTTAGTCTAGTTATAAAGACAAAACTCCAAATTCAGTCATACATTCTGTCTCAAAAAATAAGGTCAAAGAATGACGGAAGAATATACCTGAGGTCAATTCCTAACTTGTGCACTTTTATACATGGGCAAGTGCAAACCCACAAACATACATGTACATGCACACACATGAGTGAGTACAGAGATACACAAATCTATATATACACATAAACACACACATAAACATACTGAATAAGTAAAAAGTAATGGTTAAATAAATATGAAAGAAATATATCTAAATACCAAGACTGCTATGAGGATCACATGTAAAAATGCTCGACTGATAAATACATAATTATAGTAAAAAATTCTTACTGTCATTTTAATTCAGACTATATTATGAAACTGACATGAAATAAATGAATTGTATTTTGCTAACACAATTGTTTACACCACCAAATAATATGTTTCTCAAACTTCTCACCATTTGTTTATTAGTAGAGTATCTGTTTCTGCCTTTTGAAAGAGACATCTATGATTTCATCACGTAATAAAGTGCTTTAAACATGATGGGCAGGCATATAAGTGCCATTGAGTTAATGAACGAATATATAAATTAATGAACAAGACACTGCTGTGTTAAGCCTAGAGAGAAATGAAAGATTGTTTTTAATATCATTAATACTATTAGGTTGTCATACTGAGTAAATGAACTACCCATTACCTTCTATATGTGGTTATTATAAAGTTATTGGCATAGAAAATGCTAAATAGAGAAATACATTTTTTTTTAATTGAAGGAAGGGAGAGTAGAGGGAAAGAAAAACAATGTCTCAAAAACTAGCAGTAACCAAGTCTGATAGTCAGGTGACCTACGTGACCCAAATAGACCATTACAGAAACAGTCTGTAAACAGTGTGAAAATGATCACAAAGGCACTGAAACCTTTCTTGACAACACTAGTGCGTTTATCATTTAGAGTTAAGAAGAAGTTAATGAAGAACTTGATATTATCTAGGCATGTTGGTATCTCCTGGAATCCCACCAGTGTGGAGGCTGAGGAAAGAAGAAGGCAAGTTCCAGGCCAGCCAGGGCTATACAGCAGGATTGTCTCCAAACCAAAAGCAAAACAAAGCAAAAAAAAAGAAAAAAAATAATAAGTGACCTGGTTTTACCTTACCGAACACAAAGAGGCTCAGATGCGTCCAGTGCCTAACACAGTGGGCACACAGAACTCAACAGCCAAATTGGAACCTGGGGTTCAAAGTTTCAGTGTTATTCTGGTCAATAAGAAATGGAGACCAAAAAACTGACAGTAGGTCTTTTAACAGGGTTCTCAACTTCTTCCCTGCCTCTGTCCTCCACTTCCCCACTCTAATTTATTTTTTCTTACAGTACATCCTCATGCTGACAGCAGTTTCGTTTCCCATCTCTTCTCCCAATTCCCCTCTCCCTCCTTCATACCTCATACCCACTTCTTCCCAGATTTCCTCCCAGGGATATCACCCAAACACGGCATAACCAGTTACAATAAGACTAGGCACAAACCTTTATTTCCAGACAGGAGGAGGCAATCCAGTAGGAGAAAAAAAGGTCCCAAGAGCAGGCGAAGGAGTCAGTCACCCCTACTTTCACTGCTAGAAGACTACCCAACTGAAACATTTATGTAGAGGACCTATCAGACCCGTGCAGCCTCCTTAATCACTGCATCAATCTCTGTGAGCTTCCACGAGGCCTGCTTAGTTGATTCATGGCCTCCATGCCATTCACAGTAATTTTGACTTTCTTTTATCTATGTCAGACCCACACAGACTTCCTGATTGTGGGTCAAGTTCTGTAAGCCCCTATGAGTTCTAGTGAGTTGATTCTGTAGGTCTTGTTCCTCTCTTAATTGTTCTCTGTCTGCTTTCCTCTCAGACTTAACTTCCTTAACATACATTCTTCCTCATAAACATTTATCAAGTATTTATTGGCTGCCAAGTTTCTCATATGCATTAGGTTTCAATAAAAGTAAATTTGATCCTGGGTCTTCTACACGATGATGAGCAAAACAATAATAAAGAGAATAAGCATGATATTTTCCTGTTACTACCCCACCCTCCACCTCTACATAATCTTTGGAATAACAGATTTTTGTTGTGCAAAAAAGATTATTTTTTAATATTTCATATATTTTAACATAGGTTGACTTCTGTTTGCTCTTTCTTTGACATTTTCACATAGTTTGTGACCTACTTTATTTAGCAAAGAGCCATATGGAATGGATCAGATACAATGACTGACATTTGTTTTGTTTTGTTTCTTGAGACAGAGTTTTACTATGTAGCCCAGGTTGGGCTGGAACTAATGTCATTCCTGCTGCTTCAGCCTTCTAGTACTGGCATAGAGGAGTGCCTCACTAGAAGCCCACAGGACTGACAGAGTCAGCACAGTGAAAACTAGAATCAGAGTCATTCTATAATTTGGGTGCATTTTCTGTTCATTGATTACATTTGTACTTCTTTTTCTCTCCTCAGTTTTGAGATGATGTTCTGATAGTGGGAAATTCTGATTAATAATTTTATGTGGTAGTCTAGTCTGTAAACCCAATTATGCTAGCCAAAATTTTAGTTGCTTATTTCTTTCAAAGCCATGGCCAAATCCTGAAAGTTTACATAATTCAACATAATAGCCTTTCTTTACAACCCTCATATACAACATTATGGTTTTGCCATCCTTTAGAGACAGCAGACTTTGAAGACCATGTAACAAAGCCAAAAGTATGTTCTTTCAAATCATATTTTCTCACTTTAAAAAAACAATCTTTTGCATTTTGAAATGCCTTTGACCACCTTTCCTTTTCTCTAGCCCGAGTTTCTTCTCAACTGTAATTATCAATTCCAGTGATAGCATTGAGAATTACAGAAGTGTTTGAACGCACTTGGATACCTCCATTGCATTGCAGAGGATCCTACTATTGTCAAATATCTAATGTCTCTCCTCATGGAACAATAATATGGCAAGATAAATCTCAAAAACACAAGGCAATCTTTTAAAGAAGTCATGTATTCAGAAAGCTGTGTGAATACATCCTGGGAGAAAAAACCATTTAGGCACACAGGATGCAAATTTGATTGATATGAAGAAGCAAATGATGTTGTTCATTTTGTTTCTGGAAAGGCAAAAGCTGTACAATTGGTAAATTAAAAATGATTATTTTAGTAATGAGATATTTCTAATAAGAACACTTTAAGCTCCTGGAGAAGATGGCAGGTCATACCTCAAGAGGCAAGCTCAGAGAAGCTGGCTGTCTTTCAAAGAAATTCCTAATGCCAGAGCACAAATGTACATCACTGATAATGTGGGCAGAAAAGAAATCAAAGGCACAATAATAAATCTGTTTGTATGTGGAACAGACACACACACATTTGGAGGAAGAATGAAAACAAACTAGGAATGATAAAAAGGATATAATAAAGACAGACATTAAAAAACAAAAAAAATTATGTATAATTTAGAGTTACAAATTGGAGAATAACAAATCTAGGGATAAAGTTAGTGTTATAAAAATAAATAAATAAAAAACAACAATTTTATGAAATGACTTACTAACCTACTTGCCAGGAACTTAAAACACAGAAAGAATTAAGAAAAGACATGTACACCTAGAGCTGGGTGCATAGGATAGATAGATTCAAGAATCTATGAGAAAATTTGGCATGACAAATGCTTTCTATTACTAAGGCCCAGCTGACAGTGAGAATCCACTCAGGAGCTCTTACCCCTGGGCTTCTATGGAGGAAGAATAGAATAACAGAGGAGATGCAGTCCATAGTCTGAGTATTTCAAACAAGCATGAGGCTTTATGATACATTTTCACCCAGAACTCTCACAAAACAAAGTGCCGAACCTCAGACTGCTGTGGAAATTGTTGGTGGTGGTTTATTTGGAAGTAAAGGAGATTAGTGAAGCACATTCACAGTCTAAAGAGTTTTAAATAAGTACACAGCAAAACAATTTCTAAAGAAGAGAAACAGGTGTGAAAAAGGGTGTGCAGACAGAAAAATGAAAAACTGTTGGCCAGCTCCGGTACTGACAATGCCTCTCTGAAGTGAGGATAGGCAGAGTTACTTCGTCTTCACCTAGGAAATATGGAGAACATGGGGTCTCTTGTTCCTCATAAAAGTAAGCAAGTCACCTTCAATAAGGATATACAAGGATAGAAAATGTGACTTCTTTATTCATAATAATAATAATAAAAAAGAGTGAGCAAGTCAACAGAGGACTGAAAATGCAGAGCAGATAAAAAAATTTCCTGGCTGTTCTCATTTCTGGAAGTAGGGTATGCTTCTGGCCCTCTAAAAGGAATATCATCCTGTTTCTATCCTTCTTGGAATAACGAGTCTCTAAATCTCAAACACAGATGTTTAGTGTTTATAGGACAAAATGTATGAACTCAAATGGCTAAGACTGAATGGGATCTACAAGACACATGATGTTCCTTCTGAGAAGTAAAGGTAATCTGACTTCTTGGAAAGAGTGAGACTGTTATGTCCTGTGGGAAGCTACTACTTCTGCAGTTGTGGTATGAAACACTGTGTATATGCAGTCCAAAGGGAAAGCTATGTTCAATACAATTTTATTTACTAAAACACTGTCCAGCCTAATTTCATACTCTGTCACCAGCTGCTGTTTGCTGGTTCTGGAACAGAACACTACTTCTCAAACATTAGTATTTAGTACACCTGTCATAGCAACTGTTCTCACCTGGGCTCCTGACAGGCACTTGAGTCGGGAATGATAATCTGTGTTTCTTGGTAATTCACAAGTAACTCCTCTTCTAGGGACCCAGCAACTACCCATGTAGACAGCAAAGCCTAGAGATAGAAATAGTGAACAGGAAGCCCAGATAAAGGTTCCTATAAAGTTAAGCACAAGACCAAGATGCTGTCTGATGTGCAAGTATCATACTATTCTCCTTCTGAACTTCAGAGAGCTGGTGTATATTACCACAGTCTCTCTCTCTCTCTATATATATATATATATGTGTGTGTGTGTGTGTGTGTGTGTGTGTGTATGTATGTATGTGTGTATATGTATCCTATAGTCAAGTTATCAAGTTATGCTACAGGATTTTGAAAATAACTTTCCAGATGGCCTGGGCTGAGTACATAGGACTCAAAAAAACTAAGAAGATACAGCAGAAGGATTTGAGAAGCCCTTGGTTGCTTTGATGATGGAAGCTATAGGCAGAGGAAAGCTAGTGGAATCTGACACAAAGAACAGGCCCAGGTTCACAGTGAGCCCAGGAATGAAGACTGTAGTCCTACAACCACAGAAACTAAATTCTGCTAATGATAATGAGCTTGAGCAGGTGGGAGAATGAGAATGTGGTCCAACGGTCATATGCCTAAGAACACATTAGCACCAAACTTCTGAACTTCAAGGTTGTGAGGTAACAAATGAATAATATACGAAGCAACCAGGCTTCTAGTAAGTATAAGTTTCTGGTAAGTACACTGTGAAGGAAATCTAACACTGATGGGAAGTGGGTCCCACCTTGGACCTAAAGTTCCCTCGGTGTGCCATTGCCAGACACCATAATCTACTGTAACAACTTCCAGACATGCCTGCCTCCCTCACCCTTCAAAGCATCCAATGCAAGTCATCACTCTTTGAATTGAAATATTCTCCAACTTCTGATTCCCTCTTCTGCCAGAAGCTCAGAGAAACTGAGGTAATAAATAGCTTACACACTTGGCATGTTAGCTCCACTAACCTAACATGAGGTAACTCTTTCCAAGCAGCTGTAAATTCTTTGGCATCAAATGTGAACCAAGCTAAATCATTCTTATATAGATAGATCTTTTTATATACATTAAGCCAAAATTAACATGTTTAAAAAGCTGGCAATAATTGTTAAGTATTATAAAATAACATTAATTTAAAAATATGTTTTCTGATATTTAAGTCTCCAACATGGCATAGCCATAGTTTGATTTTTCTAATGTTCTTATAAAAATGTTTACAGTATAATAAGCACAATTTGCAAAGTTATTAATTGTGGCTAAGTTGGAAACAGACTTCCAAAGAATTTCTATTTTAGGTTGATTGTATTATCTACTTAAGAATGTCACATTTTAAGCATCTGCTTAGAAAAATTTAATGACTAAATTTGAACAAAGTTATGCTCTCATTTCAAATAAAGTCACAGAGTAGCCTAGGAAAACAAATGGAGGGATATATTGTGCTTGATCAACAAATTGATATGATGATTTAGAAAACTGTAAATTTTAAATTAATGATAATTAGCAAGACTAAAACTCATGACTCTAGTAGCAGTCCAGTAAGTACTGTCCTATGTTCTTCTAACTTGGATGAAAGGGTCAGACATTCTCAACACTAAGAAATGCTTACTTTGAGCTCAGGCTATAACATTTCCTAAGTGACTCTACACTGTATAAAACCCCCAAGGGGTGTCATTTTAAACCTAGCCTATGACTCCATGTTGAAGGTGAAGAATGATTGTCAATGTGGGTGGGTATGTGAACCACACTAACTGTCCAGCATCACTCTGTCAGCACAGACTGATAAATACCTTATTCCCAGAAGTAAAAAGAGTATCACCTTACAAATTTTTGAGGTAAATTGAAACTGTATGGACACATAGGTGTGATAAAGTTCTACCAGGGAAACTAGGCCCAAGATATAATCAAACACATCAAAGTGGAATAGGAATATGTATAACTTCCTCATCAGATTTCATAAAGAGTTGGAAATCTAGCACTGCACTTGTGACATGTCATCTGAGCGACTGGTGTGTGTACAAAGACTAAACAGAGCTTCCAACTGGTCCTGAGGTTTCAGCTCAGTTCAGGTTCCCCACTGCTGATATGGCTTATTAACTGTTATCTGCCTGTCTCTTATTCCTCTTACCCATTTCTTTGTCTGAACCCAGCCATAACCTTTTATCTCAAAACTTTACTCAACTTACAGATCTTAAAACTCTGACATACTCCTCCCTAACACTATAAGAGCAGCTACTTTCCAGCAGTGGGCTTAATTCCTTATCTTATACAGATCAGATTTTATGTACATTTCACTTAGCGTATTTCTGAAGTCTCATGGAATTTTGTGGTAGACTATAACCCTTTGTATCCATTTTGTAACCCACACGAATGCATATGTAGCTATGTGATGGGTCGTATGAGACTTAATATCAGTAATTAAAATTAGAAAAAAAAAACCTCTTTTGTTTATTTTGGCCTGACTATGAAGAAAGCAGGATTGTATGGCAAATTGATGCCACCAAAATCTCTGTATCCTGGAATAGAAACACAAATACAGGATCCTCCATATTTTTGACAAAGAGTGTTCATGACATCTCAAATCCTGGTCCTACAGCAATTGAACTTTGTTATTTCAAACAATTACTTTTCTGTTTTATCTCAGCAAGAAAGAAATTAGAGTAATTCTTGTTAGATAAAGAAAATTAGACTTCTTTGCTTTAATGTATAGGAAATGTCACAAAGAGGAGGGCTTTTGAAGATGTGATGACTATTGACCATTTGAAAACAGTATTTCTCTAAGTAATAAAAATCTACTTCAATCTTGAATCCTATTCAAATGCTTAATCATAGTATAAAGAATAAACATATAACATATTCCAGCCTCACCTTCTCCAACAGACAGCACAGTGGCAGACTTTTAATTACTTGAATTTCAAATTTCTGTGTGTCCTATTTTTCATTAAGATTCTATAAACTTGTCCGAGTTAAACTTTCCAAACCAGACAAAACAGCACAAGTGGTTTTGCTCCAAAAGGAGAAAGAATTGACTCCAAATAAATTCTTCACCTGAAGAGTATTTAAAGAACATGAACCAGTCAACTTTTAAGAACACCGAATCACAGGTCTCATAAGAAGACAGTAAAACCCCTTCAAAAAGTGATGTGAATCATTGGCATTGCCTAGCTACTAAGGCTTCTGGGAACCTTTTTTTTTTTTTAGCTCATAATATCTGTGTTTTCCTTAACTTAGAGCTAGGCATGATCAACCACATGCCTAGCCAAGAACACAGTGAAACAATAGGCCAAGCATGAAAGAAAGCACAGGTGAGTTCCCCTAGGCAAAAAATCCTCACCAAAGACAATTGGAGCAGGGAGGATAAGTCAGCCAAGGATGGTGAGAGGGCAAGATATGAAAATCAGGAACATCAGGCTTGACAGTCACGGGTATCCAGCAGGGTTTTCCCCAAATTAAGATGTAAATAAAAATGGAAATGAGATTTGTATAAGAATGGTTAATGATAGGTATTGGGAAAGAGGAAAAATAAGTAACTTAAAAAAAAAACAAAAGGCAATTTTCTCATTGTAAACATTTGAATACATATAGAAATACATTTTTTGAAGCCCATTCCCTGTAGAGGGATACCTTGCTCAGCCTTGATGTGGGTGTGGTCTTGGTCCTGCTTCAACCTCCTATTTCAGACTTTGTTTACTCCCCATGGGAGGCTTTATCTCCTTTGAGGATTGGATGGCAAGGTGAGAAGCTAGCAGGTGAGTAGGAAGAGGGGAGGACATGGGAACTGTGGTTGGTGTATACATATAAAGCTTTTAAATAAAAGAATGTAAAAAATAGAAATTTATTTAATTGAAATAATTTGTAAGTCTTTTCACTGGCCTAAGACCAAGTTACTTGCTGTAGATATTGAGTTTGCAAGTCATTTTTCTTGGAGATTAAAGGTAGGTGTAAAGGAACTTAAGTACTGTACATGAAAATTACTTATAGTCCTGAATGAGGAAAGTGAAGAATGATCATCTCTATCTCATATGTTACATAAAAAGCATAGGTATTGAGAGGATCACTACCAACTTGCAATAAAATATGAGCCATGAATGTGGGTCATGTGTAGGTTTTTTTTTTTTTCATTTCCTAGTGGCCACATTAAAAATGTTTACAGAGGTAAAATTATTTTTATTCAATCAGTATATAATAGATTACCGGATTGAGCAACACAAAAATAGTAAGGAGTTAACTTATTATCACTTTTGTCTTTTTTTGTTTTTTTAATGTAAAACATTTAATTTAAAAATGTTGAACACTACAATATATAAAATAGCTATTATAAATGCACATAGTGTATTCTATAGCTGCCAGGTTTACTTTCTTTTTTTTTTTTTTTTTTTTTTTTTTTTTTTTTTTTTTTTTTTTTTTTTTTTTTTTTTTTTTTTCTTTTTCTTTTTCAGGAAACTGTTACACTGTGGTTAAAACTTGTATCTTCAATCTTTGAAAAAGCCCACATTCTATCACAGTGATGTATGGTTAAACACTTGGATCAAGTCATAACCAGTTTTATTGCAAAAGGACCCTGTACACATTTATCAATTCTAGTACCTTAATAGCTACACAACAAGTCATTAACATACAGAAACATGCATCATGAGAAGCAAGTAGTATCACCCATCCTTTCTGCATATTAGCAACTTGTCACCCCTGAGCCACAGTGCTCACATCACTGAGGTCTGTGAACAGTCACTCTCCCCATTCATCCTGAGTGAAAGATGGAATGATTTAAGTACAAATGCAACCTATTATAAACAATTTCTTACAAAAATGTCACAAATTAAACCAAAGTATTTTACAGAATTTACTACAAAATACCATAAAAAGCTTCCCCCCCCCCCCGGATCCGGTGAGCCAACTGGATGTCTTTGGGCATGATGGTGACTCTCTTGGCGTGGATGGCACACAGATTGGTATCTTCAAACAACCCCACCAGGTATGCTTCACTAGCCTCCTGAAGGGCACCAATGGCTGCACTTTGAAACCTCAAGTCGGTTTTGAAATCCTGGGCGATCTCTCTCACCAACCTCGGGAAAGGCAGCTTCCGGATGAGCAGCTAGCTCAGTCGATTTCTGATAATGAGGAATCTCTCTTAAAGCCAGGGTACCAGGCCTGTAGCGATGAGGTTTCTTCACCCCGCCGGTAGAGGGCGCGCTCTTCCTGGCCGCTGTGCCGCTGTTAGCGCTCAAACAAGAGCCGCAATCGCCGAATGGAAGGGAAGATCTTCCTCCAACGAACGACCAAACCGCTCTACCTATCACTTTTCTTTTTCATTTTGTCATGGGCAGCTAGCATGCATTTTTACACGCACAACACACCTCAGTTAACACTGTTCAGTTTTATGTGTGCTGTGGCCACATGTGGTAGGTAGGATTTTGGCAGTCTAGGCTGAGAAGTTCTCTACTGTCAGCTAGCTAGGGCCCTGGTAACCCTAATTCCTAACATAATTTCCCTTATTTGTAAAATTGAGAAGATAATAGTTTTCGATTTTATCCCCCAAATTCTACCTTTAGATTTTTTAATTAAAGGAGATCAGCTTTACAAAACTATTGGCACTATTTGACAATAAACATTCCAAATTTTTGGTTTTAAGATTATATTAATATGACATTGAAATTACCTATATTCCCATAAATTCAATGTCACCAATTACATTGACCATCATAGGTGCTGACTTGCATTTTTTCAAAAGATAAGGCCAGGTCCAATTGAAAATTAGCAATAACTGCAATTATGTTTTTCAGTGTCAAAATGAACATGACCAATGACATTGATTCTGCTCCAGAAGAGATCTTCATCTCATTCTGAGCTAGAATTTGCTTTGGCACCTGCCAGAAGTTCACAGGCTCCTTGAGAAAAAAGCCTGTGTGGACACCCCAGGAAGCTGATATATCATCAAAAAAGGTGAACCATCATCCACAGTTAACAGCCAGTACTTGCTATCAGAAACATTAGTGAGGTCAACTTAGACTTTACAACCCAGCTGATCCTCCAGGTAAATGCTTATTTTTGAATGAACAAGACCAAACACAGAAATTCTCAAACCCAAAACATCACAAAAAAGTAAAACACTATTACTGTCTCAAGCAGTTTAGATCTGGAGTTGTTTTATAATGCAGCAATAGATAATAAACTACTATATGTCACTCAATGTATAGATTCAACTTAAGTACATATTTTTGAAGTAGTTGTAGGTTCATAGCAATATTGACTGGGAATGACAAGTCTTATATATATATATATAGCCTCCATGTATCATTCTCATCAGGACCCTCTATTGACCCATGGTTTTCATTCACAGGCTACCGGTTGACTTTTGGTCCCATGTACACTATGTGTTATACACATTTGTAGTGGCATTCTAGCACAAAGCAGAGAACCTGAATTCTAAAAGTTCTTGTGGTATATTTTAGTGAGGCAAAGCACCTGAATTCATAGGATTCACAAACAAATATGAGCTTGTTCAAAACACTGTCTACTATTTTCACAAGTACTTTAAGAAGATCATGTTGCTCATTTAGTCAATGTCTCATCATTGGTCATGGTAGATCTATTCAGTTTTATCTTTATAAATAAACTTGATATTTATGAATATGATATTACAGTATACGTTATCAAAGAAACAAATGTCAGGGCTGGAGAGATGGCTTTGTAAAAGCATTAGAGAACTCCCTGACCTTCACACATGTACACATGGGCATGCATGCACATACACAATATGAAAAATTATTATAAAAAGAAATAAATTGTGCAGTTGGGATAACTGGTCCTTGAGGTCATGAGGGTGAGAGAGTTGGCATTGCCCCCCCCACACACACACAGGCAGCAGCTCTTGGGGGAGAAGGCCCTGTACCTTGCCTGGGCAGCACATTAGAGCTTAACCTGTTGGTGGAATCAAAGGTGAGCCAGGCCTGTGGACATGAGAGCAGAACTGCCCCTATCCCTGCCCTTATATGCCATGGTATGTCAAGGGTAAGGGAAATATGCCCCCTCCACTCCCACTGCCCTTGCCATCCACAACAGTTAAGAGAGCTGACCTTGGAGTATGAGAGCAGGTGAGTTGGCCCTGTACTTCACCAACTGCAGCATTTGAGAGATTAGGCCCTGCACCTCACCTTGGCAAAACAGCAGAGTTAACCCTGGTAGTATGTAGGTGTGGGTGAGCCAGCTCCAGGGTCATGAAATCAGAACTGGCCCTGCTCCTTGCTTTCTGTTATACTGGGAGATCTAGCTAGAGCAGTGCTGGAGAGCTCACTGGGGTGGTGACAATGAGGCAAAACTGGCAGGATGACCAACCTAGCTTCTCTCAGGCTCAGAATCAGGGCTCTGAATTAGCCCACCCCAATAGCCACCTAATCTATGAACTTCTGGAGCATGTGAAAAGGCCAGACCTGCAGATCTAAAACTGCAGGATCTCTACAACATAAGGCAACAATAGGATATCCAAAAAGAGTTCCAGTTAGGGCCTAATATGGAGGGAGTAATAGAAGCCAAAGGCCTCAAACTAAACCATTGACTCATTGCAATGTATGCCTATAAGATAGACTAAAGAGTATACCGTGTGATTCAGTGGGCCACACTGTAGCTTCCACAAAAAGATTTTTGTTTGTTTTTACTTTTAAATTTTTTGGGTGGTTGCAAGGGCAGAGAGTAGAAGTGAAGGGATGGGGAGATGAGTGGGATTGGGGTGCATGAAGTGAAATCCACAAAATGTCAATGAAAAGTAAAAAAACAAAAACAAAAAACAAACACAAAGACAGTCAGTTTACTAGGAAAGAGGAAGGTAGCAAGCATCCTATAAAACATGTGACATTATTTTTCATTAATTGTGTTACAAAACTTAACCATACTCTTATCTCAGCTAGTCATTACTTGCATTTTCCCAAGTCCCAGAGGCTTTAAATGTTCTCCACAATGTCCAAGTGCTAAAGAGCTTGGATATCAATGAACTTTTTAATTCCACAAACTCTGTCATAACCATTTTTCTCTCATAAAGGTCTAATGTGCATTTAATTAATAACTTCAAGAATGCAATATAAAAACTATGATCTAGGCTATATAATTCTAAAATGTCACAAAGAGATTTCTCACTTTAGCAGCATTGTAATGTATTTTATGCTTATAAAATCAATTAAGAGAACACCAGAATATCTAAGCAAAATATTTGTATATGATTAAATCATTGTAATGAGTTTTGTGTTCTTGACCACATACTTCAGTGTATACCAAGAGACAGCCATAAGCCAGGGAAGCTGTCATCCATTAAACAATAAGACAGAAATATTCCCTATGATAAAAAGGAAACTTCAGCATTCAAATAAATCTTAAAGGATTCTTATGTGAGGGAATGAACAATTTCTGATGGCCAAATATTTGAACTACTCAGCGTGATCTATTTCCTTAAAGCACAAAAGGTGCTGTTCTTTCTGTAGTCAAGTTGAGGAGGGGTGTTCTAGAACATTACTCTAAATAGACAGACTAGAAAAGGAGACTTTTGCTATTCATCTCCTGCTGCACAGAAAAGATTTTCATCCTCGTTTAAAGCCCACTAAAGCTTAGCTACCAGAGTAGAGCATTCTGTTGTGGAGCAGCATTTGGTGACTGAGTCTACAGTGTTTAGATAGATAATCACTCCATATGATCTGTTTCTCTTCCATCCAACACATAGCAAGCAACTTGCAGAAGGACTACTTCTTGGGAACCTGCAAAGGGTGGGCTGAGGAACATATATACAACAACACTGGAAATCTCACAAGAAGGCAACTATGAATTATCAGCAAAGTATATGTCTATCATTCATATCCATTTTGTTTGTAGGAATCAATCTCTGAAACTCTGGTTGCCTTTTCTCTTATAGTAATATCAGACAATGGAGAGGACAGCTGAACAGCTGCCTGGCCCCACCCAAAAAGAAGAAGCTCTAAAACACTAAGTCTCAAAGGAGATTTTTAGAACCTTGTAGAGAGATGAGCAAATCATAGAACTCTGTCTTGGAGATTCCCAGTGATGCTGATTCTATTTGCACCAGAGACCTGACTTTCTAACAATTAGGGCCTATTAGGGTAAGAGTCTTTGATGATTATGTCTCTGGTTACAGTCTATTTTTACTTCCTGGTCTACCATACTGTGAGGCAGCTCTTCTACAAGCCACAGTTACTAGGAAAGCAGTGATGTATTCCCTACTATGATAGATTTAATTTTCTCAGAAACTGTGAACTGTAGTAGAACTTTGCTTTACATTTTATTAGACATTTTGTCAGAGTGATTCAAAAGTAATGGACACACTATCTAAATTTCAGTATGAGTGTGAGACCAATATATAACCTTAGCAATTGCATAAATTCAACACTATACAGAATGGGTGAAATGAAGATGCCCCTGTCTAGGCAGATGTTGCCACATGATATCCAGTAACAGGGAAGCACAGTTTCCCCCCCCCCAACTCTATTTTATGTGTTAGATTATGACCAATTTTGAACAGTGATCTCAGTTGCCTGGAAACACAAAATAAGCAGCTGAAAGTCTAGAGTTGAATGAAAACCTCCATGGTTCTACTTGCTGCAGATGAATCATTTTCCTATTTAAAAACCTAAATGTCTGGTTTTGGAGAGGTGTCTAAGTAGTTAACAGCACCTGCTGCTTACAGAGGACAGAAGTCTGGTTCCCATCCCCACCTCATGATGCTCACAAGAGTCTATAACTACAGTTCCAGGGATATGACATGCTCTTTTGGCATAAATAGACAACCTCATACATGTGATACATATACAGACAGGAAGACACACACATACAAATACATTTAAATAAATAAGAGTCTAAATTAACCAACTTTATTGTCTATTACTGTAATAAAACACTAACCAAAAACAACTAGAGAAGAAAAAGGTTTATTACATTGTAGAAGACAGAGTCATCATCAAAATAAACCAGGGCAGGAAATCAAACAAGAATCTGGAGGAAAAAGATTAAGAAGCCATGGAAGAATGTTGCTTACTGACTCAGTCTCCATGGCTCCCTGTATTCTTATAAAAGCCAGGACCACCTGCTCAAGGGTAGTACCATCCACCTGCAGTGGGCTGGTTCATTGTACATCAATCATTAACTAAGAACATGACCCTGCAGATTTACATACAGGCCAGGATGATGGAGACAACTTCTCAGCTAAGGTTCCTCTTTTTCAGCATCTCTATGTTTCTGTCAAGTTGATAAAAACTAGCCAGTACAAAAATGTTGATCATTTATTTACCTTCCCAAATATTTTACTGCTTCAAAAATCTATAAAGCAACCTTAAAATGGTATTCATTAAAAGTGAGACAAATTCTTCCTCATGTTGAGTGAGTCTCCACTATTATCTGAATAAGGATAAGTGATCACTAATAAAAATGGAGAGAAATTGGAGATGACAAATGTATCAATACAAAGATCACAAAAATCTTCTTTTACAGAGAATATATAAACCTTTCACTTTTAACTGAAAATCAATTTTTTTGTTCTACTAACTAAATACAAAAATTTAGTATAAAAAATGACACCTGCTTCTTTTCTATATATAAGCATACAAAAACCCATCCATATATTCATCATATATATATATTTATACACACTATATAAGTATAAATTCTCATGTACAATATATTCAGTCATATAACAAGACTAAAAGCAAAGCAGTCTAAAGGAAGAACTAATGCAAACCACTTGAGATGCATCAATAACTTATGATAGCCTTGCCTAAGCATTTGTTCTTATGTTATTAAAATCAGCACACACATTGCCATATATTATATGAAAGTTATAACTGGATGGATAACCAGTCAGTCACGCCACCTAAAGTCATATGCTTACACGCCTGCCACTAACACACATACTCTAAGTAACTTCTTAACTTTGCATTCTTCTCAGATTCCCTGGCATTACCCTTATGTCCTTCAAAAACATTGGAATCTTGCTTAGAGTACCCTTTCTTTGTATTTTGCTGAGTGTAATGCCTGTCTTGAAATTCTACCTTACTTCTTTTGCATTTTTCCTGTGTTCTATTTCAGGGCCTCTCTGAGTGTGGTCCTCAGGCCAGCTGTAGCAGCATCAAAGATGATTGTATTAGATATGCAAATTCACTCACACCACAAACCTGAGAAATCAAACCCTCTGGATATTCATCACAATAATGTACCTTCGTGGTACTTTGGCCTGAACCTGTGATCTTTCTGACTCCGCCCTCCTGTTCATGCTGGGATTTACCTGCATGCACAGCCAGCACAGCCAGCACAGCACATGAGGCTAAGTTGATTCTGACCTATCATAGGGTTGAGCACCCTGTAAGCACCTGCCATTGGCCTGCATACTCTCTCATTGTCTTTGGAAAAGCCTGGCATTCATGTTTTGACTGCCTTGTATGTGTACTGCCCCTTCTTAACATTAAAATAAGTAGCTTCTAAATCCTGCTCAGGTTTCTCTAAATCTTTCAATCCTCCTTTTTCTTTCTTTCCTCTTCAGAGTTCACATAATTGTGTTCTTTGAAGTCCAGTCAGTTCCCCCAACTTTTAAACTTTTGACCACAATAAACAAGAATGTATCATACTTTTGACCACAACCAATGCCATACTATAAATCATCCCAACTTTCTGTTTCTCAAGGCTGTTGCCAGGTACCACTATAAATGATGACACTGGCTCAATAAAAAATTTATTTTAGCCAACCTTAGGTAGTAAAACAGCAATTCTTTGGTTCTTCTCCAGTCAACTTGCTTTCCCACGCATAGCAGCTGTTACACAGCTTAGAAATGTTCTCCATTTCCCAAGTTCAATTTTACCTTCATTCTTTTACCAATGATCACTGTCACCAGGCTGACAATCAGGCATAAATATACAGGCCTATCATTTATTTATTTTTCCTTCTAGAAATATGCATGTTAGTCTCTCTTGGTCCATTTATTTAACCCACATCCAACAGTATAATTATCCTTTTGAAAAATTCTTTGTATCCCTCCCAACATGCCATCTTAACAGTATGTTTAATGTATCCAATTACAGTTGTCATGTAACAGGTGTCAACATAATTCAACATTTCTTCCTCTCTAAACATTGTATCTCATCTATTCTCTACCTGCAGTTGACTTGACTTTCTACTTACAATTCCTTTAAAAATTGTTCACTTTTAGACAATCTCAAAAATTTTTGAGCCTTTGGCCAGAACTGCTATATTTTAGCAACTCACTGAGACAACAGACTGAGGAGGTGGGAAGTGCACCAAGTATATATTCACAAGGCCTTTCTAAAGTGTAGAGTTGCTTTTTGGCTACATAAATGTGACTCTCTGAGAGAGGTTGTATTGCAGGCACCAAGAGTGTCCATAAAGAGAAACCATAGTGACATCACCTTGGTGAAGTTGGGAGAGTCTATTGTGTCTGCCAGCATGCTGCTGCCACTGCTCACAGCCATCAAGTTAAGGGCAGTATTCTTGCCAAGACTGTCAATATATGTATTGAACACATTAAGCACTGTAAGAGCTGAGATGGCTTTCAGAAATAAGTGAAGAAAATTATGAGAAGGAAGGATCCAAAAAGAAAGTCAGGAAGGGTCTACAATTGCCCCAGCATGCCCTGGTATGCTTGACCCAAAGAAGCACAGCTTGAGAGTCAATGGGAAAGAGTGGAGCTGATATAGCCTGATCCCTGTGGATTTCTGGGTTACTAGAAATAGAATCAAAACAACTCTGAGCTATGAAAATGTTTTTGTTAGAGAGTTCCAGGGCAGCCAGGACAGTTACACAAGAAACTATGTCTCATAGAAACAAACAAAAATATTAGTATTAATTGCATGTGAGTGTTATAACCCATCCCTCACAGAAATATTGAGAACAATTTTTCAAAGACTGATTTCTCAGTTGTTGGTTATTTCCAAAATTTATCTACATTTAACCATAGTACCTATGGTGCCCAGCAGTTCTTGCTTCTCTTTCTCCAGCATTCTGGTTATTTTCTTCCAACACAATCCAGCATCATTGTGATTGCCTGGCTTTAATGACTCATGGTGGATTTGTCTCTCATTGTACAGAATGAAGAAATTCCTTCTAAAGAACATGGTTTTATTCTTCACTTCACAGTTTCCTAAGGATGCACTTTCTGCCATTCCTGTTTTGGCTTGACTCTTGTTCAAACTCAAGTCAGTGTTGCCACTGCAGAAGTTACCAGCCCCTGATATTACCCTTGTTAAGGAATTATTGTTGTCACTGACCAACATTTTATGATCATTATCTGAATATCTGTCAGTCAATTCTACTGTGCAATATGGTTGCGGAAGTCAATTACTTTATTATTTCTATTTTTTTGAGACAAAACTTTGTTGAATAGTCCAAGTTGACGTGGAACTCACTATGTAGCACAGGTTGATCTCAAACTCAAGGCACAACTTCTTTCTCAATCTACTGCATGACAAGATTACAGATACATACCACCATACCCAGCTGGCAATTATTCATTTCAAGTAGAATAAAACTTATATATGGATACTTCTTTTGACTTCCTTAGCATGCCTTAGTCATTTTTTTCCTCAGTGAATCTTATTATGATTCCAATCACCCTACTGTGCTCAGGCTACTCCTCACCAGCAGAGCAATGGGTGTCTTTGGTTCATTGTCAAAGCTGTCCTAATATCTCAGAACTACTCATCCACAATTTGCTATGTTTACAGGTGCAAATTTCAATTTAATAGTCTGTGGTTGTACTTCTTTCCCAAGTGGAAAGGAATCTTGTACAAATTCTTTCTTATTCAGTCAAGAAGTTGCAGATTGCAGCAGGCTGCACAGCCTGGATCATCTCAGTGTTAGTTTTTGTCTCACTCTTTGTTTTCTCTTTTCCATCCCTGAGATATTTCTTGGGACAGACACCTGCAGTGTAGACCCTCTTCCATACTGCCTGAGAATCTTTTCCAGATAGACATCTATAGACTAGACTATCTTCATCCTGTCTTTTATATACTTCTTAGCATACATACTTGCAATATAAAATATCTTTCCCAAGATAGTGTAGATCTTCCCCAACATCTATCCCTAAGAGTTTTTCTCATAATTGATACTTGCAATGTAGACTTATACATCTTTGTCCCTGAGAGACATCTGCAGTGTAAACCCTTGTGTGAAGGTCTGCTTTCAGGAGAAGCTTAAGTAAAAAGCAAAACAACCTAACAAATAATAAAATAAACCTTCACAATAACTATGCAGGAACCTGTTTGTGACATTGCTATTTATGAGCTCTGTAACCTTGGGAAAGTCATGTTCAACTCCTGACCTCCTGTGTTTCTCACCCAGAGGGGTGGTGGAGGGTGACCAATAAGAAAGATGTTCAAACAAACAATCATGTGAAAAAAAAACATGTATTCCCTTTAAAAGTATCTTGTATTTTAGGAATATTATTATAAACCTAATATTTCTCTTTAAAACTTAAAAAACTTAAGTTTCATATATTAATGACAAATTAAAAATTTAACTTTTAAATGTTTTTACTTTAATAAATGGTGTATCATCTAGCCAGATATAAGTGAGAATCTAGTTAAAATTAATAAGGTTGAATACTTTAGCAATGCTTTAAGACATTGAAACATTTCTAAGAACTGCTTTGTGATATAAAAAAAAAAAGCTTCTGGGAGAAGCCCACACTTCTGTAACACACTCAAGAGCAACTCAACACAGTGAAAGGAGCTAGGATTAGGACAGTGTGTGAGCTGTCGGTTACTCTCCCCCTCCGTTCTTGCTCTCCATCTCTCTCTATGTCTCTCTTTCTCTGTCTCTGTCTTTCCCTCTCCTTTTATCTTTCTCCTAATCCCTCCCTTGCTTCTAAAACATCACCTTGTTTTACTGCCAGAGCCTGCGCTACGAGAATTTTGGGTCTTAAGGCATCCCACACTTTCCTTGGTGAGGGAATGAAGAAAAAAGCAATCAGAATTAGTATCAATAACTTCTCCAAGTGGCTTTGAATGCTCATTTGTTCATTTGTGTGCTTCTATTTGAAGAAGGAATCTTGGGTGTTTTACTGTAGGACCATGAATGAGGATAGCTTAGTGCTTTGTGATGAATTTTAATGAAGTGACCTTGTGGTTGCAGTTCAGATCCAAGTTCTACCAACTCTCAGTTCCAGACCATTTATTTAATAACACTGAATCTTAAAAAGGAGCAACAACAAATAAAGAACTTCAAATGTGAAAGAAAAGAAGGGGTGAGTAGATGAAAGGAGAGATGGAGGTAAAGTAGATCATGTTTGACTGGAAGTGGGCAGACCTGGACTTGGATGATAAGACTCAAAAGGAAATGGCCCTATTTGCAAACTGCATGTCATCACAAGACACCACCTGACACTACCATTTTTAGTTCAAAGATTGAAGACATACCAAAGAATAACATTAGGATTTCAGAGGCTCTTTATCTGGTATGTCGAATGAGAGCAGTTCCTACAGATTACACAATCATTATTCAAATTGCATGAAACACAAGTGTTTTACCAAAGTATCTATTCTATTTGTAGTCATCATACTTACAACAAAGAGCATCCTTTCATTTCTGTTTCTAAAAATCTCTTCTTTGGTAAGATGTGAACAACATTTTTCCCCTCTTCCTAAGGCCTTTAGCACAATCCAAAATACAATTCCATCTTATTTCACTCTGTGTAATCCAGAATTTATTGGACTTGGTTAACATAAATGAGGGGTTTCAGGTAGAGCCATGACTGAACCTAATGTATCCACAATGAAGTCTTCCAGCAAGAATGATGGTACCCCCTTAGCTGTGCAGATAAAGTCTCCTTATTTTCCACAGACTATACACTTAGACCCTTCTCCTCTTAGACTCTCAGGTCAGGAGTTATTAGAAGAAAAATATATACAAGTGACTGAAAATGTTTCTGAAATTCCAGGTTTGCATTCATTGACCTTGTAGCTTCTCTTCTTGGAGGAAATGTCCCCAGATTCTGGCGAGTAGGTGGCATCAGTGCTGTTCAGGAGACAGCACTTAGTACAACCTGCAAGAACTCAAAAAGAAAAAAGAGCAGTATAATGGGGGTTAATTTTCTTTCTCCATAATGTGTTTCTGGTGTTTCTTTTCTTTTCCTCTTCAAATTAATTTAGGAATGCTTCTAGAGACAGATGATTTATGAGAACTGAGCAAGTGAGAAGCTGATTCTTATTGGATGATAAGACTCAAGTCACGTATGCAAAATGCCTATCATCACAACATTCAACCTGGTGCAATAGTTTTGAGTTCAAAGGTTTCAAACACCTGGAATTTTCAGCAATCACACTGCAGGACCTAGCATGTACAAAACCATAAGTAAAAGTAATCAGCAGCTCATCCAGCTGAAGCTAGGGCTCCTTTTCAAACAATGCTAGTGGTTTCAATGAAACTAAAAAGAGCTACAAATCATTCTCACTGTACACTACAACAACATAGAGGGAATCTGTCAGGAGCCAGCCACCAATTCCTCATATAATCTATTCTTAATAGTCAAACAGTAGGTGCTATTAAACACATATTGTACATATAAATAAGGAATATTTCCCTCTAAACAGTAATAATTGCTACTTCTTTTCCCTGTGAAAATGATGTGGTGTAACTAAGAATGAGATTCATGTCACTTAAAATGCCTTGTATTATAGAGAGAATCACCATTACTATGCCTTATCCATGGCAGACCTGTGCTAAGTAATACACATAGGACTTCTCATTCAATTTTGGTGGTTTCTTCCCATTATTCACATTAAAGAAGTGAAATGTGAGGTTGGGTAAACAGAGAAGCCTAATTTTATACAAGTAATGAATATTATACTTGGATGGTGACTATGACCTTTTTGGAGTCAAGGACACCAGAGGTCATTTCCTCTTAGTGCCTTCACAGATAGAGACTAGATTGTGAATGCTGACTAAGGGATGCTTACAATTCTAAGCTAGTAGCAGAGATGAGGAGTCTGGAATGGAACCATTGAAGTCACTGCAGTTTATACAGTTAACCTTGTAGATTTAATACTTTTAATGTTTCTATGAAGTAGAAATAGTAAACCTCTGCATATGCATGCCTGAGACCTTTTATTTGCCGAGCACAAAGAAATGATTCTGGATGTTATTATGACGTTCATTAGAGTGTACATAACTTGATCATAGGCAGTCATGTAGAAGCTGACCTGGGAGAGTGAAAGCCAGACAGTGAATTCAGCCACCATCCACAGCATCTGATCATTTTTCTCTTACCTCACTTAGTGATAACTAATGAGATTTCTGGTCTAATATGCATGTTGCCTGTGCATATGATATATGTACATCCATCAGTTTGTAGGTCTTTACAAAATTCTTTACTGTACACCAGAGCTAAGCAGTGCCTTTGGAGTGCCTTCTCTAATAAAATAAAGACTAGTGGGAAACAATGCTTTCCTATGGGGTGATCTACTCCTAAGCCAACTTCCCTATAAATCAATTCAATAGATTATTCAATTACTAGGACAGAGAGGGAACAAGAGCATCACCACCACTGATCCAGACCTAAAAGTTAACATTTTTCATTTTTGCTTATGTCTTGTTAATACTTCATGATTTAATAATATTAGAAATTGATAAGAGAAACATAAGAATTAAAGCTTATTTCCCTTAGTTTGTGATGGTGTTAGCTCAGCAGGACACTCGGTCAGAGTGTGCTCTCTGAGAAGCTGTCCTGGTTTGATGCCCATCAGCTGGCCTGGTGTCCTAGCAATTGGCACAAATACTGGCTATACTTCTCTGGAGTGGTCAGAGGAACTCTTTTCAGAAAAATGCAATCCCTTTGCAGACTTCCAAGCTCACTATATACTCCACATGCTACAAACAATGAGCATCACATGCTAATCTTTCTGTCTTTAAGAGTTTAGAGTCAGGGCTGAGCCTGAGTTTGTAGCTCCATGCTACATACTCATACAAGCAACTAGAGCATGCTTGAAGCCTGGGTTCAGTATGAAGTCCACAAATGCAGATAATAAATCAACAGGTAATATGCCAAAAGTGGTAAGTTAACTACATCCTACACTCTGACATGAATAAGCATTGTGATTTGAGTAACCTATTTGACCTTGCGAAACTTCATGATGCTAAACACAAAAAGAGATGTGTTGCTTTATGGGCTTTAATAGCAGAAGCAGCCAGTCCAAAGTGGCTGAATGCAAATGCTCTTGAAATATAGACCTATTCAGAAAGATAAGCAGGGGATGTACTCACTCATTAGTGGACTCTAAACAAACAAACAAACAAACAAATAAGAAAAAAGCAAAGCATGCCCAAGCTGCAAACCACAACCACTGAACAGGTTGGTATCAGAAACACCCTGGACTGACTCCTTGGATCCCACTCCCACTAGAGGAACACCTGACTCAGTCTTGAGGGAGGGGGGAGAAAACTGGATCTGCCAGGAGTGGAGACTGAACTAAGCAATACTGGGACAGTGGGACCATGGGACTGCCTGCAGCCTGCCCAGGGAGGGGATGGGGAGTTGTGGACAAGAAAGAATGACCTGATGTGGTGGGAGGGGGAAGGGACCTTGAATAAGGATATACAAGAATAGAAAGTGTGACTTCTTTGTTCATAATAATAATGATAATAAAAAGAAATATAAACCTAATTTGTTCTGATGTGAACACTCCAGTGAAAAGACATAGTATAAAAATAAAAATTGGAAAGTGTAAATAGTATTTTATATGAGTAATATGGAAATTGTAGTATTTTATAATATTAAGTAAGTAAAGCAAATTTTATTTAGTTACTTTTATAGAATAAAGTCTTTTCTACCCATGTATCTCCTTGATCCAACTCCCTTCCCCTTCCTGACCCCTTCTGGAGCCTCCATCCTCCCCATCCTCTATCCTCTCTCCAGAAAGGGCAAGAGATCCCAAGGTGAATTAGCTCAGCATACATTCCAGGAAAGTCTGATTTACTCATGCTAATATCCAGACTGAGTTAGGTGTTCCTCTGGAGGAACACTTCCAACGTGCTAGTCCATGCACAGAAACACAGTCTGAACCTTCCCCTTGAAATTCTGTATACTGCCCATGTCAGTGAACAATTGCCTATCCTTGGAGGGCCTAGTTCCATTTCCTGATGGTTCCCAGGTGGCTGTTCTTGATTCAATGAGCTCCCCAGAGCTCCAGCCAGCCATCACTGTGAGAATTTTCCTATCCCCTTGCTCATATAGAATCTTCTTCCCCACTATCAGCTGGAGCAGGGACTCAGCCCAGTGCTCAACCATGTATCCCTGCCTCTACCTTTATTCATTGTTGGATGTAAGTGTGGCATTTAGGGTGGCTATTTATTTGATTATAGGGAAAGTCCTGTTTAGGCAACACCTTCACTATTGATTGGAGACCTAGCCAGAGACATCTTATGAATTCTTGGACGTTTCCCTAGCACCTGGGCTTTTTCCAACCCCACATTGACTTCCTCTATTAAGATCTCCACCTCTTTTTTTCTCTCCCTCCGTGTTGTTCCTCTCACTCAATCATCTCCTTCTCTTGTGATTTCTTCCCATCTCTTCTTGGTTGAAACCTCTTATGCTTCCATTAACTAAGAAGATCTCTATTTTCTCTTCCTAGGGAACTCCCTGGATGTCTCTCTTAAGTTCCTTCAGATCCCAAGCTGTTTAGTGGTTGTGGTTTGCAGCTTGGATGTTCTTTGACAAAGTACATTTTTTATACTACCTTTTTTTTGCTGATTTCAAATATGACTGCTGGAAATAAATTACATGTATAGTCTGCATATACAGTTTGTGTTACTATTACTTTTTTTTAGGAAAGGGCAAGAAATATGCAGGCCAGGATAGAAGGGTGAAATACAGAAGAGTTAAGGAATGCCTATCTGCTAATGGAACATTATTATTAAAATTATTTTACATTAATTAAATAATGCATTTTAAATAACTAGAAAATGGTCTGACAGGTAATAAAGTTATAAACTTCAGCACTAAGGTTATTCAGCTTTTGAAGTCTAACCTGAGAATTGTAAGTAAACACTTATGCCATGTGATTTTTAATTTAAAAACTAGTTTTTCTTCTTTCTGTGAAGAAATATCCAGGATTAACCTATCCAAAAAGATTACAGATGAGCAGCTGGACCTAATACCTAAATATACTCTTTGGCTCTGACAATTATTTTGACTTTGTGACATTGAGTAATTGTGTCATCCTGGGCCACATTTCCTGAGATGCAAAATTTAGAAGAAAGACTCAATAGGAATATCTCCTCCACCTTTTGTGCAGAACTATAGTGCTTTGTATGTGAAGCTTTTACAAAGTCTCATTAAAAATGACAATGGGATATATGCATGTTAATGTCATTACTGGTAAGGAAGTCCAGCACAGTATCTTACAACTTCCTAATGCACTAGGGGAGCTAAATGGAGATGTCTGGAACAAGTATTGCAGCTTTCATTTCTCTGTGTTTGATTTCTGGACAGTTTCTTGACCCTTTGGAGTGCTCTCAGAAGCTGGTTAGTGGGAACTGCAGCCACAGGCTCCACTGCCCTCTAGCTTCTAGTGGTATATGTCATGGGGGCAAGAAACAATCTGAAGGAAGAATGAGCAAAAAAGTTTGCTTGTGATTTTTGTTTATATTGAGACAGGGTTTAACTCACTTTGTAAGATCAATCTGGCCTTGAACTCAGAGATTCCCCTGTTTCTGCTTCCCTATTGCTGGGATTAAAGGTGTGTCACCCCATCACCAGGCTAGTTTGGAAGTTTTATTCCACAATGGATTAGAGTAAATTGGTTGTGACCCTCTAGCAAGTCTCCAGAAAGACTGTAGCCACACAGAATTAAGGGGACCTTTTTCCTCCCACAGCCTGCTCTGTTTCTTTAAATTCTCGACAAATCTGTAAAACAAAACAAAACAAAACAAAAAAATCATTTCTGAAATTCCCCATAGTTCTACAGTTTTTGTATTTCACCTGTTTCTTGATAGGTCCCAAAACACTGAATCAAGCTAAGTGTAGATATAGAATACACTACTTAAATGAGAAAGTAGTAACTGCAATTCCATAAAGTAGCTTATGCCACATATCTTTCTGTAAAACTTGGGAGAAACAGATCCTCCTCTATAAAATTAGTAGGATTAATAGTCCTTTCACTTTGAGGTCCACCAGGCTGGCCAGGATTCTGTAAAGTTGAATGAAACTGATGTTTGTAGCACCTCTTTATCCAGAATTTGGATGCTTTTAAAAACAAGCATGTACAGAGCAATTTAATTTTACTTGCATATGGTCAATTTTAATCACTTCTTTTCTAGAAAGTATACCTGAGTGGCACTAAAGTACTTACTTTTCTCCCACCCTTCATCAATCTGGAGTCTGTCTCATATAAGGAGATGCTCCTACATGCTTAAGTCCTGTACCACAAACATTGAAAAAAAAAACCTATTTTTCTTTTCTATGATCTGATGTCATTTAAATTCTTGAAGACTGTAATTTCCTTACTTTTGAAATGGTGTTGCATGATTATTGTTTTGTAGCTTGTGGTTGCATTGCCTTAATTGGCAACCCACCTGGGTTCATGTTTCCTTCTAACTTGTACTCCTGGGAGCTTTAGATCTGTAGCTGTAACACAGATCACATTGCATCATCTGCACCATTCTTACTAGGTCTCCTGCCTTGCTCTGTAATGATGTTCTGGATCTTTTTATTCACCTTTACTTCCTACTCCACCAGCACGTAATTTTATTTACTCTCCTAATACATTATTTTTTTTTCCTCCACTAAATGCAAGTTCAGTCATGCTTTATTTTTCTAAGTACCCTCAATACATTGAATGCTGCCTGCCACATAGTAGGACATTTATGAACTATGTTACATGAAATAATAAATCTTATATTTTAATATAATGCTAGAAAGAATAATACATAACAGAATAGAGCTTTTTTGTGGTTCTTCGCTGTATTGGAGGAGTGGCCTTCACTATGTACAACTGTCAGGAAGGATTTCTACCTCAACCAACTACAATTACCTTCCATAAATATAAATTCTTTCATATGTGAAGAAACGGACAACTATGATATTTTCTATATCAAAATTTTCCATTTACAAAAAGAAATCTTTGTAATAGAGAAAAAAATAAAGGTTCTGTATTGTATGATCAAAATGAGCTCTCTACAAGTTTAAAGTGGTTAGGAGGTTATTGTAAGAAGATCCCTGCCCTATACAATGAATCCATAAAATAAATTCTACAATAAATAGAAATAAATAAATAGAATACAATAAATGGTTGAAGTCCTTTAAAAAAAGTCAAAATAGATTATTGTTTATACCTAAAAGCTATAATAACTGCTCCTATACTTATAAAAATTTTAAAGAGACATTAAATACTACTAATTAATTGAAACTCGACTCTAGGTGAATTCTACTAGGTTCACAGTTCAGTAAGCTCCATGATTCCCTGAACTTCAGTGTGTGGGGAAAGAAATTTTTCCCAAGAGACCTAAGAGAACACAAAACAGACTAGTCAAAATAGCTCTCTAAATTTATTTGCTGCTGATTTCACTGGAGAGCCAAAAGAATAAGAAACTGGCTTGAAGCCATATGATGTCAGAACTTGAGTGTTCTCAATACATTGACTACATTTCCAATCTCAAACCTACTTGTTCACCACGCTTGTCTTGGGAGTAGAGCTTCTTCACTGGAGAGGGAACTTGCTACTCTATTCTCATGCTTAGTCTTGGGATTAACTTTGTTTTTTGACCCTGTAGGGCTCAGCAGCTCAGATCCTATCATTTCCACACCCAGACATAATAACCAAAACTCAGCCTTGGACATGAGCCCAGATGTGCTCAGTCACCAGGGAAATGTTGGCTCAATCATGCCTGAGGTGTGGACAAGGAGTGGAAATTTCCCATCTCTGTACACTCGGGAATATCTGATCCATGGCTGGCCTTCCTAAGATCACACTTACACATTGACTTTACCTTTGAAAAGCTACTCATTTTTGTTATAATATTTCAAATACTTTTTGAGAGTTTCATACATGTATAAAATGTATTTTGCTCACATTTTACAAAACTAATACTAACAAAATAATATTCTTTATCCCCCTCAAAAAAAAAAACCCAACAGATTTCAACAAGGTCATGTAACCTTACATACTTACATAATGCCCTGCAATGTTCTTTACATGACCTTAGCATGTAATCAGCTGGCCTCCTTCCCCCTAACATTAGAAGTGATCATGGATCATAAGAGTTTATTATATTTTCTAATCATTAGCTCTTTAAAAATAAATAACAAAGAAGACCAATATCAGAAAGTTTTGTTATTCCTTTATCAAGTACCATGAAGATCATTGTCAAAGTAGCAGAGTTACATACCTAATTTCTCTGGTAGGGGCATGCATACAGATGGATAGATGGATAGACAGACAGATGGAACAATAGAGGGAAAATCAAGCTCCAATCTCAGAGGTAAAACTGAGCTTAAGAAAGTGAAGTTTTTTTTTCATGCTCTCTCTAGGAGCTGCCTCAGTTTCCATTTCTCTCTGTGTATGGACAGATCTACAGAGACAATGTGAAAAGCTTGATGAATCTGCAGTTCAAAGGATTTCTGTAGTTTACTTGTAATAAAACTCAGATGTGTTTCCACCTTGAGTAGGTCTTACTTGCTGAGCATATTCACTATTATTTAAATAAAAATTGGGGGAGCTGATGATGTGACCCACACTACCAGGGGAGAAAGATGCTTAGTTAAATAGTTAGTGTTCTTTTTAATGACTACTATTTGGATATGCTTCATTATGTAACTTACAAATCACTTCATCTTTATTAAAGGCACTTAAAATATGCCATGTGAAATGAAACTCCGAATGCTTGATTTCCTGTGAATTGTGCACAGGTGTGGGGCTGTTTACAGTGCTTTGGCACAGTGCAAAGGCAAGCTTTCATTTATATTTCATGATGCCATAAATACCATTTAACTCTAAAACGTTAGGATCATTACAGGAAGGCTTAACATATAAAACAACTGTCAATACAAATCAAATTTTAGACATAGCCACCACCATGATGAATCCTTAAGCAAGCTACATTGCAAGTGCTTCTTGGTTAGAGTCTTAAAAAGGAGAAAATAGATATCTACAATCAGAAGACATATGAGTAACTTAATGCTCCAAGGAGAAAAAACTGAAGATGATAGAAGTGTATGCTAATCTCAGCACAAAATGAACCTTTAAACATCCAATCTCCACCCCCACCTCCATCCAATTAGACACTATTTGGTAAGGGAGTAGTCAAGTGAGATGCAGTTTCAAATGTCTCTTCTGGAGGTGAGATCATCTTAAAATACATTGGTCTCTTAAACTACATTTTGTTAATGTTTTCAATGAGTAAAATTCAGTTTTTTATCTGCCTTAAGAAACCAGAAAATTTATCTAAAAATTTATAAAACAAAACACACAGTTTGTAAAAGAAGACAGATATTTTGAAATGTTAAAAGTCAGTGAGTAAGTAAGCAGGATGTGACATGTCAGTGTTGGCAGCCTGAAGTCATCTGTGATGGCATGGAAGTTGCTCTGAGCTGGTACCAGACAGCTAGGCGTCCAATATAGACATCTAAGACTTTGGAAGGGAAGAAATTCCTATGTGACTTAGTTTTCCAGTCTATTAGAGGAATAGCTTTGAAACATACTTGGACATTCTTTGGCTCCACAGGTCCATGATAGAAAAATTTAAATATAAGACCAAAGATTTTTGAATGTTGCTAGATAACTGTTAAGCAACTTCTGTGTAAAACGAACTGAGCTAAAATTTACCTGGTAACTGGAGTTCAATCCCTGGGATCCACTTTTTTGCAAGGAAAAAACAAGCTGGAAAGTTGTCCTTTTTCCTCCACTTGCACACTTAGGCATACACACACACACACACACACACACACACTAAATTCAATTTACAACATTAGCAAGCAGCATTTGATAATGTTCTTCGAATAGCCCCAGAGGCAGGCACTATCTTCATTTTTCAGGTGGCTAGCAACTCACTGAGGATGGCACAAATCGAAAACAACATCAGCCAGATTTACACTGGGGTAAATGCAGGTGCCACAAACATATCCAGTCCACTTCTAAGACTTTCACATTCCAGAGTATACCAGCCGATTTCACAGTCTTTCTCAGCATGGACATTTACTTTACCTTGGTATTTTGTTCACGTAATAGCTCAAGATGTGGATAAAAATTCAGCATTATTGTGCTATATGATTTTACATACAATGTTTCTACTTCTTCTTGTTTGTTTTAGTTTTATTGCTGACACTCACTTTTTTGCTAAATATTAAAGGTTATTTTACTAGAATGTGATAAACCCTTCTAATTATAATAATTACATTTCATCATCAACTTTCAAAAAATACATATAATTGCCTAAAATTTTCAGCTGAGTTGTGTTAGTAGCTTTTATTTTTTAAAAAAATACCAAACCATTAAAGTGAGCCAATGATTAAAACATTCAGAATACACACACACACTAAAATTTTAAATAAGGTTATAACATCAATGTGCTATGCGTACTGTGCATAAACAAATAGCAGTCAGAGGGCAACTTTAGGAGTCTTCTCTACTTCCATTAAATGTGTCCAGGGCAACAAGCTCAAATAATCAGTGTGGTGATATTCTGTGTATCCTCTAAGAAACAAAGCTTGCCAGAAGATCAGAGGATAAAGCCAGCCATGGGATTAGCCATAGGGGTCATGCAGAGGTGGCATACACTTTTAATCTTAGCAGTAGAGAGCATAGATCTGTCTGGATCTCTGTGAATTCAAGGCAAGCCTGGACTATTCTTAATCCAATCTAAAAGAGCAACAGAGGAGGAGACCCAAAGAGATCACTGATCTGAGCGACTTTGAAATAACCAATAAAGAACTTTCATCAAAAGGAACTAAATTGTTCGAATGTACAGGACAGTCGAATGGCATAGGCAGTTTGTAGAACCTCTTGCAGTAGGATCAGAATTAATTTCTGGAGCATGAACTGGCTTCACAAAGCCCATTCCCTACAGAGGAACACCTTACTCAGCCTTGATACTGGGGGCAGTACTCAGACATACCTCACCTGGATATGCCAGAGAGAACTGACTGACCTTGGGGATTCCTTGCCCTCCCCGGGGAATGGATGGGGAGGATGGGGTGCTGGAGAGTCTGAGGAAGGATAGGAAGAGAGGAGAGAGGAAAAGTAATGTAGGGTATGAGAAATAACTTTTTAAATAAAGAAATTACAAAGAGAGAGAGAGAAAGACTGAGAGAGAGACAGACAGACAGAGACAGAGAGACAGAGAGAGAGACAGAGAGAGAGCCAGAGCCAGAGGCCAGGCAGTGGTGGCACACACCTTTAATCCCAGTACTTAGGATTCCATGTCTCTATTACCAATACTTGGGAAGCACACACAGCTTTAATTCCAGCACTAGAAAGATTAAGATAGAAAGTAATATGGTTGGGCAGAGAAAGAAATATAAGACAGAAGCAGACAGGACTTGGGCTCCCAATGCTTCCGTTCCCCATTTCCTTTCTTTTGGCTGGAAACTCAGAAGTATTCAGTCTGAGGACTCACAATCTTTTTCACCTGAGAATTCAGTAGTGGTGAAAAGTTTCTCTAATGGCTTTTTCTGCTTCTCTGATCTCATAGCATTTACTCCAATATCAGACTTTATGTTTTTATTTTAAGATCAATTAGGATTCACGGAACAAATCAGGGTTGGTGGAAAGTGCCTTTACCTACTTATCAGCAAAGAAAACTGGTGAATGGTGTCTCTGCTGACAAGCCAGGGACAGGTATATCTATTGTTCATCACAATGGCCCCAGACTAAGACTTCATTCTCAAAAGACAATATTCTGCTTCATTCATTTATTGACCTCAGGAAATTACTAAAACTAGAGTGAGTATTACAGGAGGGAGGACTGAAATATTGTATAATAGGTTATGATGAGGATGGTTTATTAATTAGGGTTTTCTAGAGTAACAAAAGTTATAGAATAAATTTCTCCACATGTTTATAAAGGGGATAAATTAGAGTGGCTTTTAGGCTATTGTCCAGCTATCCAACAATTTTATGTAGAATGCCTTTGCTGTGTGTCCTTATTTTACTGAGTAGTCAATCCTATGAAATGAATATAATTACTGACCAAATAGGTTTTTTCTAACATACAAATGACATCTTGCTAATTATAACATCTAGAAATTCTCTATAATATCAATTCAGTTTTAAAAAGCACTTCTTATTCTTTGGGAGCAGGGACCATAACATCACAGCCTTTTTTCATCTTTGATGGCTCCTCAACTTTGTGGCTATTGACAATTTGTCAACTTCACATCACTGTCACTACAGCCTCTCTACCCTAAAATGGTGTTTCCTCCTAAAAAAAAAATCATGATGGTTTTCTTTAATATTTTTTCTCCCTTTTTGAGCATGTCTATTTCCATGCATCATCGCAGGAGTGTGATGTCCATGTTTAAAGTCAGGTTGCCTCTCTTCCTCATTCTCCAGGTACTTTCTCACTCACCTGTCCTCCCATAGCCATCAAGCTTTTTGAGCTCATGATCTCTTCTCTTTTACTTGCTTTTGTAAAGTGTCACACCAGGCTCCTGTTTTAAAAAATGTTTCTTCAACTGGTAATGAACTTATGTTTTCTTAGCTTAAGTTATCATAAAACAATGTTACTTAAAATAGTAGATAGCACAGTTTTAAAATATTTTTACCCCTTTGCATACACTTGCAGATTCTGCTAAATAATAACTTTTATCAAGAAGTATCACTACTTATGCACACGGGTGTCTATGTGAAAATTTCATGGAGGAATGAATGAAAATAGTTTATAAAGAGATGATTCTAATACATAAACACATAAGCACTTGAAAATAGGAGTTTTACTATTCTGAATATATACAACCTGTCAGTGGTCCTTATCTAGTCTGAACAAATATAGTTTTCTTGATTCAATTAGAAGTAATTTAGTTACTGAATATTTCACATATTTTTAGCCTCTGCTGACAGAGAATTAGTTCATTCTCTAATAATTTTCTGAAATACTGTAATGAATTTCTAATGGATTTTAATTTTAGTCCTATCCCACCATGTATACAAACACACACAGAACACAATTGCATATGCACACACACAAATTGTTTTCTCCTTGTTAAGAGTACCACATTTTATGAAATAACAGAATACTATTTTCTCTCCTGTGTACCATGTTATCTTCTTAGCTGTCCTGGGACCACTGGAAAAGACATCAGCAAAGGGAACATTACTTTTAAATTGAGATGGTTTCTCTGTCATTGCCTTGGATCACCAAGGGCAATTCTTCTTTGAATCTTTTATACTTACTGTCTGGGAATGGGCTGAGTTCTCACCTCATATCTCCATGGCTGGATTTTCAGATTCTTAAGTATGTTACTTAAGTTCACCATTTCATTCAAGCATCATGAGTCACCAAACATTTCTTTTCACTTCCCACACCTTTAGTTTTCTACTTAGAGAAAATTTGTATGTAGCACAAGGAATACTCCAGCTAGATATGGTGCTCATCTCAATCTTTCCAGGACAGTGTAGGTACCATAAATGAGGGGATTTGTGTTCTTGCTTCTTCACTGATCTTTCTCAGGATCTAGGACAGTTATGAACAGGAAAGAAGCTGTGAATAATGAACAAATGCTTCCCCATGCATCCGTTGATTGAGAAAACACATGGTGAGTGTTCTAATGAATGTTGATATGCCTTCTGGTGGATTCTCTTTCATAAATTTTTATACCATTTAGTGAATTCAAAAATATTAAAAAAATAGTAAAAAATAACATTCTGATCCTTCCTAGAGTTTCAAACTTGTAGGAAATTTATGGAGGCTACCTAAGATTTTTTTATTTTAATACTATTTTTATTAATTCTATAAGAATTTTGTACAATGTCTTTTGATCATATTTAACTCCTCAAATACTCCCAGATCCATCACTACCTCCTTATCCACTACATTTTATGTTTTATTTCTGTATTTTTAAGCCCATTGAGTCTAATTTGTATTGCTCAAATACTCTTAGCTTGCATTGGAGAGTAGTCTATCTATCAGGGGTCACATGCCATGCCCATAGCTTCTCAGCTTACGATGGGATTCCATTTCTACCTCGTGACCCTTATGCTGTCACTTTGGCTTCATCTTGTATAGCTCTTGTGATTGTTGTCACAATGACTATAAGTTCATATGTCACCTACCCTGTTGTATCTAGATAGCATTGCGTCTTTACAGTAATTCACAACTTCTGGCTCTTACACTTCTTCATCCCTTCTTCTTTGAAGGTTCTCCAGCCTTGGGTGGAGGGATGTGACATAGATATCCTACTTAGGATTTTCAAATCTCCTACAATAACTTCCTGGTATCCCAGAATTCCTTGATCCTGAAATTGTAATCAGTGCTTAATTGTTTTGCCAAGGTCATCTTCCCCAAATACAAAATTTAATCTGTCTTCATCATATCCTTCCTCTAGTTAAAATTATTTTGAATTTAATTTTATTTATGTGTGTGAAAGTGTATATGCGCATATGTGAGTACAGTGTGTGAAGATGCCAAATCTCCTGGAAATGGAGTTACAGTCCCTCAACATGGTTTCTGGGAACCTACATCATGTTACCTGCAAAAAGGGTAAATAATCTTAATATCTGAACCATTTTTCTGTCCTCATTTATTTATAATATCTTACAGTTAAAGTCTTTTGTGATTAACCATGCCTACCATATTACTTTTTTAAGTTTAATCTGAATAAGAAACACCTGGGGAGCTTTGAAAAAAATATCACTTGGTTTCTTTCCATATTTTCAACTTCCCTATGTCTAGGAGCCAGAAATAGTGGAGATTCAATGAAAGCTGGTACTGGAATGGTACTCTGCAAGCACTTGCTACAGAGGGAACATTTTGGCTTTCATGTCCTCCACAAATGAATCTGCAGGGCACATTTCAAAGACCAGCAGGTGAGGGGCCTCAATCAACCCAAGGGTACCATTCCAAATTTCTTCTAGGATTGCTTCTGATTAACTTTTCTGGGAACACTAAGACAAGGCCATTTTTTGCAGTTCAACTCTCTAGAGTAGAAATAAGGAAGACTTGTTTGTTCCCAAGATTCCTTTGCAGGGAAATTTCAAAGAGTCAGAGAACTAATCCTGGAAGCCACTGTTGTATATATCTGTCAGCTCTAGCCACAAGCTAACCAGGCAAGATGAGTACGAAAGCCAATATTTATCTAAAAGCTTACAATGTGTCTGGGTATTTGCTAAGAATTTTAGATATATTATGTTATTCAACCATCTCCAAACTTCTATAAAGTAATTATCATTATTATTTCCACTTGGTAGATAAGGAAAAGAAAAGCGATCAAGATTAAGTACTAAGGTCATAATTAAATAGCTTATTGGTGGCAAAGCTTGGAGTTGAGCCCAGACATTCTAATTCTAGAGACTAAAATTACCATCACACTATACACTACCTTCAAGTGAATATGCAATGTAGAGTGAGTATGAATAAAATAAATACTTGCTTCTGGATATCATTTGACCTCTTAACTTGTGGTTTCTAGGACAACAACAGCATCCTCTGGGGACTTATCAAAAATGCAGGTCCTCATACCCTGCTTCAGACCTGATAACTCAGAGACTCTGGGGTAGGGTCAGCTGTCTGCTTAACAGGTTCTCTGGGTGCTTTCCCAGAACATACTCCAGACTAAGAACAGTGATATGCAAACATTGCCAAGGTCTCTCACTTCCTATATAGCTGTGGATTTTGACTGGCAATGTTAAAAGTATTTCTGCTCTATAAATTCCCACAACACTGACTTTGGAGACCTATTTTATGGTTGGTGATGGACTTTGGAAGAGAAAAGGAAAAATTCTTCATGATGATAAAATATTTATCTGATGGCTACCATGTAATTAATTAATAATTGATGAGGCATGAATAGAATCTGCCCATTACTCAATGTCAAGCTTCAGGTGTGTGATGCACAGTTTTATATCAACTTGATACAAGCTAAAGCCATCTGAGTGAAGGAAGAACAATGGAAAGAATGCCTCCATAAGACAAGGCTGTAAGAGAACCTATAAGCATTTTCCTAATTAGTGACTGATTGATGAGGAAGAGCCTAGCCCATTGTTGGTGTTTCTATCCCTGGGCTGGTGGTCCTGAGTTCTATAAGAAAGTAGACTGAGCAAACCATGAGTAGCAAGCCAGTAAGTAGCACTCTCCTATGGCCTCTACATCAGCTCTTGCCTCTAGGTTTCTATTCCAAGTTCCTCTCCTGACTTTCTTTTTTAATGAACTGTGATGTGGAAGTATGTACCAAAATAACCCCTTCCTCCCTAATTTGCTTTAGTGTTATCATAGCAAAGTAACCCTAATTAAGGTAGGACTTCCTTCTTCCTCATCAGGAAGCATGTTCTTTGTTAAAAAGAGAAAAGTGTATTTGGATTATTAAACAACAAGAACAGTTTATTTATAGATATCTCTCTTTGTTCTATGCTCATAGAAACAGGAATTATAACTTTGATGACCCAGATCCTCATCCCCAAACCTAGACTGGTCACTTCTAAGTCTTTAACAAGTTCTCAGTCAGGGACACTAACTCTGCCAGTTTCAAGAGCAAGAATCATCTAACCATTCTTTGTAAAAAGCAAAAGCTGGGTAAATGAGAGTTGAAAATTTCAGGTATTTCATTTGATGAAATGAAAGGCTACTTGCCATTCTTTAGTCAGCCACTATCCTTACAAGGTCTGAGACATCCTTTCCATGGCTATGAAAACAAACAGTTCAAAGAAGAGCAGTTGGAAGAGCCTAAAACAGACCTCATAAAAACAGGGAAATCATTTACTTATGCTTTTAATTTCTTGTAATCAAAATTAAAACAATAAAATAAAAATCGGAAGAATACCTATTCATTTTAAAATATTTTTATCTTTAAATACCTCAAAAATCATAGTAATATTAACTCAGGCCATATTGAGTTATTTTAGTGAAATGTTAGACTTTATAGAAAACGTATGGGGCTGGAGAGATGGCACAGTGGTTAAGAGCACTGGGTGCTCTTCCAAAGAACCCAGATTCAATTTCCAGCACCTACATGATAGCTCACAACTGTCTGTAATTCTAGCTTCAGTGCAAAAGACCACTGCATATAAAATAAAAATAAATAAATAAATAAATCTTAAAAAAACACAATACACACACAAAACCAAAATTCAAACAAAAAAAAAGAAAGAAAATGTATGTAAGTGCATTTTCAAAAGACCTACCCTGCATTTTGAGCTAAGCATGGCATTTTTGTCTGAGCTATAGGAGTGTCTAGTATAAGTGCAAACAAATACAAGGTCAATGGGAGTAGTGTTTCGTCTGCAAAGAGGACACAGTACAAGAAACCAAAAGTCAAGCAAAGTGCCATTTTTCCCTTCCCAGAGATTATACAACCCCCAAAATAGCCTTGGACACCATGGTATATGAAGTATAGATAGCTGATAGGATATACATTTATCCCCCTTCCTTACTCTGTCTCTCTTCTGGAGGCCACCATATTCGAGTATCCAGTCTATGCTTTCTACTTTTTGGCTTATATTTTTTCTGTCTTTTTGTGACATGTCACAAATGTTATGCTACTCACAAGCAGGTCCAGGCCTGCTTTCTGGGACTTTATTACTTTCTTCAGAGAAAACAGAAGTCTGTTTTGCTCCATAGTTAGTAGTGGGAGAACAGTGATGCCACCATAGCCTCTGAGCAGCTCTACTGCATTTCCTCATGACCACTGTTCCTCAGGCTCATTGAGGTTCTCTAAGGGAAAAGCAAACACAAACTGTTTCTGTAGCCTGCCCCATGTGAATGACCAGCCTCTTCTAAAGCTCCACAGTAGAGGCAGTGGATCCATTCTTTTATGTTACAAACCATTTCTGAATCCTGCTGACACTCAACAGGTCCTGAAGTTTTATGGGATTTTTACTGCCTCCAAGCTCAGAGTTTCTTACTTCATCCACAGATCATGCAATATACCTTCTCAGCCATTCTATACCCTGGCTGAACTAACCATACCTTTGATGCTGAGTCTCTGTCCTCTACTTGCTTCTTCAGCCAGATTCATCTACTTACTGCCTTCATCCTTTATCTATGAATTTCTTTTGGTCATGATACCTCACCATCAATACCTTGTTCCATTAAAGCCCTCAAGGAGCTATCCAAGATTCCAAGAGGTGAAAGCAAGATAAAACAAGCTGTCTACCAGACCAAGTGGCAGCATTTACCCTACCAAGGCCAGGTTATGAACAATAACAAAATGTTTACTAGATTATACAGACTCAAGGCCTATGACCCTTCATCATCAGACATATTCATTTAAGAACAAAACAGAATACCTCATTCAAGCTGGGTAAACAACTTAGTAGTTAAAGAGCTGCACAGCAAGAGAATTAAATTCCAGAAACTCTATTTATGCTAGATGAGGTGGTGTGCTTCCTCTAGTTCTAGTCTCCAGAGGTACAGACAAAGAACTTTCAGAAGAGGCTGGCTATGAAGGTTAGTTTTATTGGTGAGCCCTAAAAATAAATAAAGTTGAGAGTGATCAAGGAAGATTTCCAAAAGCCATGTTTAGTTTCCATATGTAAGGATTCCTGGCATGCCACATGGTGAACACAACATGGTGTTGGGTGAGATAAGAATTCCTGGCATGTAGTGGCCACATGGTAAAGTCAACATGGCACCAGCAGAACATGCCTCCTATGGAGGACATGACCCTAGGCATGGCCATGTAAATCTGTGCCTACCCATTCTCTTAAAAGAGGCATGCCACATGGAATTCTCTCTCTCTCTTCTGCTTTTCTGCCCCTGTACTCATTTAGCAACTCTCCTGAATAAACTCTTGTGTGGCCCTGGTAGTATATGTATGTGTCTGATCTCACATGGGAAACCAATACAATATATGTCCACACACATGCCTGAGCCCATACACTTGTGAATATCTGTATATACATGAGAAAATCAATATACATATGAGAAGAAGAAACAGGGAAATGACTAAAATAAATATGTAGATTTGATTAAAATGATTTTAATGGTATTTAAAAGTTTAACTGCTTGAACTTAAAATAATAAAGCAAACCTACAACAGGTTAGCTTTATCTGTCAACCTGACACTTCCTTTATCACCTGACATGAACCTCAACAGAGGGACTTCCCAGGTAAGACTGGGTTTCATGCCTTAAGTTAAGCTTTCATGTGGCCAGCTGCATAAGGCTGACCCAGTGATTTAGGACTCTGCAGATCTCTATGGAATCTGACTCCCTAGTCGTGGTACTTTTTACAGTAATGCATGCCACCTGTGTTAGGTGGCAGTTATTCTTATTGCTTAATATTCATTTCTTCTCAATGAAACACAGATGCTCTGAAGGATGTTTGGCTCCATGACTCACCTCTCCTGTCTGACACCATGCCTGTAACATAGCAGAACTAGGTTGGATAAGAAGAGACTCTTAACAGAATGTCAAGATGTCTCTGCTGTCCACACTCTGAAGGAATGTTCTGAAATGCCCCTATTAATAGAAATATCAGTTCATCCCATACTGGGTCATTATTTTTGACAGAGATTAAGGAAGGATGAGCAGAGCAGTCTCACACCATCCAGATATCTTGCTGATGCCAAATATTAAAGATAATATAGTAAGATACCTCATAGCATACAAAGACCTATAAACTAAACCTTATAAATATAAAAACATAAATTAATTCCTTGGAAAGCTGTATTACCCCCATGTCAGTTGGCTAGGCACTACTATTACAGTTTCTTTGAGAAGAATCAACACTTATTTTATGACCTACAGTGAATATGGATTGTCTTCTCACTTCTTTGTCTTTGAAGATAAAAACTGTCATTTCCACAGGCAATAGAAGGCAATGTGACCCAAGAACATTGGCAATATTGTCACCACAGAGGATTCTAGTGGGATGGCAACCTGTCTTTCTGCAAGGGATTCTTTAAGACATAGTATTCAGCTAGCAACTCACTACGCAGTGTTTTTGTAATCTGTCAGAATAGATCTCAAACTGGGCTCTTCATTAACTGAGCATAAAATCTAGCTCAAGAAGAAATCAAGGAAATTTGAAAGAATAGAAGCCAAGCCAGGATATGGAGGCCTCTCCAGATCACCTTAAACAATACCTTCAGGAGGGACTTGACTCCAAGATATGAATGGAAACCAAAATCTGCTTGCTAGTAGAAGAGGATAATTTGTCAGCCCAATTTGAAGTAAAGTGCTGAGTTTTCATTTAAGCTGCTTTCAGGGGTACTAAGATACATGAATAGGCTTCTAGGAGTACAGGAGTTTCATTTCTTCCTTTCTAACTTCTTATTCTCTAAATTCTTGCTGATTAAACCACTGAAGAACCAGCTTGCCTCCATCTTAAGCCAAAATGCCATTTCATTCCTATTTATGTTTAAAACTCTGTTTCTCAAGGATTGTGCTATGTGCAACCTGTAACCTTAACTAAAAATGGTTCTGTAATATGTGCTGGAATGACAATCATGTTTTGCCTAGAAATGTTGTTTCTAACCATTTTGCAACTCTTTCCTTTGTTTCAAAAGGATATTATGAGCATCTTGCAATAATGTCTTTGTTTCCAAACGTCCTGAGGGCTATGATGTTTTTCTCCTGTAACCCTCCTGTTTTCCCTACCAAATCTTCACCCTTGGAAACCTTCTATAAACCTGGGCTATAAAAGTCTTGTCTTCTTGAACTCTACCTTAGAGAAAGGCATCCCATATATACAAATAAAACAAGCTTACTTTAACTGCTCACGTTAGTTATTTTGGCCATGATGATTGGGGTCTGTGTACTGTGGGATAGTGTTCTGGCATGTTGTAAATATTTGTCCTGCCTATTGGTTTAATAAAATATTGATTGGCTAGAAGGCAGATAGGAAGGGTGGATGGGGCTACCAGACTAAGAAAATTCTGGGAAGAGGAAGAACAGAACAGAAACAAGGAAACACCAGAATGCTGCTCTGAGAAAAGGTACCAAGCCACATGGCTAACAAGATCAGTATAATGGTTTGAGTTAAGTTGTAAGAGCTAGCAAACAATATGCCTAAGCCATAGGCCAACCGGCATGAAATTAATATAAGCTTCTGTGTAATTGATTGGGACCAAGTAATTGAAGGAGGTTTATTTGGAACTGCTGGTCCAGATCTCAGGGTTAAGCAGAGTTAAGCAGCAGCAGGCAGGTCTGGATCTTGGGGCTAGTACAGGCCAGAAACTCATACTACCTTGGTGATCTTTCTCCTCCTATCTTTGGAATTAACAATACCAACAATAAGGATTATGGCATGATTCCCTTTGATGATGGGCACAGAGTTGGAGATTAAACCTCTGCACAGAATGTAAAATCCAATAGTTTGTCACCTTGGGACCAAAGGCAGCTGTACCTGAAAAGGCTCACAGTCTCAAGTAGAGATGATTTCTAACCATAGGCATCTACTCTGTCCTCTGACAGAGATGGGTCCCAAAAGAAAAAATAAGGTGTCCAACAGTGTCCCCCAATATCAGCCTGGCAGCTTTATACACATTACATACACACTTCAAAGGAATATGTGCTCTTTTATATAAATGCAGAGACAAAAAGAAATAATGGAACAAAAATGTGATTCACAATCTAATGCCTGGTAATTCTTTAAAAATTTTTAGAGATAAATCCCAGGAGATTGCTCAGTAGGTAAAAGTGTTTGCTGTCAGGCCCCAGAATCTGCACTGTGGAAAGACAGAACTGGCTGCAACTTGTCCCCTGATCTCCATATACTTGCTGTGGCACTTGGTCACCTCCACACAACATAAAAAACAATTTAAGAAGAACAGTCTTGTTTATAATGTTGATCACTTCTTCTGTGCCAGGCACAGTTTCTTGCTGAGGCTAGATCAGCAAACAGACACTGGGCCTTACCCTGTGGTCCATAGTACACAGTTGCATTCCAACCATGTAAAGCTCAAGTCTTCCTCCCCAATCTAACAACTGTAATGCACTTTGTAGCTTTCCTTTGGCAATGCAAATGGTGTATCAGCGTAACTTTCAAAGAGTTATCTTCATTTTTATTCCCCAAAGGATTTCTCATTGTGCTCTGAGCTCTCTTTCTTTATAGGTATTTTTCCACGTCACAACATACTGAGAGCTGATTTCACTGATACTCATTATTTCAGCATTATGGACTTACAATTACTTTGCTTAAATGTTTCCCCCAATGTGGATCACTTTGCTTATTTCAATTTGTGATTTGAAAAAGCAACATCATATTTAACATCCTTAATGGAATGTCTGAGTAACCTTTTGGGGTAAACATCTCATTCTTAGGAGAAAACCTCTTATGGGACAGAATGCTCATTCCATACAAACAATGGATATATAAGTATTATCAATTAACCTTCACATCATTTGGCATAAATTTATTCTCTTCATGGGATTGTGTTGAGGAATAGCTAAAGCCAGGCATTAACTACAATTAAAGTTTTCCTAGGGGAAGGGTTATATATTATATATTTAGCTACCTGACTTTAGCTGCATAAGAGGTAGAAAGCATGTTGACCAAGTTACCTACAGTATTTGTATTTTTGATTGTAATCAGTGAGTGCTCAAATCCTGGCTAGCACATGGTGTTCAACAGGATTCTGAAATTTGACCTTTTTTTTATTGTTATTGGTATTTTAGACCAGGCCTGGATATATAACACAGCCTGGCCTCTAGTCACCTTCCTGTCTCAGCCTCCTGAGTGCTGGAGATGTTCTAGACCTCTCCTTTTGATAGGAAAGTCATTGTGTTTGATAATATTTTCATTCAAGTTTCTTGATAATTTGTATCATGGAGTATGTTTTGGAAGTCTTATGTTTCTTCTTTAAAACTTCTCTGCTATGATCTTTGGCCCAGTTTTCAGTCAGGGCTGTTTTGTTATGTTAAGAGTCTTCCTTTCAAATCCACCACACAACACATGCTAGCCATAGATTTCCATCTTTATCCTTGAGGATGAAGAGTTTCTTTGTCTAAGACTTTTATCAGGCATGCTTTTTAAAGTTTCTCTCCCAGCAGTAACTTGAGTCTCTAATCTCCTGACAGCATCCTTTGTCTTAGTGTCATATCTGAAGAATCATCACCATGCTCACAAGTTCTAGGCTTTTTCCTATGTTATCTTCTTCATTTTATTTGGTTTTATGATCCATTCTGTGTCACATTTTCAGAGTGTCAAGTCTGTGTGTCATTTCATTTTTGGCATGTGAATATCCAGTTGTTCTGGGACCACTGATTAAAAAAAAATCTTTCTCCTCACCTAGAATACCAAGAATCATCCAGAACTGACATCTCTCCCCCCAGCTCACTTTCAGTAACTCAGTGTGGACACATAATCATCAGCTGCCAAATTCTACACATTTCCCCTGTCAACATGAAGCTCATATTCTCCCTATGTGCAAGCTATACTCCTTCACAGTTTGCTTGCCCTCTCCATCCTCAGAGGCAGCCTTTTTAATTAATACCTGCCCTGACTCCACAATTTCTCTCCAAGGTTTGTTGCACAGTGTACCTTGTGTCATTCCTTGGCCCCATCCACTGCAAAACCATAGTATCCTCAACATTTCTTTGCAACATATTCAGGACTTCCCATGAGTTATTCAGTTTCTGGACTTAAGTTTTAATTACTATTAATTAAGAGATTCATGAAACAAAAATGTCTCTGACCTATAATTCCCTTGCTCAGTGACAGATACTTCCTGAAATGCAGAAGGGTAATGTTTATAGAAGATAGCAAGCCATGCATTTTACATTCCCTAAACAAATTTATTTGACTCATCTATATAAGAAGTGCACAGTAACATATGGATGAGAGGTACATAGACAGGAAATACGTCAGCATGTATGCTTGCCCCTGATAGGACCTCATGGAAAATGCTGTGAATTTTGGGTTTTGCCTTTTTAAGCTCCTGCCAGCCATGATGCAGTGCCATTTTCTGGAATTCCAGAGATGGACTTGCCTAGACAATCTATCAAATTTTCCAGTATGTAATAAAAGTTTGCTTAAAAGTTGGCTTTGAAGTAGTCTTGTTCTCTATCAGTGGAATCAGCAGTTCCACTCTGCTTCATCCATATCCTGTCCATTTCACATCAGGGCCACACTGCCTTGATTATAACAGTTTGAAAAGAAAGTTTTGAAGTAGAGTGTTGTTAGCAGTGCAACTTTGTCCCTCCTTCAGTATTTTTTGGGCAGTTCTGGATATTCTGCTGTTTTAAAATAAGTTTTCCAATTCTTATTAATATTTTTATCAGTTTTCCTTGATAGCTTGCTTCCCTTGTTGATTTTATAAATTAGTAAATAAGAGTTTTTTCATTTTATATTACTGTTACACATATTGTTTTGCACTTTTGAATTTTAATTTAAGTTCTAGATTTTTTCAAATATTTTTTAGATTAATAAAGGAAGTATTCATTAGGAGAGGGGCAGAGCTTGCAAGGGTATTCAGGGGACAATCTGCAGGACTCAATTTTTGTCCACCAAATAGGCTCCAGGCGTTAATCCAAGGTCATCAGACTTGATGAAAAATGCTGTCACCTGCTAAGCGATCTCATTGAAGCCACAATTTTAGCTTTATATTATGAATTATCAGGGTTTTTTTTTTAATATACTGGGGACTCAGTTTCTGTAGCTCAGGCTGACCACAGCTTGGAGACCTCCATTCCTCAGTCTCTTTGGCATTTGTAGGTGCACATTTGAACTTCTATCAGATCTAACATGTATTTTGTTGTAATAAGTGGGATAGGAATCTACCTTGTTAATCTCCTTTATTGTTTATCCAGTTGTCCCCAAACCATTCACTTAATAATTTACATTTGATTTTACCAATGAGTTGAAATGTCATTTTCACTAGAGCTTGAATCTTTAGTTATAAGACTCTTGACATTTACTTCCTGATCTTCTGGTTTTATTACTTGTGTATTATTCAGTACTGTATTATTTAATTATCATGGTTCTTCGATATATTACAGGACAAGTTGCCTGAACATTCCCTGTTCATAATTTCCCCCAGCATTTACCCATGTGTTCTTCTTTACACAACTTACAATATTCTCATAGATTAATGTCAAATCTTATTAGCATCTGCAGCTCTGTCACATTACACCTTTGGATTAATTTATGGGAAGCCAAGAATCTCATGATATTAAATTTGGGGTCACTTTTTGAAAATGTTAATTCCTGTGCAAGCTAAACTCATGGATATTATGACTCTATAGCTGTCCAATGGCAAGCTGAAAATTAGAAACTTTAAAATGTGCACACTTTTGTTGGAACAAAGATAATCAGAGACCAGAACATTTAATTCTGATTCAAAGGGTGGCTTAGATGTATCTTCCTAAGAGAGGAAGATTGGCAGGAAAGCTTCTTTTTTTTTTTCCTTCTTTAATTTGTATTTATCAAAAAAACAGTAAAATGAATTTAAAATGTGGAAGAGTTAACAATAACTATAAAGAGGATAAGAATCATAAGCATGGCTTATCAAAGGTGGTAATGCAAATAAGATTGCTACACATATATTTACTTTGTGCTCAGCTTTCCCTCTGAATTTTTTTTCCATCCCTGTATATACATATGTAATGACCTCCCACCACATCAGGTCATTTTACTTCTCCGCAACTCCCCATCCCCTCCCTGGGCAGGGAGCAGACAGTCCTATGGTCCCACTGACCCAATAATGCTTGGATCAGTCTCCAAACAACTTCAGAAGCTTATTGGTTTATGTAGAAAAATTTTAAAGAAGAAAGAAAGAAGAGTGAAAAATAGGCTTAGATTTTTGGAGACACAGAATGGGAACAAATGATAGATTAGATAAGAACAATTTGAGGATGACCCAGAAGACAAAAGAAAAAAGAAAAAAAAAAGTTGCAGGGTGAGAATCTTGGGTGAGAAGAGATACCAAGGTGTTCAAAGAAAAATGGCAAGTGTGATTGATTGGACCTGGATAAGAAGTTTGAGCAGCACAAATCAGGAAAAAGCAACTACTAGCACTGAATGTATGTATGTATATGTGTGTGTGTGTTTCCCTCTCTCTTTGTATGTATGTATATGTGTCTGTGTGTGCCTCTGCGTATCTGTGTGTGTGTGTGTGTGTGTGTGTGTGTGTGTGTGTGCATGTATGTGTTCATGTGGCAGTGTTGTATCGATAGCTATTTCTTAGAACAACAGCAAGTGAGTTAACTTTAAAGGCTGAAATAAGCCAGGAAACTCATTAGGGATGATCATAGCAGTTTGCACTAGGGGTAAATGATGCGTTCTTCTGACAATGAGGAATGAGGTGGGGAAGACTTTATTTGACCTCTGAGACTCCTGAGGGCTAAAGTGATTTATTATTGCAACAAATTCTACTCTTTTATCTCCACGACTACTACTGTGCCATCAGGGACTTTGAAGGCTAAGAAAGATTGTTGAATTAATTTAGATGCTGGGCAGTGCAGGGGTTCCTCACATTCAAATCTAATGCAAAGTAAAAAACTGAAGCACTGCACAAGGAAACATGACATTTTTGTCCTCCAACTCCTGTATAATAGTGAGAAAGTAACTGAATGTCACTTTCTTTATTTGATAAATCATGACAAGAGCAGCAATCTTATCTCTTAGATCTGTTAAGAAAATAAATAAGACACTGATTATCTGTCTATCCTCATAGAACACGTGTCAGCAGATGGAATCAGAGAACCTAGGTCCTAAGTAACTCTATCATTATATGCCCACTTTATATTTTGATTAGACAGCTCACTCTACTGATTTTTCTTTTTCTTTCCTGAAGTTAAGTATAAGGTAAGTATTTAAGGTAATATTAGATAAAACTGCAAGTTACGGGTCATATGAGGCACCTCTATGGCACAAGCAAGGAAAGAGAGAACTTTATGGCTCAGTAAACAGGAAGAAGTAAGATAGACTGATTTCTACATTGCATTCTTAATTAACGTATCATTAAGTCTGATGATTTATTGATTTATTAACTCACCTTTGCTTTGGCACATTCATGTTTGTAAAGTGGGTAAGAGTTTGCTGTTCATGCATACCTTAGTGGTGACAGCCATGACTGCCATTAAGACTTGTAGCAAGGACCAGCAATGTGAGCACTCTGATTCTAAATAGAAGTCCTCCATTTCCATCATTGAACAGAAATGACTCAAGAGTAGGTCTCAGAATAGAATTATGTACAAAATCATAATGTAAACATTTTGATGTTTAAGATACATTTCAATTCACTGCTCCAAATTCTCCATCTTCTTGATCTCGCCCAGAAACTTAATATTTCAAGCTTCTCTGTAGCCTCTTATACACAGAGGACAATGACACCTAGTTTATTAAAGCAATAGTCTTGCACTAAGAACACAAGGGAATCTTAATGTCTGTACGGGCCTAAGAGTTCACCAGAATATATCCATATTCACTGCCTGGGGATTTACTTTATTAATAAATATGACATTTTCTTTCTTGTATTAAAGATATGCTACAGACATCTCATAGACAACCTAGATAATTTAAGTCAATGTATGCTGAATAAACATGTTGGAGAAAGCAGAGTAGGACATTAGCAATATGACAAATACTGCTTGAAACACAGAGCAATATGGTTGTGCACACACATTCAAATATATGGTAACACCAAAAAAGTAAAACTATCACCCATAGTAAGAATGAACAGACCTAACAAAATATCTTTCTTTAAAGGATGTGCCTTCTAGTATTGAAGCTGGAAAGTCTGATTTCACTTACAAAATACATTTTTTATTGCTTTTATTCTTATTTTAAATTATGGGGAAGCTCTTAATTTTATCGCACCATTGATTTTATGAATATAAAAACTAAGATGAATATGTAATCAGAGCAACAGAAGTAAAATAAAAAATAGGAGAAAAGGGCACACACACACACACACACACAAATAAATGAGGATACTTCATGTTGAACCACCCTGACAATTCACCCTCTGACAGAGGACATCAAGGCAGTTTCCTCATGAAAGGCTTACCAGTAGAAGCAGTTATTTCACACTTAATGACAAAAATTGATCAATAGACCTTTTTGTTAAGACACTTTGGTAGTACTCATGAGAATTAAATATGCTTTACATCAGTAATTCTTATTCTAAACATTTACACTATTGGTAGGAAAACTATGCATAATAGTTTTTAGATTCATAGTGATAATTATTATTTTATTAATATAAAAATGAGAATAATTGTTTTGCTTAAATGGCACCAGTAAAATATGCTATAGTACATCCTTGGATCAGAATACCACACAGCCATATAATAAAAAGAATTAGAAAAATGATAAATGATACAATATACAAAACATAGTTCACACTATCATTCTATTCTGTGCTTATAAATAAGAAAATTTGAGAGATGCCACAGAAATGTCAGGAGACACAGAGGAAAGAAGTTTAAATACTGCTGAGAAAAGGTTAAAAAAAAACTCTTTGGAACCCAGCCCCCGAGATGGTTCACAGCTTAGGCAGAACACAATCTGCTCAGAACATGGCTGGATTCAAGGCACTGTGACCTCACTGGAGCAGCTGACCCTCTCTAAACACACAGTGGATTAAGAACCCTCAGAACAACAGCTCACTAAGAGCCGACCAAAGAGTGAATTGAGGAAACAATGGGTAAATACCAGTGCAAGAATACATACAACAATACAAAGATCAACAAGACACCTCCAGAGGAAGCTAGTGGTTCCTTATAGCTTCAAGACCTGAACATAACAATGAAAAGGAAACAGAAGGAAATGACATTAAAAACAGCTTTATGAAACTAATTGAAGCCTTAAAAGAGGATATAAAAAACTCCCTTAAAGAAATAAAAGAAAATACAAACAGAAAATCAGAAGAGATGAAAAAATCCCTGAAAGAAAATTTTAAAAAGCCAAGAAAGAGAAAACAAACAGGTGAAAAAAACTTTACAGGAATTAAAAATTGAAATAGAAGCAATTAAGAAGACACAAACTTGAGACAATGCTGGAATAAGTAAATCTGAAAAAAAGACCTGGAACCTCAGACTCAAGTATAACTAGAAGAATCCAAGAGATGGAAGAGAGAATCCTGAAGTGGAAGACTTAATAGTTGGTAATAGATACATCAGTTAAAGAAAACACTAAAACCAAAAAAAAAATTCATAACACAAAATGTTCAGGAAATGTGGAACACCATGAAAAGGCCAAACTTGAGAATAATTAGAATCGAACAAGAAAAAGAATACCAGCTTGAAGGCACAGAAAATATATAGAAGAAAACTTCCCCAACCTAAAGATTCAGGAAGCCTACAAAACACCAAATAGACTAGATCCACATACAAAGTTTCTTACCATATAATAATTAAGCCACTAAACCTACATTACAAAGAGAAAATACTAAGAGCTAGAAATGAAAAAGGCTAAATCACCTAAAAAGGCAGACTCATCAGAATAACACCTGACTATTCAATGGAAACAATGAAAGCAAGAAGGTCCTGGTCAGATATTATACAGACACTAAAAGTACCTGGATGACAACCTAGAGTACTGTACTTAGCAAAGCTATCAATCAACACATATGGAGTAAACATATTTATTGACAAAATCAGATTTAATCAATACCTCACCACAAATCTGTCTCTACAAAAAGCCCTAGAGATAAAATGCCAACCTAAGAAAACCAGAAACAGCCATGTAAACACAAACAATTGATAAGCCCATAGAAGAACACCTCCCCCCACACACACACAAAGGAAATACAAGCTACTACCAAAAATGGCAGGAAATATCAATCACTGGCCATTAATATCTCTTAATATCAATGGAATCAATTCAACTATGAAAAGACACACCCTAGCATGATGGATATGAAAACAGAAACCATCCTTCTGCTATATACAAGAAACATACCTCAACTTCAAAGACAGACAAAGGCTCAAAGTAAAGGGCTGGGAAAAGACTTTCCAATCAAACGACCCTAGGAAACAAGCTGGTGTAGCCATTCTAATATCTAACAAAATAGACTTTAAACTAAAATCAAAAAAAGTGACCAGAAAGAACACTACTTATTCATCTCAGGAAAAATCCACCAAGACAAAATTTCAATACTGAATATCTATGCCCCTAACACAAGGGCACCTACATATGTAAAAGAAACACTACTAAAGCTTAAACCTCATATCAAATCTGATACACTAATAGTGGGAGATTTCAATACCCCACTTTTACCCTTAGATATGTTATTCAGACAGAAACTCAGCAGAGAAATAAGGGATCTAGCAGAACTTATGACCCAGAGGGACTTAGTTGATGTATACCAAACCCTCCACCCAAACAAAAAGGAATATACATATTTATCAGAACCCCAGGGAATTTTCTCTAGAATTGACCACATACTAGGTCATAAAGCAAATATCAAAAAGATGAGTATAAATCCTTGTATCACATCACATCACCATGGTCTAAAGATAGAGCTCAACAACATCAAAGATCACAGAAAGCCAACCAACTCATGGAAACTAAGCATCACTCAACTGAAACACCTCTGGGTCAAGGAAGAAATTAAAATAAAATTTAAAACTTCCTAGAATATAAAAAATGAATCCATGACATATTCAAACTTATGGGATACAATAAAAACAATCTTAAGAGGAAAATTCATAACACTAGATACCTACTTGAAAAGACTAGAGAAATATCACACAAGAAGACTATCAGCACAGCTGAAAGCCCTAGAACAATTAGAAGCAAGCTGACCTAGAAGGAGTACATGGCAGGAAATAAACTTAGAGCTGAAATCAATGCAATTGAAACAAAAAGAACAATAAAAATAATCAAGGAATCAAAGAGAAAGTCAACAAGATAAATAAACCCTTATCCAAACTAATCAAAAAACAGAGAGAATATCCAAAATCATAAATGAGAAGGGCGGCATAACAACAGACACCCAGAAAATCCAGGGAATTACCAGGTCATATTCCACTAAAATTGAAAACCTAGAAAAATGGAGAGCTTTCTGGACAGGTACTATTAACCAAAAATTAAATCAAGATCAGATTAAAGACATAAACGGACCCATAACAGCAAAGCAAATTGAAGCTGTCCTTAAAAATCTCACAAATAAAAAAAGCCCAGGCCCAGATGGGAATGTCAGTGCAGAATTCTACCAACATTCAAAGAAGAGCTAATACCAACACTCCTCAAACTGTCCCACACAGTAGAAACTGAAAAAATATTGCCAAACTCTTTGTATGAGGCCGCAATAACCCTGATACCCAAGTCACTCAAAGATACAACAAAGAAAGAGAATTACAGACCAATTTCCCTCATGAATATTGATGCACAAATTCTCAACAAAATCCTGGCAAACCAAATTCAACAACATATAAAAAAAGTCATTCACCACGATGAGGTAGACTTCACCCCAAAAATGCAGGGTTGGCTCAACATAAAAAAAAAAAATGTTATGTATCATAAAAGCAAAGTGAAAAAAAAATGATCATCTCCTTAGATGCTGAAAAAGCCTTTGATAAAATCCAATACTCCTTTGTGATAAAATTCCTTGGAGAGATCAGGAATACAGGGAAAATACATAAATATAATACAGGCAATTTACAAAAAGCCGATGGCCAACATCAAACTAAATGGAGAAAAACTCAAAGTAGTCCCACTAAAGTCAGAAACTAGACAAGGCTGTCCCTCTCCCCTTATCTATTCAACATAATTATCAAAATTTTAGCTAAATCAATAAGAGAACGAAAGGAGATTAAGGAGATACAAATTTGAAAAGAAGAAATGAAACTATATTTGCAGATGATATGATTGTATACATAAGTGACCCACATAATTCTACCAGGGAACTTCTACAAGTGATAAACATCTTCAGCAATGTAGCAGGATACAAGATTAACTCAAAGAAATCAGTAGCCCTCCTAAACCCTAAAGACAAAAGTGATGAAAAAGAAATAAGGGAAACATCACCCTTTATAATAGCTGCACATAGCATTAAATACCTTGGGGCAACTACAACCAAAGAAGTAACAGATCTGTTTGACAAAATCTTTACATTACTGAAGAAGGAAATTGAAGAGGATATCAGAAAATGGAAAGATCCCCCATGTTTCTGGATAGGTAGGATCAACATAGTAAAAATGGCTATCATACCAAAAGCAATCTACGGATTCAATGCAATTCCCATCAAAATCTCAACACAAATTTTTACAGACCTTGAAAGAACAATACTCAATTTCATTTGGAATAACAAGAAAGCCAGGATTTCCAAAACAATTTTGCTCAACAAAAGAGCCTCAGGAGGCATCATGGTCCCCAAATTCAAAATATACTGTAGAGCTAAAGTAATAAAAACAGCTTAGTACTGGCATAAAAACAGACTTGTGGATCAAAGGAATTGAAACAAAAACCCCAACATTAACCCACACATGGATGAACAACTGATTTTTGACAGAGAGGCAACAAATATACAATGGAATAAAGACAGTATCTTCAACAAATGGTATTGGCAATAACTGGATGGTAGTATGTAGAAAAATGCAAATATATCCAAACCTATCACCCTGCACAAAACTCAAATCCAAGTGGATCAAAGACCTCAACATAACCCCAGCTACACAGAACTTGATAGAAAAAAAAGTGTGAAATACCCTCCAATGCATTGTCACAGGTGACAACTTCCTAAATATAACACCAGTAGCACAGACACTAAGAACAACAATCAATAAGTGGGACCTCCTGAAACTGAGAATCTTCTGTAAGGCCAAGGACACAATCAATAGGACAAAATGGCAGTCTACAGAATGGCTTTTCATCAACCCTACAAGGGATAGAGGATTGATCTCTAAAATATACAAATAACTCAAGAAACTAGATCCCAAAACCCTAAAAAAAACCAATAAAATGTAGGGTTCTGAACTAAAAAGGGTATTCTCAGCAGAAGAATTACAAATATCTGAAAGGTACAAGATAAAGTGCTCAACATCTTTAACCACCAGAGAAATGCAAATCAAAACAACTTTGAGATACTACCTTACACCTGTCAGAATGGCTAAGAATAAAGTCACAGATGACAGCCTATACTGGAGAGGTTGCAGAGCACTTCTTCATTGTTGGTGGGAGTGTAAGCTTGTTCAGACACTCTGGAATGCAATGTGGCAGTGTCTCAGAGAACTGGGAATCAATCTCCCCAAGTATCCAACAATACCACTATTGGGTATATACCCTAAAGATACACATTTTCACCTCAAAAACATTACCTCAACTATGTTCATAGAAGCATTATTCATAATAGCAAGAACCTGGAAATAACCTAGATGCCCCTCAACTAAAGAATGATTAACAAATTGTGGTTCATCTACACAATGGAGTACTACTCAGCAGTAAGAAAAGATGATATCCTAAAATATGCAGGCAAATGGATGGATTTGGAGAATATCCTCCTGAGTGAGGAGGTATCACAAACCCAGAAAGATAAACAGGGGATGTACTCACTCATTAGAGGACTTAAAAAAAAAAAAAAAAAGATGTCATTGTATACAAGAGTTCAAGGTTAGAACATAGCTAAATGACATAGTGCTTTACTTCTGCATTAATGTCCTCTGGCAGGGGTGTGGGTGAGAAAGGACTAGTTTTATTTAAAGGGCTGGCCACAGGGAGTTTAATTATGCTCCAGTAAGTGAATGAGCAGCATGAATGGGCTTTTTTTGTAAATGGGGAGATCTTAAGAGTGGGTATGAACCTGAGAGGACTGATAACTGAGTTTGATGGGGTACATGTTATAAAATCACCAAATAATAAATAAAAATATGTATATGTAAAAGAGAAAAAGAAAAGTCTTAAACATACTCTGAGAAATTTTTTTTCTCACAAATGAATGCAACAAGATGGTCTGGTGCCTCTGGAAACAGGTGAGTTTTTACTGTTTACATACCTGTGGCATCTGACTAAAACTATACTAATATCACATTTGACATATATATTGTATTATATACATGTATGCATATATATATATAATATAACTATTACAGATGTATAGCCAGTCTCTGGTCTCTATCAGATTTTGATGTCCTATGGACCTAAAAGAAAATCATCCTTTTACTTGGTAAAGAGGATCTTTGCACTCGTAGCACTTTGCCAGCTGTCTAAAGGAAGAACAAACCAAACAATTTCAGGGCTCCTCTTGTAAGAGTGTTGTTACAGTCACATACAAGTCAGGACCTACTTCCTGGCACTTAGCAAGCACATGAAAGAAACCAACAGACAATTGAGACTCTACTGGTAGGGTCTTTCTAGGCATGAATTGGTGGAGCAAGGGCTGCAGGTCCTATGAACAGAATCTTTCATTTCCTATCCCGGTGTAGAGCATCCAGAAAGGAAGTGAAATCTTCCCTGACCTCAGGCAGTATTACTGATAGGTAAATGGGAGATCTCATACACTATAGACTCATATTTTGCCTACTTGTATGAATAATGTACATATATTCTTATCTCTGCTGTATTTAAACATTGATTCCACATACCAGGCTGAGTTTTGAGAATCTGCTCAAACTTACCCAAAGAGTATGACAGAGAGGCCTGGGACATGGAGAATGACAGCTTGGCTCTTGTCAGCCTGGGCCATCACTCTCATTACTGACCCTTTCTGCTCCAGAAATTCCTTATTCTTAAAACTGGCATACTGATAATATTCTCATCAAAAGGTTACAATAAGATAAGGACTCAGCCTTCAGCACTCAGAGGTTACTAGGAGCTACAATTATGACTTGTCAGGTTCAGTGGGCTTATGGATTTGGATGCCACAACTCACAGGAATTCCTTATGTAATTCCAATATGAGGTTGAGACTAGGTATTAAATTTTGATTAAAAACCTTTTTGTTATAAATATTATCATAAAAAGTTGATTTTTTTTATTGTTGTTGTTTGGTTGGTTAGTTTTGGTTTTTCAAGTAGTCTTTTGAGAAAAATCTTGGTTGTCCTGGACCTCCCTCTGTATTCCAGGTTGGCCTCAAACTTACAGAGATTCCGTTGTCTGTGCATCCTGAATGCTTAAATTATTTTTTAAATAACTAAAATAAAAACATCAAGTAAAAAAAAATTAACTGAACTCAAAGTGTGTGAACACAATAAACAGTTAGAATGTAAGCTAAGGAGTTAAGAGCTTTGCATTAAATTTTACACTTGCCAAGTTTTAAGTATTTTTTAAGTTTTAAGTATTAGTAGAAGTATTTCTGTAGCCCAATACACATATTTAAAAGTAGCTTGGCCTCTATTTTCTTGTCCATTATACTGAGATGCTGGCTTGTTTTGTGCAAAGCACTTTGAGAATAGCACCAGCTGTTGCTATAGTAAATAAAGTTAAGACGTTTTACAAAACTCTCCTTGAGTCACTTGTAAAGTGGACATCAGTGAAAGCATGTTTCTGCCAGGTCCTTCAGCCATTCCATTTGCACTTGGGAAAGTGACAAGCCTTGCTTTGCTGCTCATTGTTCTCCAGTTTAACACATCCTCCAGGATTGCCTCAGCCCAACCATCACCACCACACCCCCACTGCCCTCACCACCGTGGAGTGTTTAGCTGCTTCAAGCTGCCCACATACAAGTCATAACAGAAAAACAGGTCATCTCTCATAGTTCTCACATATCTGCAGACGTAAACACCCAATAAAACGGATGACATTTGAGAGTTGGCTTTCCAGAGCAAAAACTAGCAAAGCCAGCCAAGGTCACTCAAAATCAGCCAAATGATCAAGAAAAAGTAGAGCCATGGGACCCCATTGAGAAACTACATATTTGTATGTGGGTGGGGGAAGAAGGCTCATAGTTCACATCACACCCCACCATCATTAAGCACCAAATGTCTTAGTACTCAGAAGGGAATGGGTTAAAAATTTCTCTCCCTTCTCTCTGTTTTTCCTTAGTGAAAGCTGCAGTGGAGGTATGTCTTGTCTGGCTGCCCTTTGTTTTAAGGATATCGATTGTTAACACAATGACTGGGCAGGAGATGGAAGGCACCATCATTAGTGCAGCCACCTCATCAGTTGTTACAGAGCTCAGAAAGACACTAATGGATAAACAAGGTCAACAGCAGCACCACTGGCCAGTTCACAATGTCCCAAGGTGGCAGAGCTTCAGCCACACCTTTCTATCCCTCCATGGCAAACAAAACCCATTAGTACTGATGCTTGGGGTCTACAAAATGTACCTTGGATAAAAAACTATATCACACTACCTTGCACACCACACTGTCATTGATAGATCATTTAAAGGAGCATTGTCTGTACACAGATGATGTGGCAAAGAAGACTGGAAGCTGTCTGCCTTATTTTATGGATTTTCTTTCCAGTACTGGGGAGCAGTGTTGGATAAGGTCTATGAGTAGGTAGCCATGGTCACTGCCAACACTTAGTGACTGTCTACATCATAATAATGATGTTTTAATGTCTTCCATATGCTGTTTAGTTTAATCCTTATGATTGCTTCACAGAGAATTTATTTTTAAGTAATATTTTTATTTATTCTTTGAAAATATTATACATTTATACAATGTGTTTTGATTATATTCATCTGACACTACTTCCCTCCAGTGCTTCCTAGAGACCTATATCCTAAAACCCTCAAAACTATGTGCCCTGTGAATTTCCCTGTCCCAGTACAATTAGTGCATGTACTGAAGCATGAGCAACCTGCCAGAAACTACATCCTCAAAAAGAGAGTGACTCTTCCTCCCTCAGCTCTATCAACCGCAAACCACCTGGGGTAGGTGTGGCCTTGTGAGAAATTTTACTGGCTTGATTTTATACAGGCAATTACTACTTCTGTGAGTGTCTGTAACAAGAATGTCATGTCTATAAGTCTGCATTTTATATCTCTCTTTCCAATCTGTTGGGAATATATAGCTTGTATATTCTTCCTGCCCACCTTTCCTTTGTGTCCCCAGAGTCTAGCTGCCCAGAAACTCAGAAAATCATTTGTTTTTCCAGAAATAGGGGAACCTAAGGCTTGAAGAGACTGATCTACTTGCCTACCTTCTCTCCATTCTTCAGCAATGAAGTTCATGTAAAAACTCTGTTGACTGCTTGATTTATTCCCATATGTCTAAGATGCTTATAATTTTTGTACCTAAAGTTTCAGGTCCTAAGATTCCAAGATCTCAAGTCAAATGTATAGCTAGTTGTCTCCTGGTTTCATTTCTGTTGCTCTGACGAAATACTCTGATGAGAAGCAGCTTAAGAGATACAGGAGTGTGTTTCAACATGCTATTCTAAGTAACACCAGTTCAGTATTGTCAGAGAAGTCAAAGCAGGAACTCTGAGTATCTAGTCATATGACAGTCATAATCAAGAGCAGAGAGAAATGAATGCATGTATTTTCCCTTGGTTTCTTACTTGTGCTTAGCTCAATTTGACTTCTCTTATATATAGTTCAGAACTTCTGCCTAGGCCACAGTGGGCTAGGTTTTTTTCCCACATTGATTAACTTGATTAAGATAACTTCCTGCAGAAACATCCATAGGCCACCTCATTGCAGACAATTCTGATTGAGACCCTCCCCCAGGTGACTCTCAATTGTGTCAAGTTAATGAGTAAAGTTAATAATCAAAGCTGTTAATTCTGTGAACATAACAGAAACTACTTGTCTTAGTTAGGGTTTCTATTGCTGTGAAGAGACACCATGACCAGAATAATTCTTATTAAGGAAAATGTTTAATTAGAGATCGCTTACAGTTCCCATCAGATGTTTAGGTCATTATTGTCATTTGACAGTGGCATTCAGGCAAACCTGGTACTTGAGAAGGAGCTGAAAGTTCTACAACTTGATCCTCAGGCTACAAAGGCAGTCTGTGTTCACACTGGACCTAGCTTGAGCATAGGAGAACTCTAAGTCCACCTCCACAGTAATACAGTTCCTCCAACAAGGCCACACCTACTCCAACAAAGCCACACCTCCTAATATGGGGGATATTTTCTTTCAAACCTACACATAAATTACAGAATTTAACTGGTAAGATAAACTATAATCAGACCTGGCTAGAAAGTAGGAATTCAGCTTTCCCTTTAAATCCTGACAATTCAAAAATTCAGTGAGTGAGTGTACCAATACTCTCTGTATCACATGGGAGTGTGCTAGAAAGAAAGAAGCTCCCCAGGGGGTGTTTCAGACCTCTTGAGTGTATTCTCATTTTAGTATAATCCTCATCAGATTTGCAAAAACATTTAATTCTGAAAAGTGTTGTTCAAACATTCTTTCCAGAACCATAACACTGATCTTGAAAGAGCCAACGCAATCCAATGCTCTACAAGGGAATCAGTCTCTAGAAAAGAAAAGAGTCTTTATTTTTAAGAAACTTCCACTCAAAAATCCAAGGCTTGGTACAACAGGACACCATGTAAGCAGGCCCAGTGAAGAGAGGCCTTGTGTTCTTAGGGATGTGAACTCAAACTGACCTGGGTTTGGTTCTTGACCCTACCACCTGTTCTCTGGAGAATCTGCTACAAACTGGAAACTCCTAAGTCCTCAGGAGGTTCTTTATTAGAGGACTAAAACTACCCATCTGAGGAATTCAGTTCTGGCTGTCCTTTTGAATCAACTGAAGGTTTTTATGAGAAAAGGCAGGTGCTTGGATCTGTGACCACAGAGTGGGGTTTTTATTGCACTATAGTGACTCTTTGCTCTTAGTATCATTTTAAAGCCACCTGGTGGAGTCTAGCATGTCTCCAGAATTTATATCCCCTGACCTCAGAAAGGATGGTAGCCATGTACCAATGTCATACCTGCCAGAACTCCTATCTCCAACATGGAGTTTCTGTTGAATTTCTCTTTGCCTAGAACCTGTTTGCAGGACCAGTCACCTGTTAGCTCCAAGGAACTTCACAAAGGAAGACTAAAATTTCCTAATGGAAGCAAAGGGCCCAAGAGAACTATACCTTGAGAGAGTCACTAAACTGTGTCTTTCTTAGTAGGGGACTTTAAAAGAAAAACTCTGACTACATTATAAAAAATGTTTACCTAAATATGAGTATTTAGGAGTACAGATAACTTGTTTTACAAAGAAATATAATAATTGCAAAGCAACCTGACTTCCAATACACTTTTAGCAGACAAATTTTTCTCAGGACTAGATTCTAAAATGCCCCATGGACCTCTGTGTTAGTTTATCCTTCCTTGGGACAGCTAATTATAGTACCCTGTGGGAATTAGTGCTTTCCATAGTATTCACAGTAAGGGAAATGTTTCCATAGTTAACAGAGAATTGTCTGAAAAAAGGGTCTGAGATGTAGATGGAGGCTGGCAGGGGGTTTAGAAGCAGGCTTTAAGGGTGGTAGTAATAACCTCAAGCTCCAGTCAGAAAAAGTCACACATAGTAGATATAAGGTAGACATAAGGTCCCTTGAAGATCCAAGAAGTGCCTGGCAATTTGACTGGCTTCGATCCTTTGTATGCTTAACCAGGCTGCACTCCCAAGACTAGCTAGGCAACAAACAGGATTTTATGACTAAAGAAAAAAGGAAGAGAGGAAGGCAGGAAGGAAAGAAAGAAGACAGAGAAGTAAACAAAGAAAATTATTAGAGCTAGGTGGGAAAAAAATGGAAGGGTAGAGAGAGTGGCATGGGTATGTTCACAATATATAAAATTCCCTAAAATTACTGCCAAAATAATTTTTAAACTTCGTTTAAAAAAATAAATGAATGTATTTTTTTCTTATAGCTAGTATGCTCAATCGGTCAAAGAAATGTAAACCAACAATATACAAAGAGCTACATTAAATCAATTAAATTAGCATCATATGTTTTCTCTTTCCTCAAGAACTTAATAATAAACTCAGTTTTCAATGTGGCTAGAACCATCAGTGTGCTGGGAAGAAAGGAATACAGGACTCTGTCCTTATGTCCCATGGAATGTCAAGTGACCTTCCTTGCTGGCCTTCCCTCTTTTGCAATGTTCCTTAGTTACAGAATAGTGAGAAAGGACAGGTTACCTGATGTCTAAGATACATGTAAATCCACACCCACTACAAAGGACTGTTTGATAAAGTAGCCAGAAATAACCACATGTCCACTTCCACATATTGAGAACTCCGCACTAGAGTTTCTAAATTGCTATTTAGAATCTGTTGGGAGCCAAAGCCTGACTCAGCCATATTTTATAAGTTAGCTTCTACAGCTAAGCCATTTGTTAGAAGACTTTATTGTTTTAAGCTAAGCCATGACTCCAGGTGGCTTCCTTTGATTCTCTGAGACAAGCAGGTGACATTCTCCAGGCCTTCAACTGACAATAGATAGATTTCCATATCAATTATACCCTGTCTGTTACTTCTCCTCACAGGGTTGCCACCTTCTTTTCAATATCCCACCCCTTTCCTCCCAGCTTCCTGCCTGGCAGAGATTCTGTATAAATATTGGCTGAAATAATAAAGCTATGGGGGACTTGATCAGAGATCTTTGTCTTGTCCTTCTATTCTTTGTGTTCCTGCCTTCCATTTGTTTCATTCCCAGGTTCAGGTCCATGCTGAAGACCCTGCTGGCCGGGGAAAAGGATCTATATCCAGGTGATATTTCTCACATCCCTCCTTTATTTGAGATTAATTTACAGATTTCTCATAATTACTATAAGACCCATTCATATTGCGTTTTGCAGATTATGAAGCATGTATTCAAATATCATAGAGCTCACGATTATAAAAGGGAAATTATGATGTAGAGAAAGATCTACAGATGTGTAGTATGAGACATTGGTGGAAAATAACAAGGGAAGAACTTGAACCAGGTTCAAGCAGGCATTAGTCCACTTTCTCCAATCATACATCAACCTTTACCTCTTACTTTCCCCCTAAACTCCCATTAACGCTCATAGGTCCTCTTTGCAGAAACACACTCCCATTCATATGCAACTAACAATAAGAGTCCAAGGCAAAACTGAAGAATATAAGAAAGAGAAAGCTGGGTCGGTCTCTCATTCTCTGTGTCTGTCTGTCTCTGTCTCTCTCTCTCTCTCTCTCTCTTTCTCTCTCTCCCTCCATCCCTCTCCTCTCTTGACTTAAAATAGAATTCTTTCATAGTTTAACTTTTGGATCTGCTTTGACTGCAGCCCTATAAAAAGATCTTGGGCTTTAGCTTTCAGAACTATCTTTTATCTTTCCATCTATACCTGTCAGTTGTTCCTATTGGTCCCCTGTCTGGATTCCTACCATCCCACCACATACAGCTTAACCAATGAACAGTCTCTTCCCACTAAAGCCTTTATAAATTAAGGACTTAGTATTTTGGGTTTAACTCAATGTATACAAATACTTTCCTAAAGCTTTATGCATCTGTATATTCTTTGTATGAATGTAAAAATTCAAGAAAATTTTACTTCTATGTGCTTTCTGGTGTCCAGTATTTTCATGTCTATTGTATATTTTAGTCATCAAAACAGAAAACAATATTTTTTGTTACAAAAAAAGTATATTCAAGGTGTAAGGATCTGCTCAGACACTGAATCATGAGAATAGTTAGATTGCAGAGTCAGCATTTTCTCCTCTTCTGCAGTCCCAGTACCATAGTGAAGACAAGAGGCTATCTTAAACATTCAGAAGACAAGAATGAGGACAAGACTGAGAGGTGGTCTTCAACATCCCTGGCTATCAGGTCTTTGTGAATATCAAAGACCTCATAGCATGAGTAATGACAATACTTTGCAAACATCAAGTTAACTAGTGAAAAAGCGGAAATATAAACCACAAAACTAATGTAAGCTTTAACATCTAGCTCTGCTCTGCAGCACAGAAAGATGGGCTCTGCACTAAGCTGTCACACGTAGTTTAGGCTGCTATGACAAAATGCCATAGCTTGGCTATCTTAAGCAATAGGTACACATCTATCTGAGCTCTGGAGTCTGGATAGTGTAAGATCAAAAGGCTGATGTCAGCCTGGTTGATTGGGGGAAGGCTCCTTTGCTGGCTTGCTCTCACTACACAGGGCCAGGAATGTAAGCATTGTTGTACTCATCTACTTTCCCCCCTCACATTGGCTCTATCACAATGATCACACCAAAATACTTTCTAATGCCATCACATTGAGATCAAGACTTCAACATACAAATGTGGGTGAGACATCAGGATCCATTCTATTATATCAACTTATGCCTTCTAGGTAGTATTGATTTTCTCTAATTAACTTTTTATGTAAATGACAAAGCAGAACAAATAAAATTATGAGCTATACTTATACCCATCTATTCAGTTGAAATTCTATAGTCAAAATACAGACACTTCTCCCATCCTGTCCATTTTTTCATTTCTTTTTTATGTTAATGAGAATATTTTTTCTAAAAATATTATTACAAATAACTTTTTTCACAAAACAGTTCCCAAAGTACTAGAGTGTGCTATAAAGAACATTGCATACATCTCTGAAGTTCCGAATCAAATGTTTGAGACTGATATTTACTAGACCGTACAACCTTGAGAAAGAAATGTCAGTAATTGGAGGCTCAAGTTCATCTACTAAATAGAAATAATTGAGCTTTGTCTACCTCCTGAAATAGGTCATTTTCAGGATAAAAATAGCATGTTTTGAAAAGCAAATTGCTACACAAGTGTGAGAAATTATGCTTATTAAAAGACATTTACATTCATAACTGCATTTTTACCCTAGAGCAATCTGCCCCCAGCACCTTTCCTCCTTAGCAAAATGCATGAGTATACAGAAAATTACTAGTGAAAAAATTCTGCAAAAGATCTCATGAAAGTTTGTCAAAATTCATGCTTCCTTTTCTACTACCAAAACAATAATTTCAAAACTAGTTACTTTCCTGACTCTGAGCTACTGACTGGTTCACAGGCTCTTTTTTTGACCATGCTCTAGTCAGAGAATGTTCCTGCACCGAGACTGAGAACCAGCACTCTATCAGGTGACTCATGGCGAATTTCAGTCTGACCATCTTATATGGTGATTTATGTTCCCTTCAGAGATGTTTACACATTGATCATAATAGTCTATAAATTCTTTCTCTTTTCTTCCCAGTGTCCTATGGTGATGAAAACAGGACAAACAAAAAATATGATTCTATTCTATTTAATTTATGATTTAATATCTAAAGATTCATATCTTTGTGAAAAAATAATATGTACACATTCAACAATAATAATTAAATAAAAGGATAGCATGACTGTGAGAGTATGAACTGTAGAAAGGAGCATGGGTTTGGTCAGGTGGAAGAAAGGGAACAGGGGAAATAACAAAATTGTACTAAGAATCCTCAAAATGATACACACACACACACACACACACACACACACACACACACACACTCACTGCTGGAGAGGTAACTCAGTTGTTAAGAGTGTTTGCTACTTTTGCAGAGAACCTGAGTTTGGTTTCACCACCCATATCAAGCAGCTTACAAATTACCAGTCACTGCATCTTCAGGGTATCAAACACCTCTGACCACCTCAGATACCTGCATTCTCAGATCTTTTATTCCCTTCCAAAATATGCAAAGATTAAATTAAAAAATTCAGAAATAAACAAAATAAGTAATAGCACCTTATATTTTAGAAGTAAGAAGGATAGTTTTTTTTTTCAACATGAAGTCCATGTTTTCATGTCAGTGCTATCATTGAGGAGGAGGCTCTTCTTTTGCTCCACCCTCAAGTGCTTTCTTAATCCACAACAACCAACACAGAGTTCTGAGTGCTGGACACTGAGTTCAGATTCAACAGCCTTTATCCATTAAAAACTCTCAATCTAAAACCCATCTGCATCCTCTCATCCACCATCCCTTTGCACATATAGTAGTTTGGGACACAGTAAATCCTCTGTGGTCCATTAAGATATCCTTGATATTGCTCCTGATTTCTTTTCTGAGTTTGGCCTTGTTACTTTCTTTTCTTCCTTTTACCTTAAGGAAACATAATATTGCTGGTGGGACAATTGGAGAAAACTTAGAGATGGATCAGGAGAAGGGGCTTAATGGTATCCTCTCCACTGCTCCAAATGTATTGGAGACTTTACACAGGAGAGTTTTCATGGCAATGTTTTCCATGTTAAATGATGTGCAATCTGTAGGTTCACATACAATGAAGGCTGGCTGACTTCCAACTACCTCATAACAATTTGAATGCTGTGACAGAGAGAAACATCTTCCTATTTTCAACCCTAGTGATTTGGTTAAAGCATGATCTCAGCCACTTTAAGTTTTGACATTTCTAGACTCCTCTTATGCTGTATTTTCTCTTAATGTCACCAATCATTTTTGAAACTCTGCTGCAAAACTAATCTTTGTGTGAAATGATACATAATGGTTTTCTTACAGACAGACACACAAGGATTATGACTTTTGCTGTTTTGTGACATGTTTTTCACAGTGTAATAGAAATAGAAACATCCCCTTCTCAAGGTCAAGAAGAAATGTACGCTTGCTTATAAAAGCATCTTGGCTTCTTAAGCAGAATTCTTGAGAACTAGTTTATGATTTGATTCTTAAGACCTATAATACATAGAATAATTGTTCAATTTAAAAAGCAGCTAAGCTAAAAATGTACATTAAATCTATCATATTAATCAGCATTTAAGTGTAATTATTCAAATGACATAAAAATTCAGGAATATACAAAATCTATGGATAAAATTATACTGGACTATCTGTGTAATAGGACTGTATGTATGCTTGTGTGACACACACCTCTGGATTATTTGTATAACAAGACTGTGTGTGTGCATGTGTGACACACACCTTGTCTTATGAGAAGACCACAGTCTAAAGCAGTTGCGGCCCTTTTTTTGTTTCTTTCTTCTTCTTTTTTTTTTTTTTTAAAGAAATCAGAAACCACTAATTTAAATTTTTCATTTTTTTTCCAGAACAATTTGCCACCCACAAAAGAATAACTTTGTAAGTCTTTATTATCTCATGAATTTTGGAACTTAATCCCTTAAATAAACTCATCTCATTTCCATTTAATTATAGCAACTAAGAAGGGCCTTTAAGAAAAAAAAAAGAGGGAGAAAATGGCATAAAATATATGGCTGTGTTGAAGAATCTGTGTTACTGTTACAATGATCAAATTTGGAACTTTGAATGAATTCAGAGGAAAATCATCTTTAGGAAGAGTGTTAAGGTGCCTTTGGTTGAGGTTCTTTCCCAAGATCCTTTCTGATAGCATGTGTTATTTTCAGTCTGTCGCTGGGTGCTATTGTTGCAGGGAATGTCATTGTAATCCATTTGTAATAGGACATGATAGAATGAACTCAACATTTGGAGAGAGAAACTTGGATATACCCGTCCCTAAATTATTCTCTATCCTTATTGATTCAGGGGATATAGAAATATCTCCTGAGTGAATGAAGAGATGTTGGGTGTTCAGAAAGAGAGGGATGTTTCTCTCTGCTGCCTGCTGTTTTCTTCTCATCTCCACCTTGCTGCACAACTATGTTTTGAACATCCTGTCTCAGAGGTGAAATGCCATAGTTAAACCACTGCCCAGGGTGAAAAAATTTAGTTTCTAAATATCAGAGGGAAAACAGTCTTTGAAGGCCGAACATGTGTGCCTCTATTAGAAGAAGGGGATAAAGATCTACTTTCGACATTTATGACAGGCATATCATTAAGTGTTTTTCTTTCTCTCCTTAGTCATTTTAAAGGACATAGCTGATCCACAATTAACATCAAATTGAACTTGAATATCTCAGTCACACTTTCTAAAATTTACTTGCCCTTTTCTCTGGGTTTAATTATTATACTATTAATAGTAACATTTTCAGTGAGTGCTAACATTTGTCTCTCAGTTCTGCCTATTTGTTTCAGGCATATCATTTTCTTTTTTAGGAGTAGTATCAAGGAGTAAGCCCCAACCACTTTTAGATGACCTAATTACCATGGCTTCCATTTGGGTGGCTCAGGTCTGGAAGTACTGATTTGGGGCTATAAAAAAAATACTGAGTACAATCACTTTTCCTGCTTCTCTCCTGACGTCTAAGGACAAGACATAGCACCTCTGTGTCCAAATGAGGGCAATGATGACTGACCCTCCAGAAAGAAAGAAAGATATGCAGTGGGGGAGGAAGATGATTCAGACATATGGTGCCCAGTGCTAGAGACAGTGAATTACTACAACCTTCTGCTGGACACTGGGTGGCTGCAGTGATGCATTCAAGCAAACAATCTGTCCTTCATACCAGCACACACCTCAACCCCACTGTGACTTGGCAGCCCTGCCTATTGTGCTGACAACCACCCATAGCCTTTCTTCCTGAGCCTGGGGAGAAGTCTCCTAGGTGCCTGACTTTCAGTACTGAATAAATTATTAATGGCTATTAATCCATGGCACATGTAATTTTTAACTTTGTAAAATCTTTATGGGGTCAAGAAGGTTAATTTCATAGTCTTTCCTCTTTTCCTTTCGCTTTTACAGTACATTCCACCGACAGGGCTGCTGACTGGGATTTTTCCTCTTCTTTTCCTTTGTGAATCTCACATTTAACTACAAGTAATGCATGTAAAATCAATAGAGTGACAGGAGGACCCGCAGTGACTGCACAGCAAACTGAAATCACTAAATAACAAGCACAGACAAACAATTACTGACAACCCCACAGCAAAATCTCAATGGAACATGAAAGTGGGGCTTAAGTCATTAACAGGGTCCAGCAGTCCCATAGATGTGAGAGAACACATTCAGATAGAATCTGGTGGTTAGAATTGGAAATCAAGCTGGCTATACTGGCCCAAGCCTTTAATCCTAGCCATCCAGAGGCAAAGGTAGGCAGATTTCTGAGTTCAAGTCCAGCCTGGTCTACAGAGAGAATTCTAGGACAGAAAAACCCTTCCTCTTAAAATCAAAGAAGGGAAGATAAAGAATTGGAACTCATACACACCTCACGCATTTGTATACAAACACAACTCACTCCAGCCGACCTTGTACAAGTCCAGCTACTTAGTGTTCCAAGGGGAAGAAGCTTAAATCAAATAGACCCAGCCTCCTTCATCAGCGAAGGAGTCTTAACTGCATTTGAAATGGGATGACACCTTGCAAAACAGGTTATGGGAAGAACCCACTTATCTTTCCTTTTACTTCTTCACATAACATCACCATACTCTTCATTGCTCCTACTGGGGACATAAAAGACTTTTGACACAGCTATTCTACTGTCACAAATCACCAGAAAACCCCCAGAACTAAGCTTTACCATTGCCTATATTGCTCTTGGCTTGATAAATCATTAGCAACAAAAATGAAGAAAGTAATGAAATACCAATAAATTTGCAAGTGAAAGCACTGTTTTTAAACTACCTAAAATTAAATCATTTTAGGTTTATATGCACATAAACATACACACGTGTGCAGGTGTACCCACATGCATTAACATGCTACTGCATCAGAAGATGCCCAAGTTATTCTTTGTTTATTTTCTCTACCTCTAGTGCTTGAGAAGTAGTTTGGCTCCAAGGGTTCTGTATGTCTAGCAGCTTCAGTGAGGGTCTGCAAAAGCCCAACCTCTTAATATACATATCACTTCCTACAAGAATGAAAAACATTTCTCACACTGGAATGATGGTGGGGATGAGGGTGAGGCAGAACCATGTTCACAAGCCTGAGGGCAACTTTAACCTGGCCATAGCAAAAGTGTACTTTCATCTGGTGTAAGTAGGACATCACATTTCAATTCATACTATTAAAAGCTTACATTACACAATGAAACTAATTGCCTGCAGGTCTGCCCATTTTCCAAAGCTACTGGGTTAATGCAGTTAACCTGCGCTAACTCTGTGAGCATTTCTTCAGTTACCCACACCACAGATCAGCATGGCATGGACAGCCCCTGACCCAGACTTTGAGATTTTGTTGTTGTTGTTGTTGTATTTCTCTGGTTAGTCCTACAAAGTTCCATCAGGCATTTTATAATACCCCCAAAACTAAAACTATAATATTCTCTGCTATCCCTGAATCTCATTATAGAAGCTGAAATTTAATTATGTTCAAAAGACACATTATCTTTACAAGTTTCCTCTTTTCTCAAAATTTGCACATATGATGAATCCTGTTCTGCTCATTACTAATAAACAAGTGTTTCCCTTATAGCTACCCACTGGAAAAGTGGCACTTAAGTCTGGATTTTGCTTGAGGATCCTTTCTTTTAAATAAATTCTGATTATTTTAAGACTTCTTTTCTAATATAACAAATTATAGGGAAATCAAAGCTGCTGTCAAGACAACTAAAGGCATTAAGCTTTTACAACTTGTGATCTGTCCACACTTTCTGAAATGTTTCAAAAGGCTCCGAAAAACAAGACAAAGCAAACAGCATATAGAGAAATACATGCCCACCAAACTAATAGCTCCCAATTCACACGTATTTAAATTTAACTTGAAGGAAGACTGCTGATTTCATATTTAAAGCAAACCTCCAAATCACCCATTGAGTCTGCAGCATACAATAGTATCCCCAGCCCCACTCCACTTGTTCCCACAAACCTTTTAATATCAGATAGATGCTGTTAAATGATGGCATCGGCTGGGACTTACAGAAGGAAAGCATAACGCCAGGGAGGAGAACAGCTCCTCCGTTTCTTCCCCAGAAGTGAAAGGCTCTGCCTGTTCTCAAATGTAAGCTGCAGCGTTGCAGTGCAAAGGTGCATACAACTCAGCTCCCAGCCTGTTCCCAGTGCTCATTCCAGAGCCAACATCTAAGCCTCCACATGCTTTCTGCAAATGCAGGCAGCTCAGCTGAAAACCTTGGGAGCGTTCCACCGCAGCCCCAAACTAAACCGCACACATTTTTAACAGCCCCGTGACCTCGGAAGGTTTAAAGTAATAAGCATTTGGTGCTAGCTAGCCTCCTCTAGCTTGAAGTAGCACGGGGCTGGTAAGGACTGCTCACTCAACAATGTTTTCCTTTCCTGCCTCTCAACTAGAGAAAATCCCAATGCCTGGGATGTACGTTCATGTTGACTAAGCTTGCAGGGCATCAGTCGTGTGGGAACTTTGTCTTGCATTCCATTAAGTTAGCCCACGACTTCCCACGCTGCACCACGTCTCACACACCCAGCTAAATAAGCCAACTTCTTGGTTACAAGTCAAAGCAAAGTTTCTCTACCCCACCCTTACCTCTTTTTCTCCAGCTTACATCGTGCACAGTTGATTACCAGCCCCAAAAGGTGGCACAAAGGACGTTTTTAATACTGCTCTTCTGGGTCCGCTAGTTGCCCACTGGAGATAGGTTTCGTGTACTATATTCTAGCAGCTCAAAGATTTTTTTAAAAGCGTTTTTGTGCATGATGGAGAGCCACTAGGCACCCCCCCAGAATTGCATCATCAGAGAAAACACTCACCAAAATACATTATTTTTTTCATTAATCAACCAGCTGGAAGCCCACCGTGGCGTCTTCAGTCTCCGCTCGCACCCAGGGCTGGCACACAGAGCAGAGCCGTGGCATGCTACGATCAGTGTAGACGTTTCCAGCGTGGCGAGCAGCAGCGCGGAGCGTGCCTCCTCCCCAGCGGGCTGGGCGAGCAGCGCAGGGCAGGCTCCTGCCTTCTCGGCTATGATCCCCCGCGGCTGGAGCGTGCGCTCCGGCCGCGCGCGCCACTGCCCATCCTTACTGTAACAAGACTCCTCCTTGCGATGTCCTTGCTGCTCCCGTGACATCAGGACTTCCCGGGAGTACTACAAATACAGCCCTCACCACCACCCCATAGCATCCCAGCCCTGCTCGCAATCACCCCAGGAGATGATCTGTTGATGGCCTGCCCAGGACCAACCAAGGCTCTGGGAAGCTTGAGCCAGCCCAGAGACCAGGGCGTGGGCGGAGTGAGGGGCACAGAGGCTGGTTTAAAGAAAAGGGTCTGGCGTGCACCCCAGTTGCGGGGTGGGAACCTGGCTCAGGCGAATTCTGCTTTGATCGTGTAATTACAAACACTTTTATCTCTCTCCTCCTAAGAGTGCTGTCACTCTCATCGAAATTAACCCTGAGTGAATGTTGAGAAGGCAAGCTTTGGGCTCCAAGCTTGAAGGCTGCGAGTCCACTTACTAAGATAGTGTGATCCTGACACAAAAAATCTGGAGAAGAATTATTTTATATCTATTTCCTGGTTTAGGCTAATAGATGGAAAGATCTGATAAAAGTCCTGTACCACTGTGGCACACAAAAATTGCACCCCTCCCTTAGCAGGTAGTGGAAGGTACATTGGGGGTGGAAATGATCTTTGACCCTCTGAACGGAGAGACATTATGATGGAAATTCGACCAAAATTAGGTCGTAATTTAAGACTAATCACCAACATTGAGTACTCATACACTAAATTTTAGATGACCACCCAAGAAAGGCACAGCCTGGCAAAATCTGTGTCTCTTCCAATGGTATAATGAATTGTCATGCTTTTTGTACACAGAAAAGAGTGTTAGAAAGACATTCTTGAATGCTGGGAAATTAACAAGCAAATGGTCATGGTGAAAACTAAACCCACTAGCAAGTTCCTCTCCCTAGTGTGGGATCCCCATTTACCCACTGGGGTTTTTGAACCTAGAAATTTCTGTAAAAGCTATGTAATGGAAGTACTGGATGTTTAAAGATAAATGCAGCTTCTGGAGGAAGCAAGTGTATGTGTGTGTGTGTGTGTGTGTGTGTGTGTGTGTGTGTGTGTGTGTGTGAAATCTGAGCTTTTCTAAACCATGCTAGCAAATAGCTCCACAGTCTAATATTAAAATATTCAAGGATATTTCCTTTCATTATTCTCTATCTGGTGACTATTCTGTGCATTGAATCTAGGGGGCAGAGGACCTCACAGAGACATCTTTCTTTGCAGTCTTGTACAACTTTAACCCTTGCTTTCCCTCCCTGAACAGTGTGTTTTCTGTCTAGAATGTAAGGAACTAGGTAAACAAATAATTGATAACAAATCAGATTCACGGTGTTTCTTAAATAAATCTAGTCCTCCTCCTCCTCTTTTCTATTTCGATCCCCCCTCTTCTGTCATTTGTTTGTTGTTGTTTGAAACAGGATTTTTCCAAGTTTACTGGGCTGGCTTGGGTTGGTGCTGTACCACTAAGCTTTCAGAGTTCTGGGATCACACATAGGTGACCAACACACTACCCAGGTAGTCCTATTCTTGTAGAAATATCACTCATTTAAACACAGGAGGAGGAAAGCTTAAGTATTGAATTTACAGTTTTACAACTTTTTGAGATTAAAAAATAAAAGCCTTTTCACAGGCCAATACAGAAGACAGATAGAAAGCATTCAAAGTGCAGTAAATGGACACCCTTTCCCAGAATCAGGAGAACCATCTGCAGCTGAGCTTCTTCAAGCAGCTCAAATTAACATCTAACATCAGCTACCTCACCTGCTTCTCAGGCTAGAGGGCGCTGTAGTTTAATGTTAGAAGTTTTGATGCACATGAGCTCCTGTAGTTGGAAGCCACTGCTCCAGTTGAGTTTAAGAAAGACTGACAGTGCCAAAGGCCTGGCTTCCATCAGCAGTGACACACTTGCATTTGTCTAGCATTTTACAGTTACTTGCACACACAACATTTTTGTTAGTAACATATCAAGTTTAAATATAGAAAATAGATATTACCTTTGTCACAAATAAAGCACCATTTTACAATTAAAGAGCTACTGAATTCCTATTTGTATGTAAAATTTGTATAGCTTCCTTGAACAGGTTCATATATACAGACACATGCTATTTGTATGTTTTGCTCCAGTATGGTTTTCCCAATGAGATTGCCACAAGATGTTACCAAAACAAATACAGCCACGTGACCAGGAGATTAGGGGCTTGGAGTGTTTGGAGTGACAGAATATGCCAACATCTGTCTGGCTTACAGAGAATCAAATGCCCAAAAGCAGAGGTAGCCATTCAAATGTTATAGTGTCCCAAGTGCACCTTAGTGCCTCTGTGCCCAGTGCAATTTTGCCCAAACAATTAAAATAGGGGTGTTTTCCTGATTTGCAGGTACCTGCTCCTTCTTATTTTGTCTGGGTTATCTGGAATATCAAGATCTGTGACACAAACTTGCTCAAAACTGTATGAACAAAACTGATTTTTAACATTCAGATTTTTCTATCCTGCTTAAAATGACATTACTTATACATACCATATTTACCCAAGAGAAATGTAACCTTATTTTCTTTTGACTAGCATCTGCTCTAACATTCCATTTCACTTTCTATTGCTATGAGAATAGCTTTCATACAGGTCACACAAGCCTCATGGGATCATGATGTATTCCTCCTGCTGTGTCTGGCTTAGTTCATGTAACATAATCTCCCAGCTTACTCATCTTGTTTTGAATGACATATTTCCTCTTTATAAAGGCCAAGAATCATCCATATGCATTTTTTTATGATTTTTGTAAAACTGGACTGCCATGGCTATTGAGATTAATGCTGTAATTAGTAGTCAGCACAGATATCTCCTCAATATACTATTTTTAAGAAATTCATTTATTCATATTTTATGTGTATGTGTTTTACCTGAATGCATGTCTGTGTACCATGTGGGTTCAGTGTGCAGGGACGCCAAGAAGAGGGTACCAGGTCCCCCTGGAACATAACTTCCTGTGATGCTGGGAAATGAATCTAAGTCCTCTGTAAGAGCAGCAGATGCTCTAAACTTCTGACCCATCCCACCATCCAACTTTGACCTAGTATTTTTTAAAAATATTAATTTTAATTTTAGCCATAAATCTAAGTATGTGCTTGTATATACCTAGTGTGTGTAGGTGCCCTTTGATGCCAGAGACTTCAGACCTTCTGGAGCTGGAATAACAGAAGGTTGTGAGTACCCTTATGTGGGTGCTGTGAACTGAACTCAAGTCCTATGGAAGAGTAATAATACTATAAACCACTGAGCAATCTTGTAGCCCAATATACTATTTTTTTATTTTCACATAATAACATCCAAATGAACCCCTGGTTGGCATTGGCTCCTCTTGGGTAGAAAATATGTCAGATATGCCTGAAGTACTTCCTGGTGTCACCTCCAGATGCTCCAGCAACTTCTGTTGAAGGAAAGATCTAGTTTGTCTCTGGGGTTTGCTTAATCCTCTCTGTGAGATGGCCTTAGAACCCAGGTCTGTCTGAGGGGAATCAGGTCAGCTCCTCTGGGACTAGCCAAATAGTAACATATCTTTTCCTAATAAACACAAAAGATGACTCCAAAAGAGCAGCATACTTTAGAGTGAAGAACCGTGGTAAGAATTTTCTAGTTGTTTCTAGATGAGATGTCTGCCAGTCTTAATTCCTCACCTCTCTCAAGTCTGTATGACAGATTTACCTGGAATTCACTCCCCACTTGACATACTTATAGATTCCAGTCCTCTTTTGGCTTTTCCTAACCCCCTTCTTTCTTTCTCTCTCTTTTCTCCATAGCTAGTAAGTATCATCTAAGATTCTAATGTAGAAATCTGTTTATTTCGACTTCTCCTGTCTGGAATATAATCTTTGTAGTAATATGTTAAGGTTTTCCAGTGAAGTGATAGTGACCTCAGTGTATCCTAATGACCTCAAAAGATTCAACCCCTGATGGGGTGTGGTTACATTCAATCGAAGCGTGAGAACACCGACCAGACTGCCTGTTGGGTTCCTTTGCTCTCTAAAAGACACTTAAACATCCAATGCAATAGTTCCTATGTTGCTACAATTGCTCTTTATATCTGTAAGTCCTTGCTCTCCCCATAATATATATATATATATATAATTGCATAGTATATAATATTTAAATAATTGCGACGATATTTGGCGTCCAACGTGGCTCTCCATTAGGCCAGTGACATTTGTTGATCCAGTGGTACCTCTGCATTCCTTAGAGTCCTTGTCCCTTGTTATTCAATAAATATGTGTGAGGAATGAACGAACAAACACACTAAGTACAGCTGTATTGTGTGTAAAACATCAGGCTTTTCTATTTGCCTGCAGTCAGGTCTTTGGGGCTGTTGGTGTTTTATGCAACACATTTTCACAAACTGAATCTGTCCATGCTTAGCAGCAGCTGTTCTTAGATTCCATGCAATACAGATGCCAGGTGGTATCGCCAACCACAGTTTGTGAGTTTGTTTTGTCCTTTCAAATTCTTATGGCTGCATACAGCCATAATTCAGCTTGGTTCGGTAAAGCCTCCTATCACCTTTCTCTGACCTTCATTTTAACTTTCTCTTGTCTCTTGTCCCCAGTGAAGAAATAAAATGTCACACAGTGTTGCTGACTTCAGAACTGCCAATGAACAGTCTCTGATAGGAGGTTCATTATTATCTACTTAAAAATGATATGACCGTGGTTCTCTGTTGCTAAGTCTGTTTCCTTCATCTATTTTGTCTGTTATAGTGGAAAGGCCTTTTGTAACCAGGGCCTTATTTAAGTGTGTTACACTTCATGTCCTTCATTCCAGCTGCATCCCACCTTCATTCCTGCTTCAATGCTTGAACATTCAGTAGAAATTAACCTTGTCAGTCAAGCAAATGAAAGAGGAGGCTCTTTTATATCACCATGATCTAGCAAATTAGTCATCTAATGAATGAATTACCTATTAATTCAATATTTTTAGTACACTAAATGTCTTCTTTATGCCTATTACTTTCCAGACATTGTTCTATGGAGTGGGTAAAGAACACTGCAGAAAGTCCAAAGGTAAAAACGTCATGTCTCATAGGAGCCAGGAAAAACAACAAGGCCAATGTGATGGAGCCAGATCGGTCATATGGGTAAGAGTTGGAGTCAAATAGGTCACATGGGCAAAGGATAGGAAGCACCATCTCTAGGCAGGTGGGCCTGGGCTGCATGAAAATACTGAGGAAGCCAATAAGCATAGATTCTACTTCCAACTCTTGCCTTCAGTTCCTGCCTTGGCTTCCCTTGGCAATGACAGCTGTGATGTGACCTGGATAATGAAATAACCTTTGCTGCCTAACTTACTGTTGGTTAGTATTTATTATAGCAGCAGAAAGCAAATTAGAACAGATTATGTGAAGTAATCATTTGATATACTCTTGGGTTCACTGTGGCTGATATTTGTGGAGAACTGAAGGAATTGGAACAGATATAAGATGAGCTATTGAGGAAGTCAGTGAAGCAACTTAGAAAAGGATAATGACCTGACTCAGGAGCAGAGTGTTGAAATGGTGTAATGTGGCCATACAGGTGTCAAACTGGTTTAGAAGGTTTTCCCAATGGCTTGTTGGGCAATCGAGGAAAGAGAAAAACAGAAGTGACACAATATTAAAATGGAGAAGAAAAGCAAAAGATAAGATGACAATAAACATACAAATGAGACTCAAGACACTTGAGTAGAGGACTGGTGGTGGTCAGTTACTATATGTTAAGTGATCACAGTCCAGAGCAGTTTGGCTGTATGAGTGCTGAGTTCTGCAGAGATGTGCAGCCTTCTTTTATATTTGTAAGTCATCATTCTGTACATGGTAATGAAGTTTGAGAGATGAGATCTTCAAAGGAAAATGGAGAAAAAGAAGAATGACAGGGATGAACACCTAAGGAATATTTTCAGAATTGAGGACATGTCTGTGGGTATTTGTGACAGGGTATTTGCTTTAAGTATAACAATGTGTTGGATGAATATCTGTTGATATGCATGGTATGTGATGGGAGACTATTTATATTAATCCTGAATATACCTCTAATAGTTCATCATCCAATGCCAAAACAGCATGAAAAGTGTGGAAATAATTTATTTATATGAGAACAATGGCTGAATTCCATTAATCTATGTAGTATTTTAATCAGAACTGTTTAGATTGTGTAGACAGTGTTACAAAATCATAAATCATTTTTATTCTCAGATTCTCTCTTGACACTCTTATGGAAATTAAATGCCTGGGTACTTTAATCTAAAAAATTAATCATCTATAAAAAGATGTGCTAGCATTGTGATAAGAATAAAAATCCTATAATTTTTATTTATTTTTTATTTCCTAATTAAACATTATTGTATTTTCCTTATATACATGCACCTGTCTCTTATGATAGCCAGTTATTAGGTACTTCTTGTTATTTCTCATTATTAACATTCTGGTCTTCCTATAGTTATTACTTACTTTATGATATAGAAATTTTTTATTCAAAAATTGTTACCAAGGTTCCAATTGCTAAAGGCTATCCTAGATTTTGAAGTTTCATAAATGCAGTCATACCACCTCTGTATCCAGGAGTTTTCACATTTCAGTGGACCAACTAAGACTTGGATTACACAGCATAGAACATAAAAACCTTTTAAGACCATTCATTCATTGCCTACATTTTATTGCTTTTCTCCCAGTACCATAGACACAGGTCAGAAATATGACTATCACAGTCATACTATGAATCAAAAACATGAGAACAATGCTGAAGATATGTCCATTGAGGGAACCTTTTAAGTTTACATTATGATTCCTCTTGATCCTACTGAAGATATAAAGTTAGACAAGACCTGTCTGGTATGTGGAAGCATACATAGTGGCACATTCTATAGATGATATAATTTTCTTCCTATATGTACATTCAAATATACTTGTGATTAAACTTACTTTTTTATTTAAGTAAAGGAAGTTAATTATTAATAGAATTATAACAATATTCTTTCATTAGTCTCTTTACACCTGCCAACAACAATACCACAAGCTGGATGATTTAAGGGAAACATCTGGGGATGTAGTTCAGTGTTGGGGTATTTGTTTTGAATGAATGAGTCCTAGGGCTCAAGACTAGGAAGAGAGAGAGAGAGAGAGAGAGAGAGAGAGAGAGAGAGAGAGAGAGAGAGAGAGGAGAAGGGTCAGGAAAGAAAGAAGAAAGGAAGGAAGGATAGAAGAAAAAAGGGAGGGGAAAAGAAGAAGGAAATTTGTGTATTTGGTTGATAAAGTTGGAGGCTCTAGATTAAGGGGTTTTACATCATGATGGTCTTCCAGTGGGAAGATTCCTGAGATGGGATAACACATCACATAGCACTCGACAGTATGCATGCCCATGTGCATACCTATGTTTTTTTTTTTGTGTGTGTGTGTGTGTGTGTATATATATACTAATTTATGTGTTACTGTTTGAGAATCTATTGCTATGAGAAGAAACCAAAACCATGTCAACTCTTATATGTCAACATATAATTGAGGGTGGCATACAGTTTCACAGTTTAGTCCATTATTATCATGGAAGGACATGAAAGCATTCAGGCAGACAAAGTTCTTGAGAAGCAGATGAGAGTTCTACATCTTGATTTACAAGTAACAAAAGGGGTCTGTGTGCCACACCTGGTGTAGTTTGAACATAGAAGACCTCAAAGTCCACTTACACAGTGACACATTTCCTTCAACAAGGCCACAACTAGTTCAACAAGGCCACACCTCCTAATAGTGCCATTCACTATACAAAGCATCTAAACACATGAGACTATGGGAGCTATGCCTATTCAAACCACCACAACATGTTTTCTGATCTTTGTCCTTTTATTTTAAAGTTATGAAGATTCAATCATCAAAGTGCTTTATTAACTTACCTAATTCTAATTTTCTTCCAAAAGCTCTGTTTTGGTACCATATTTGGATTGTTTGTACCTAAATACTTCAAGATAGGAACAAAATTTAAACACTTGAAAACTTTGAAGATAAAATAATATCCAAACTGTAATGATACTATTACAGAAGTCTTCACTTAAACCAGATCACATAGAAAACATTAATTAAAAAACATAAATATAAAGCACCAATATTGTAATAGTGTGCACATTGGGTGGTGGAGGTGTTAGGTATTATCAAGTAAGGTTTACAGGAGCACAAACAAACCGACACTATAGAAATTGATCTGAAAACTAAGGCATATACTACGTGACTGACAAGTGGAGAGCATATACAGTGTGAATATATTGGGCAAAAATTTACTTCTTTCAAAAAGGATAGAGAAGGATAGTACAGCTTCTATCATGCTATATAGAATGGCATGTCATTTAAAACTTGTAAGTTACATTTTCTTTGAGTTACTGTGACAAAATGGCCAGAAAAAGAATGACTTAAGAGAGAAATAGGGTTTTTTTTTTTTTGTTGTTTTGTTTTGTTTCTGGAATTTCAGCTCATCACTGTGAGAAAGCATGGAGGTAGCAAGAGGTCAATCCATGGCATAACATAAGGCAGAGTATCTGTTAACGTCTTAGAGGATCAGTGTGGCAGTCTAAGTGAGAATGCTTTCTATGGGTTCATATATTTGAATGTTTGCTCCTCAGTTGGTGGAACTATTTTCGTGGCTTTGCTAAAGAATGTGTGAATTTGGAGTTTCAAAAGCCCATTGCAGGCACAGTTAGTTTTCTCTCTACATCATGGTTGTGTTTAGTTTTAAGCTCACAGATATTGTCTGAGTGTCATAGCTGTCTGTCTGCTGTCATACTTCCTGCCATGATAATCATCAACTTTACTATTTTCTGGAACCATGTACCTTAAATGATTTCTTTTTATAAGTTGCTTTGTCATGCCAATAGAAAAGCAACTAAGACAATCAGGAAGCATAGAATGAGACCCAAATCAGAGCTAGACTATTACTCTGAAAGGCCAACTCCCAGGGACCAACCTCTTCAGCTGTAGAGAGGAATTGCTTGTGAGTGATATTTTAGAAGCAAACCCTAACAAGTGGAAGGTGACAGTACATTCTTCCAGGAATGTCCCTTTCTCCTATTCTCTTTTGTCTATCTAGGTACTTTTATATTCAATGACCCTACAATGCTCAGAAGTTCTATTTGTTAAGATGTCTTAAAGGTACATTTTTTGTAGGTTATATTTATTTATTTATACACATGCACATATACATGTATACATACACACATATGTATAAAAGGTAGTGCTGCACTGTGATCATAGGCCCTCTGTTTTGTCCTCATCATATATATCATAGATAAGCATTCCACTCTCTTTAGCCAACCCCCCCACAAGACAGATTTCCTCTGTGGAGTCCTGAAACTCACTCTGTAGACCAGGCTATCCTTGAACTTGGAGATCACCTGCCTCTGCTTCCCAAGTGCTGGGATTAAAGGCATGCACCACTGCTGCCTGGCTAGCCAATTCTTTTAATGAAAGTTATAGACATATTATCTTGACCAGTTGTGATTTTCAGTTAAAAGGGGCTGTAACTTTGGGAGGGAGCAAAGTAAGAGTAATGGAGGGATTGGAGGGAGGAAAGGGGAGAGGAAATGATGTAATTATAGTTTAAGCTAAAAACAAAATACAAAGTCAAAAAATACGAGAGAAAAAAAGATTCTTATTTTTAAGTCATGGTTATATGTGTATGTGTGTGTGTGTGTATCCGTGTGTGGAGGTGAAAGTGTGTGGAGGTGATTACAGAGGCTGGAAAAGGGCATCTGGTGCCCTGGAGCTTGCAGTTCCTGGGGGTTGGGGGCCTTCTGATGTGCTTGCTGGGATCTGATCCTCTGGAAGAGCTGCAAGGGCTCTTAACAACTGGCTCATCAATAAAGCCCCATTACTACTTTCTGATCAACAGTCTTTGAAGTATCAATTGCCTTGTCTATGTAGAGAGCCAAATAAGTGTTGGAAAAATACTTTTCTGTTACTTACTTCTCTATTTCTGTGATAAAATATCATAACCAAAAGCAACTTAAAGAAAAAGTGTCTGTCAGAGTCATGGTTCTAGGGTGATAGAGTTCATAATGACGGGGAAGGCATGGCAGCAGGTGTGAGTGTGTGTGTGTGTGTGTGTGTGTGTGTGTGTGTGTGTGTGTGAGAGAGAGAGAGAGAGAGAGAGAGAGAGAGAGAGAGAGAGAGAGAGAGAGGAGACTATAAGCTCTCACATCCCAATGCAGTGATGGCACTTTCTCTAGCCAGCAAGGCTGTGCCACCAACTGGGGACCAAGTATTCAAAGATATGAACCCATGTGGGATATTTCTCATTTAAGCCAAAATAACCTTCTTTTCACTTTTCCCCTTTAAGGTACTTTATGACCTTGAGGCTCTGTGAAAGCTTTGTCCCCAGTGTTTACTAGATGCCTCCTCACTCTGGAAGAAATAATTCCTTTCTGCCTCCAGAGGAGGCTTTCTCATTTTAATCAACCACATCCCATGCTCCTCAAAATCTGTCAGAGGCTCATGGAGCATTCCCGATATGCCATTCACTTTTTTTTTTAAATATTATCTATTTATTTATCATCATCTATTACTATATAAAAGACAAATTTGTATTGAAATTTCTTAAAAAAGATACAGCACTGAGAATATCTTAAAGGGAGAAACTTAATAAACACAGCTCCAAATTTAATAATAATCTTATGTGAACATGACACAAGGTACAGTCATCTGAGAAGGAACCTCAGTTGATGAAATGCCTCCATAAGATTAGGCTGACAAGAAGCCGTCAGGGGCATATTCTTTTTTTTTTTTTTAATTTAGTATTTAAATCTTTATTATCATTATCACTATTATTATTATTAACATAGAAGTCACACTATCTATCCTTGTACATCCTTATTCAAGGTCCCTCCCTCCTCCCACCACATCAGGTCATTCTTTCTTCTCCACATGTCCCCATCCCTTCCCTGGGCAGGCAGCAGGCAGTCCCATTGTCCTACTGACTCAGTATTGCTTAGTTCAGTCTCCACTCCTGGCAGATCCAGTTTTCTCCCCTGTCCCTCAAGAGTGAGTCAGGTGTTCCTCTAGGGGGAGTGGGATCCAAGGAGTTAGTCCAGGGTGTTTCTGATCGCAAGCTGTTCAATGGTTGTGGTTTGCAGCTTGTTTGTGATACCTCGCTCAGGAGGATATTCTCCAAGTCCATCCATTTGCCTGAAAATTTTAGGATATCATTTTTTCTTACTGCTGAGTAGTACTACATTGTGTAGATGTACCACAGTTTGTTAATCCATTCTTCAGTTGAGGGACATCTAGGTTGTTTCCAAGTTCTTGCTATTACAAATAATGGTGCTATGAACACATCTTAATAATAAAAAAAAAGAGTTCTGGTGTATACTCTATGTAACTCTATTTCAGTATTCAACAGATTATATGTCAGTGGCCAGTATAATTATCAGCAGCCCTCAGCAGAATGGAAGTTCTTTGGAGTAGAAGAAAATAGATATACATTAGTTATTAGAATGTTTTGGCATTGGTCAGAGCATAGCAGGAATATGTCCCCAGGGGATAGCATATTGAGATAGTTATTTGAACATGCCAGGAACATAAGAACCTATCTCTGATTTAGGAGGTGGCTACCCCTGCCACCACATAAAACAATGGCTGGTAAGAAGAACCTTCAAGTGCTATTGCTATTGGTTGGTAGATAAAAAAGCCTCAGGCCTAAGGAAAGGATAAAAGAGGATTTTAAGAGCTTCTTGGAATGTTGTGGGTTGAGTAGGAAGTCAAATTTGGGGATTAAGTTTCAGAGGCCAAAATAAAGAGGTGAGGAAGCAAAGGACTGGGCAGAAGTTTATAGACTTCATAGATGCTTTCTCAAAGGACTTATTATGATATTTGTCTTGATTGGTTGTTATGGTCCTCTTACACTGAGTAGTATTTTCTACTTCTGCCTCTGTCTTATGTTTTCAATACAAGCTCTTGTGAACATCTCTTTCTTCTTTCCCAGACTATTCTGTTTATTTGTATCTAGTCTTTATGTATTGAACTCTGGCCACTCTTCTTATCTGTGTAGACACTGTTTTCCAAAAATAATAAGCAATGTGCTTTGAGATTGATAGCTTGAAGGCAACTAGTTTTGTCTGTCACTGATAGAAAATCAAGTTATTGTAAGCCTCATCATCATTGTCAAAATGTATATGTCACATATCCCAACATAACAATTCATTAAACGTTAGAATATTAAGCCACTTCTCCACAGGGTTTTTTTTTGTTTTTTTTTTTTTTGCCTTCTGGTTTTTGGTACTAGGGCTTGAACCTAAAGCATCATGTGTCTTAGGTAAGTGCTGTGCCAAAGGCTACTAGTCCTTCCTCTACTTTTTTTAAAAAATATTTTTCCTTTTTATTATTATTATTAAATTTATACAGTGGTAGTGTGTATTAGCATGTGTGTATGTTTGTGTGTGTCTGTGTGTGTACAGGTATGCCATGATGTAGTTGGAGGTCAAAGAACAACACATATAAGTTAGTTCTTCCTGTCTACCATGTGGATCCTGGGGATAGAATGTACTGAAGAGAGCTGGTCTTGAATTTGTAACTGTTTTGCTTCTTCTTTATAGGTAGATCACATCACAGGTTTGTGCGACCATTCCCAACTTCTCAAATTGCTTGATATCTTTCTTGAGGAAACAAAACACATATCCGGAATGGCAGCAAAAATAAAGGTAACAAAATGGTGAATGGATTCTCTAGGGTATGCAGGTAATAACTTGGTAGAAGATGTTGTGATGAGTTGGACAGAATCCTAGGAATACAGAGGGCCATGCCATGACACAGACTGCTGTGAAGCAGAAGCTGACAAAAGATAGGAAACAAAGGTGACGTTATGTAAGATGGCTATAGGAGAGCAAGGGCTATTAGAATGTTAAAGAAAAGCTCCTTAAAAGATCTTCAAGAAAAGTAAGTTGGAATGGAAAGCTGCAGAGGTCATAATAGATGTGACTGCTTCTTCCATGTGATAGGGCTAGGGTTTTAATTGACATATAATGTAAGAAGTGTTTGCTGAATAAATACATGAATGAATTTCAATGATTTTCCAAAGACAAGAACATATTAATATGTCTCTGAAGACATCTGATAAGAAAATAGCATGAGTTAATATCTCTTGTGTAGCACATTGGATGATATTACACACTCCAAAGGTTTTCAATCTTTCTTAAAATCAAATTCACTTATAGTTTCTGGACAGCTATTTTAGAATCAGCCCTTTCCCCAGCTCCACAACAAATGTATATTCAAACAAAACAGAAGAAATAAACAGCATTGCATTAAATTTTGTTTGCCTTGAAAATGAGAGGAAAAAAGTCTTTCAAGATGAATTGTGGAAAGTTTTATAAATCTGATGTTTGAGGTCACAGGCATTCCTTTTTTAAAATATATAATGTGATCATAAGAACACAGAGGGAGTAGAAACAAAGCCTCCGCACACCATGATGTTATAAGAATTCACAAAGTAATTGAAAGTATTTCCAAGTGCATGTAATTCTGAGCCTCCAGTCAAGTACAGTATGTGAAATTTGTTTAGTTCTTTATGTGAAAATGTCTAAAAGACATAAAGTGCAACTGGAAAATAGCACATTATAGTTTCCATGTTCTCTTCATTATATTTCAATCTCATCTTGACTTTGCTAAAACATAAGAATAATTTTATCGTACATGCAATGACTGGATGTGATTTTTACCCTTGACTCAAAACTGTCACCTCAGGAAACCTGCAGCATTTGTCACGATGAATACCATTTAACAGCAGTTTTACCCAAAGGGACTCTGCACAGTCACACTCGAATACGATGGGAAGAACTTAATTAATCTTGCTGTCACTTCCATGATGCTTTTCATTAGTTTCACAGTGATCTGATCAACAAGACCTCTCTGAATTAGAAATGGCAAACCATAGTCTCTTGGAAAAGCATTTTAGGTAAACACTCACCACCGCCTTAGATAGACTTTTTGCAGACACACACCATTCTGATGAGTGAAACCCCCAAGATTCCTGTTTAAGTGTTTAAGATTAGAAAATATAAATCAAGTCCAGTTGAGAAGCTGTATGATTTTGGGTTTTGTTTGTTTTGTTTTTGAGAAAAGGGTTTCTCTGTGTAACATTTATGACTGTTCTGAAACTCTCTTTGTAGATCAGACTGGCCTCAAACTCACTGAGATCCTCCTGCCTCAAAAGTGTGTTGTAGTATTAGTTTCTGGCCGGGCTAGCTGGGAGAATCTGACCAACAGTCCCAAATAAACCACCTTCAGCTGCTTGGTCCCAAACAACCACACAAAGACTTATATTAATTAAATACTGTTTGGTCTATGGCTCAGGCATATTACTTGCTAACTCTTAACTCTTTTAAAATCTAATTTGGATGAATAAAAATAAAAATATAGTCTCCTATACTGTCATTATTTTCCATTTTTTTTAATTAAAAAAGTATTTTTCCCCCTGCTCCTCCTCCCTTCCCTCTTCCCAGTCCCTTCAAGTTCCATCTCAGCCTCCCCACTCCATCCTCCCATCCATTCCAATAGAAAGGCAAGGAGTCCCATGGTGGATCAGTTCAATCTGGCATATCTAGTTGAGGTAGCTTTGAGTTCCTCATCCCAATATTAAGACTGAGTTAGTTGCTCCTTTTTGGAGGGTTTAATTGCTTTTCATGAAGGTTACTCAGTGATTATTTCAGAGTCAGTAAGCTCCCAATAGCTCCAGTCAGCCATCTCTGTGGGTTTTCTCCTCACGATCCTGATCCTTCTGCTCATATATTCTCTTCTTTCTCTCTCTTTTCAGCTGGACTGGGAGCTCAACTTGATGCTTTGTGATGGGTTTCTGCCTCTCCCTCTATCTTTTGGTCAATGAAGGTTGTCTAATGACAATTAGGGTAGTCATAAGGGTTATTAGGGGCTTATAAGGGAAATCTTGTTTTGGTACTCTCTTTACTATTGCTTGGAGTCCTAGCCAGGGACATCTTGTGGGTTCTTGGAGGTTTTCTCAGCACCAGGTTTCTTTCTAACCCCACAGTGGCTCCCTCTATCAAGATCCCTTTGCTCTCCCTCTCTGTTGCTCTTCTCACTCAACCTTCTTCATCTCTCATGATTTATTTTCACCTCCCCTTGCTTGCTTCCCATTATGACTCTAATTTACTCAGGAGATCTCTATTTTTCCTTCCTAGGGTGAACCCTGAATATCTCCTTAAGTTGCTCTTGTTATCTAGCTGATCAGGGGTTGTGGTTTGCAGCTTGGATGTTTTTTGCTTTATGTCTAAAATTCACTTATGAGTGACTACATACCATGTCTATCTATCTTTCTGGGCCTATATTACCTCACTCAGAATCCATCCATTTGCCTACAAATTTTAGGATGTCTTTTTTTCTGGTGAGAAGTACTCCATTGTGTAAATGTACCACAATTTGTTATTATTCAGTTGAGAGGCATCTAGGTTTTTTCCAGGTTCTGGCTATTAGAAATATTGATGCTATGAACAGAGTTCAGCTAATACCATTGTGGCAAAAAATGTGTATCCTTTGGGTATATGCCAAATAGAGGTATTGCTGGATCATTGGAGATTGATTCCCAGTTTTCTAAGAAACTGCCACACTGCTTTCCAAAGTGGCTGTACAAATTTACACTCCCATCAGCAATGCAGAAATGTTCCCCTTGTTCCACATCCTCCCAGCATAGGTTGTCATCTGTGTTTTTGATCTTAGCCATTCTGACAGGTGTAAGGTAGTATCTCAGAGTTATTTTGATTTGCATTTCTCTGATGACTAAAAATACTGAGCAATTCTTTAAGTGCTTTTTTTTAAAAAAAAATATGGAACACTTCACAAATTTGCGTGTCATCCTTGCTCAGGGGCCATGCTAATCTTCTCTATATTGTTCCAATTTTAGTATATGTGCTGCCAAAGCAAGCATCTTTAAGTACTTTTCAAGGATTTGAAATTCTTCTGTAGAGAATTCCATTTTTAGCTCTGAATCCCAGTTTTAAATTGGGTTATTTGGATTTTTGGCCTCCAATTTCTTGAGTTCTCTGTATATTTTAGAGATCAGTCCTCTGTCAAATATAGGGTTGGTGAAGATCTGTTATCAAACTGTAGGCTGTTGTTTGTCTTATTGATTGTGTTCTTTGCCTTACAGAAGCTTCTCAATTTCAGGAGGACTCATATATTAGTTGATGATCTTAGTGTCTGTGCTACTGGTATCATACTTAGGAAGTGGTCACCTGTGCCAGTGCGTTGAATGGTATTTCCCACTTTCTTTTCTATCAAGTTCAGTGTAACTGGGTTTATGTTGAGGTCTTTGATTTACTTGGACTTGAGTTTTTTTTTTTTATTTTGTATTTATCAAGAAAAACAGTAAAATGAATTTAAAATGCTGATAAGTTAACAATAACTATGAAGAAGATAAAAATCATAAGCATGACTTATCAAGGGTGATAATGCAAATAAGATTGCTACACATATATTTACTTTGTATTCAGCTTTCCCTCTGAATTTTTTTTCCATCCCTGTATATATTTATTTTACTTCTCCGCAACTCCCCATCCCATCCTTGGGCAGGGAGCAGACAGTCCGATGGTCCCACTGACCCAATAATGCTTAGATCAGTCTCCACTCCTGGTAAATCCAGTTTTGTCCACCCTCCCTCAAGAGTGAGTCAGGTGTTCCTATAGTTGGAGCGGGTTTTGAAGGGTCAGTCCAGGGTGTTTCTGATCCCAAGCTGTTCAGTGGTTGTGGTTTGCAGTTTGGGCATGCTTGGCTTTTTTTCTTGTTTGTTTGTTTAGAGACCACTAATGAGTGAGTACATCCCCTGCTAATCTTTCGGAGATTGTGATACCTCGCTCAGGAGGATATTCTCCAAATCCATCCATTTGTCTGCGAATTTTAGGATATCATTTTTTCTTACTGCTGAGTAGTATTCCATTGTGTAGATGTACCACAGTTTGTTAATCCATTCTTCAGTTGAGGGACATCTAGGTTGTTTCCAGGTTCTTGCTATTACAAATAATGCTCCTATGAACATAGTTGAGCTAATACCTTTGGAGTGTGAATGTGCCTCTTTAGGGTATACACTCAGAAGTGGTATTGCTGGGTCTTTGGGGAGATTGATTCTCAATTTTCTGAGAAACCTCCATATTGCATTCCAAAGTGGCTGAACAAGCTTACACTCCCACCAACAATGGAGGAGTGTTCCCCTTGCTCCGCATCCTCTCCTGCATAAGCTGTCATCTGTGCCTTTTATCTTAGCCAGTCTAACAGGTGTTAGGTGGTATCTCAAAGTTGTTTTGATTTGCATTTCTCTAATGGCTAAAGAAGAAGAGCACTTTTTCAGATGCCTTTCAGCCATTCATAGTTCCTCTGCTGAGAATTCCCTTTTTGGATCTGTACTCCATTTTTTGATTGGGTTATTCAAGGTTTTGGGCTGTAGATTCTTGAGCTCTTTATTATGCAAGGTGATAGATACGAATCTATTTGCATTTTCTACACACTATCATCCAGCTATGCCAGCACCATTTGTTGAAGATACTATCTTATTTCCATTGTATACTTTTGGCCTCTTTGTCAAAAATCAGGTGTTCATTAGTATGTGAACTAAGGTTGGGGTCTTTGATTTGATTTCACTGATGCACAAGTCTGTTTTTATGCCAGTACCAGGTTGCTTTTATTACAGTATCTCTATAGTATAACTTGAAATCAGCAATAATGGTGCCTCCTTAACTTCTATTATTTAACTGGCACTTCTGGGTTTATTGTTATTTCATATTAAGTTGAGTATTGTTCTTTCGAGGTCTGTAAATATTTGATTTGAGATTTAGAGGGGGATTGCATTAAATTTCTACATTGTTTATGGTAAGATTGGCATTTTTACCATGTTGATTCTACCTATACAGGAACATAGAAGATATTTTCATTTTCTGATATCTTCTTTTACTTCTTTCTTCAGTGACTTAACGTTCTTTTCATACAGGTCTGTCATTTTTTTGGTTAGAGTTATCCTACAATATTTAATGCTATTTGCAGCTATTAAAGGGTATTTTTATTTACAATAAAATGTATTTCCTTGATTTCTTTTCAACCCTTTTGTCATTTGTATATTAAAGAGATATTGATTTTTTGAGTTAATCTTGTATCCTGCCATATTGGTGAAGGTGTTTATTAGTTGTAGGATTTCCCTGCTAGAATTTTAGGTATCACTTATGCATATGATCATGTCACTTGCAAATAGAAATAGCTTGACTTCTTTTCTAACTTTTGTCCTCTTAGTCCTTTTGTTCTCTTATTGCTTTGGCAATAAAACGTTGAGAACTATATTGAATAAACAAGGGGAGAGAGGACAGCCTTGGCTTGTTCCTGATTTTAGTTAGATTGCTTTGAGTTTCTCTCCATTTAGTTTGATGTTGACTGTTGGCTTGCTGTATATTGCCTTTGCTATGTTTAGGTATTTTCCCTGTATTCCTGATCTCTTTAGGACTTTTATCATGAAGAGGTGTTGGATTTTGTCAAAGGCTTTTTCAGTATTCAAGGAGATAATCATGTGGTTTCTTCTTTCAGATTGTTTGTCATGTCATCAGGATGGATGACATTTACAGTTTTATGTGTGTGAAACTATCCCTCCATCTCTGGGATAAAGCCTACTTGGTCATGATAAATGATTTTTTAATATGTTGCTGAATTCAATTTGCCAGGATTTTATTGAGTATGTTTGTATCAATGTTCATGAGGGAGTTTGGTCTGTAATTCTCTTTCTTTGTTGCATCTTTGAGTGGCTTGGTTATCAGGGTGACTGTAGCCTCATAAAGGGTTTGGCAATATTCCTTAATTTTCTATTATATGGAAGAGTTTGTGGAGTATTGGTATTAGTTCTTCTTTGAATACTTACAAGATTTCTGCACTGAAACCACCTGGATCTGACCTTTTTTTGTTTGGGAGACTTTTAATAACAGCTTCAATTCTGTTTGGGGTCATATGCCTATTTAAGTCATTTATCTAGTCTTGATTAATTTTGGTAAGTGCTACCTGTTTAGAAAGCTGTCCATTTTTTTTATTTTTAGATTTTTCAATTTAGTGGAGTATACCTTTTTGATGTATAACCTAATGATTTTAACTTTTCTGACCTGGCCTAGCCCTCAGATCTGGACCCAGTCCCAAATAATCACACAAAGTCTTATATTTGGTCCATGGCCCAGGCATATTATTCACAAATTTTTACTCTTAAACAAACTCATGATTAGCCAAGTGGCTTCCTACCTTTTCTCAGCGCAGCATTTTTTTTTTTTATTTCTTTGTGTCTGTCTGGCATCTCTGCTCTATTCTTCCTCTTCCTAGAGTTTTCTTAGTCTGATAGTCCCAACCACACTTCCTGACTGACTTCTGGCCAATAAGCACTTTATTCAATCAGTAGGAGAGACAAATATCTACAATGTACAAGAATACAATCCCACAGCAAAGTATCACTGTTTTAAACTCTGCATATTGATTACTTACTTGAAAGTAAAGATCTTATTTCATTGTTTCTTATGAATACTGATATTTTGTTTGGCTCTAGAAACAGCACTTAATGAATAAAGAATACTACACATAAGAAATCCTGGCATCACACTCTTACCATAGGGAAGCGTGTTAAGGGACAGGCAAGTTTAAGTGGGAGGAGAAGATAGGCATTGACATGGTAATCAGCTCTCAGTGAGCCATAGTTTGGGAATGACTGGCTTGAAATGTTCATTTTAGACACAGTTGTTATTTATCTATGTTATTTTTGCATTTTTAAAATGCCGACAATAATTTAATGTTCTAAACAGAAACTTAAGCTATTTTTTTAAAACATAATAGCAGTATGACTGTAGGAGTTCAATTATTAGATATCAAGAACTGACATTCAAGATTATCTGATTTTTTTTGACAGATTGACAGATGCACAAAGGATCTGCAATGTGGCCCTTCTCTGTATATGAAAGTCAGCTTTTCATATAATGACAACTGCTTAACATTTCCTTATACTTATTTTCATGTATATCCCTTCCACTTTTTACATCCACTGATATAATATAGAATGACTGAACAAGCCTCCAAAGATAGAATGCCCTCTTCTGTCTTTAGATTCAAGTAGTCTTAGAAAAGACATTTACAAGAGCAAAGTCAGAGGTGAGCAGATTCTGGCTCCTGGACCACCCATCTGGAGAGTTCCTCTCCAAGACCAGGGTCAATTCCTAGGGTCTGATCTCAGACTCCCCCTAGAAGACAGGAGCTATGTTTTGGCTGTGAAGGGCTCCTCCAGTGACACATAAAAGAGGCAACTACAGGCAAACTGCTTCATCAGAGAAGGACTGAGGCCTTTGAAATTCAGCCCTTATCAGAGCAGAGTCAGAAATCAAGCAGACCCTTTGCTCAGAGGAGACAGGAGACACACAAGTCCTCTTGCTTCAACTGACTAGAAGCTGCCTAATTGTAAGCCACTGAAGCAATGGGCAGACTCCAGTGCAAAAATACATATAACAATATAAAGAACAACAAGGCAACACCAGAAGAAACTGGTGGTTCTACAACGACAAGACCTGAACAGAGCAATGAAGAGGGAAACAGAAAAAAACAACAGCAAAAAACACTTTTATGAACATTATTGAAGCCTTCAAAGAAGATATAAAAAATTCCCTTAAAGAAACAGAAGAAAATACAAACAAAAAATTGGAAGTGATGAACAAATCCTTGAAAGAAAAGCAAGAAAAGGTAAACCAAAAAGTGAAAGAAACATTCCAAGACTAAAAACTGAAATAGAAGCAATAAAAAAGGCACAAAATGAGGCAAAGATGGAAATAGAAAATCTGAGGAAAAGAACTGGAACTACAGATACAAGCATAACAAACAGAATCCAAGAGAGAATCTCTGGAGTGGAAGACTCAGTACCAGAAATAGAAACATCAGTCAAAGAAAATACTAAAACCAAAAAAGCCATAACATAAAACATTCAGTCTTAAGAGGAAAATTCATAGCATTAAATGCCTAAATAAAATACCTAGAGAAATCCCACACTAGAGAACTAAGAGCACAGCTGAAAGCCTTAGAACAATCAGAACTCATCTAGAAGGAGTAGATGGCAGGAAATAATCAAACCTAGCGCTGAAATCAGTACAATTGAAACAAAAAGAACAATGCAAAGAATCAATGAATCAAAGAGTTGGTTCTTTGAGAAAGTCAACAAGATAAAACCTTATCCAAACTAATCAAAAAGCATAGAGAGAGTGTCCAAATCAACAAAATTTGAAATGAGAAGGGTGACATAACAATAGACCACCAGGAAATCCAGAGAATTATCAGGTCATACTTTGAATATCTATATTTCACAAAAAAGTAAAATCTCAAAAAAAAATGGACACCTTTTTGGACAGGTACCATTTACCAAAATTAAATGAAGACCAGATTAATTACCTAAATAAACCAATAACCCTAAAGAAAATTCAAGCTGTCATTAGAAGCCTCCCAAGTAAAAACAAAACAAAAAAAAAAAAACCCAGGTCCAGATGGTTTCAGTGCAGAACTCTACTAGACATTCAAAGAAAAATTACTACCATTATTCCTCAAACTGTTCCACACAGAAGAAACTGACAGAATATTGCCAAACTCTTTTAATGATGCTGCAATTACCCTAGTACCCAAGCCACTCAAAGATGCAACAATGAAGGAGAATTACAGACCAATTTCCCTCATGAATATTGATGCTAAAATTCTCAACAAAATATTGGCAAATCGTATACAAAAATATATAAAAAAAATATCATCCACTATGATCAAGTAGGCTTCATCCCAGAGATGCAGGGATGGTTCAACATACAAAAAATTCATAAATGTCATCCATCATATAAAAAAATCTGAAGAAAAAAAAACCACATGATCATATCTTTAGAGGCTGAAAAAGCCTTTGACAAAATCCAACACTCCTCTATGATAAAAGTCCTGGAGATAGCAGGAATACAGAGAAAATATCTAAGTATAATAAAGGTGACTTACAAGAAGACAACATCCAACATCAAACTTAATGGAGAAAAACTCAAAGCAATCACACCAAAATCAGGAAATAGACAAGGATGTCCCTTCTTCCCTTATCTATTCAATATAGTTCTCGAAGTTTTAGCTAAAGCAATATGAGAATGAAAGGAGTTTAAGGAGATACAGATTGGAAAAGAAGAAGTCAAACTATCTCTATTTGCAGATGATATGATTGTATACATAAATGACCCACAAAATTCTACCAGAGAACTTCTACAGCTGATAAACACCTTCAGCAATGTAGCAGGATACAAGATTAACTCAAAGAAATCAGTAGCCCTTCTATACACTAAAGATAAAAGGGCTGAAAAAGAAATAAGGGAAATATCATCCTTTATAATAGCTGCAAATAGCATCAAATACCTTGGAATAACTATAACCAAACATGTAACAGATTCATTAGTGGAATCTAAACAAAAAAAGCAAAAACAAAGCATGTCCAACCTGCAAATCACAAGCACTGAACAGCTTGGAATCTCAAACACTTTGGACAGGCACCTTGGATCCCATTTCCTCCAGGGAACTCATGACCCAGTCTTGATGTTGGGGAAAAGAATGTGGATCTGCCAGAAGTATATGCGGAACTAAGCCATACTGGGAACTTTGGACCTCCTGCCATTGCTGAGGAGGACATAAAGAGATATAGGGAAGAGAGAGTGACTGGAAGGTGTGGGAGAAAGAAGGGAGCTTGAAGAAGATATACATGGATTAAAACATATGACTTTTTTCATAATAAAAATAAAAGAAAAAAGAAAAGCAATTTGTCATGTTTGACAACATTCAAGAAGACCTATGAAGAAGTGCATGGGATAAAGAAAAGATCCTAACCAATGACCAGCATCATTAAGACATGCAAGTCAATAGCCATTTTGTCCAAATGACTTTTAACTTCTGTCATGCCTCCAGATATCATTTTAAATCAAGGTCTATGAAACTACAGGTTAACATTTCAAAAACTTTTAATTTTAAATTGAAGCCATAAAGTTTTTAAGCTGTTCTTGCAATACCTCATCCCTTCCAATATGTTCTATAAACACCTGTTTTTGGACTGAGCATTAACAGTCATTCTTCCTTACTATCGAATTCTATTTTTACCACTGTATTCTTCTTTTTAAAGATTTATTTTAGCTTTCCTTATGATGGAAGACCTATTATGCCTTTGCTAATGCTGATGACGGTCCTCAGCAGTCAGCCCTCTACTTATGTATAGTCTAAGATGAAGTGAGCCTGCTGGTTTAGGCACTTCCTCAGTGATGGGCATTGTCCACTGACTAATACAAGAGTAGAAATACCTGACGTCTTTGTACCAACCTTGGACATATTGGGCAAATTAAAGCATCCATAACTTTCTATACCATATCTTAATTCTTTTTGTCCCAAATCCACTGTTCACCTCTCCTCTAACTACCTAAAACCAAACACTTTTCAGAAATACTCCAATAGAATTTTAACCTTCATATGAGACTTTTATACTTATATTGAGTTGGTAAAATAAATTCTTTTAAGATAAATTAAACTCTGAGAATATAACTTCAGATGAACAGAATTTACTTTCCAAAAATGGAAAAAAAGGGCATGGTTACTCCCTAGAAATTCTTAGACTTCCTGAGTAATTCCTGAAGAAAAATTACTTTTTCTGAGAATACTTTGAGAGTTACTGTGATAGATTGTTCTTGGATGCCTGCATTGAAGTTTCAGTTTGATAAGAAGCAGGGCTCAAAGTTGATGTGTCTGCAAGGCCTTTTCTTCTATAGAGGTGATAACCTAGCATTGTATCTTTTCGAGGGGTTTCATTTCAATTTTTTTAATCTTATATTGATTCTTTCTGGATTTCATATCATGCATTCTGATCTCACTTATTTCCTTGTCATCTTGCATCTGCCCTCTGCCCTTGCAATCTCCACTCTCAAATCAAAACTAAATTTAAAAGAAAACAAAAATCTGAACAAAATGAAATAAAAACAAAACAGAACTCTTGCCTTTGAAGCTGTAGTGTGGCTATCTGACACATACAGTTTACTGTTCAGTTCACTGACTTTGACTTGCTAGTGTTCATTGCCAGGGATCACTGGTCACCAGTAACGGGCCCTCACTGGGCTCCTCTTGCATATCTTGTTGTCCCATGTCATGGAATTCATGCTTTCTTAGATCTATTGCTTTGTCCTCTTCACATGTTCCAAGAGTTCATAAATGGGGAGGATGTTGGGGTTGGCCAACTCATAGGCCTGAATTCTAGCTGGGTTGGTCAGCCCACAAACTTTACTTCATTGCCACTAACTGGGCAAACTCTCCAGCACTGCTTCAGTTATCTCCTAATGCAGTCTGCAGCAAGAAGCCAGGCTTGTTATTCAGCTTTCAGGTCTTCAGATTCCAGTCACCTATATTCATATCACCAGGTGGCCCTGTTTGGACAGAACGTATTATTTTTAAAAGCAAAATAATTCACTATGGCTATAAAAAAGTTCTTTTTCTGAAAATGGAGATAAAAAACCTAAAAAGAAAAAAGACCTAATTAATTTAAATATGACAAAATACATCAACTTGGAATAATTTCCATATTTAAAGTCTCTGAGGAAATAGCTCAGTTAACATCATGGTTGCTTTTCATGAGGATCCAAGTAACATCCTATTATTGCAGCTCCAGGGGAGCCAACAACCTCTTCTGGTCTCTATATAAAATTACCACCATGTGCACAAGCTAAAACACACACACACACACACACACACACACACACACACACTTAAAAATAGGAAAACCAGATCTTTTAAAGTACAAAAACTCTTGGAAAATTCTTTCAAATGAATCATTTTTCCAAGTGACTTAATGGCTCTGATATGAGACACTTTCAATAATGTTGTTTTATTTGTGTATTTATTTATTGCCATAGTGAGAACTTAACACATACTAAGTAAGAGCTCTGTCACTGAGATACCTTCCCATTGTTATTTTTATTTTTATTTTTTATTGGGACAGGGTCTCACTAAATTGTGCAGAGAGACTTGAATTTGCAATCTTCCTACTCAGCCCCCTGAATGATTGAGATCACAAGCCCATACTACATAAAATTACATTGCTTTTGTTAAATGACAAGATTATTTTCTCCAGGGAATAATATGAAATGTGCCTTGAAAAAAATGTATGATGTAGAGAAGTGTGTAGGGAATTTGAGTTATAGGAACTGTAAATAATAAGTTGCTCAGAGCTTCCAGTCAGGGAAACTTATCTTTTAATTCACTATATATTTAACAAATATTTAGCAATATACAGCTTTTAAATTTGTTAGAAAACAAGGACACAGAATGATCTGCATGGTTTTATGGCATCCAGATACTAGATGAAATGTCAAGTTGATCAATGTCTGTCTCACGCTGATGAGATAGGCAGGAGCATAGCAGAGGAGGTGAGCCCAGGACATACAAGGATTTAATATCTAGATGAGAAAGAACAAAAACTACTCAATGATAAAGAATGATTAGCTCAGACATAGTTAACATCTCATGCAAAAGCCCAGATGTAAAACTAACATGGTGACAAGAGTCAAGTGATGTCCAAGAAGAGCAGAAAACCTACTCATTTCTATTCCTTGGGTCTCTAGAACCTCACTTCTCTGGACCTCTGGATCTGTGTTGCTTTCAACTTTATTCAGAAAACCTTTTCCTGTGAAACAGGCAGTGGTTATCACAGAAATTCAGATCTGGTCAAAGTAACAAAAATAAGTAACCATGACTGCTGGGCTGAGGGTAAAGTATCTATATCAACTTTCTGCCATCAGAAACTTAGAAAACATGGAGAGTAGGTGAAAGAGCTGACAGATGTTGATGAGAGCTCCGAGATGCAGACTTCTGCGCATAGCAACTCACAGCATTTATAAGTATCTGTAAGAGACCAAGCCAGTAAAAACTACAGTATGGATGTGGAAGAAAGCCAAAGCTCCACCCCATAAAAGGAGATATTGACAGTTGACAGTTGCAGAGGAAGGAAGATCCATTTTCCTTTGGAATTGAGCCTTTAGTATGTTCCTCATGTCACAATAAATAAGCCCACACCTTTCCACATATGAGCAGCACCAACTGGACCAATTCTGGGTAGGGAAATGAGGTACAGGACTCCAGGAAGAGTCTGTGGGAGGTAGTTGTAAATGGATTTGAGAAATATAGTATGTAATTGTATGAAAATGTCCAAGCAATCCCACTAAAGTCAGGAACTAGACAAGGATGTCCTCTCTCCCCTTATCTATTCAATATAGTTCTCGAAGTTTTAGCTAAAACAATAAGGGAACGAAAAGAGACTAAGGGGATACAAATTGAAAAAGAAGTGAAGCTATCTCTATTTGCAGATGATATGATTGTATACATAAGTGACCCACAAAATTCTTCCAAGGAACTGCTACAGCTGATAAACACCTTCAGGAATGTAGCAGGATACAAGATTAACTCAAAGAAATCAGTAGCCCTTCTGTACACTAAAGATAGAAGAGCTGAAAAAGAAATAAGGGAAACATTACCCTTCATAATAGCTGCAAATAGTATAAAATACCTTGGAGTAACTATAACCAAAGAAGTAAGAGACCTATTTGACAAAAATTTTAAATCATTGAAGAAAGAAATTGAAGAGGATATCAGAAAATGGAAAGCTCTCCCATGTTCCTGGATTGGTAGGATCAACATAGTAAAAATGGCAATTCTACCAAAGGCAATCTACAGATTCAATGCACTCACTGCCCATCAAAATCCCAACACAATATTTTTGGACCTTGAAAGAACAATACTCAATTTCATTTGGAATAACAGGAAAGCCAGGATTGCCAAAACAATTCTACTCAACAAAAGAACCTCAGTAGGTATCACCCTCCCTGACTTCAAGTTATACTATAGAGCTAAAGTAATAAAAACAGCCTGGTACTAGCATAAAAACAGACTTGTGGACCAATGTAATAAAATTGAGGATCCAGACATTAACCCAAAAACCTATGAACACCTGATCTTTGACAAAGAGGCCCAAAACATTCAAAGGAAAAAAGATAGTATATTTAACAAATGGTGTTGGCATAGCTGGATGGAAGTGTGTAGAAAAATGCGAATAGGTCTCTTGAGCTTTTATAACAGGTTTTTTTTTTTTTCTGGTAAACAAAGCTTTTCTCTAAATATGGAGAATACTGATAAAAAATGATTAACTTTTGACACAATATGTCATCTGCTAGGCATGGGAGTGATGTCTTCAATGCATTAGAACCCCAAATTACCTTGCCCAAGATTTGCATGGCCAGTATACTTTTTTAAAAAGTGGAATTGTGATATTTTGTTGAATTTATGTAATATGTACCCTTTATCTGAATTTGCGGTAGCTTCCAATGGATCTGCAACAAGACATAAATACTTATTTTGTAGTGTGTTTTTGAGACAGTGTCTTATGTAACCTCGGTTACCCTTAAACTTACTGTGTCTAAGGATGACCTTGAGCTCCTGAAACTATCACAATTGACCAAAGACATGAATATTTGAAGGAGATTTTACAGAACAGATATTTTTTTCAACACTATAAGAAATACACCACAAAAAGCATTTGGAGGCATTCATGGAAAAAATAAATATCAAGGGCAAATAAATGGTAAGGTCAAAAAGAGAAGCATAAAATAAATGACATTAAAAAACATATTTCTTTTTTTCCTTCCCAAATGCATTTTTTATTTTTTAAATTTAAAAGTTTTTTAACATACCTTCCCTCCCTCCCTTCTTTCTGCTTTTCCCCACCTTATATACCCATCCATTCCTCAGAGAGGTAAGAACTCCAAGAATGAGTTAATGTAGTCTGGAATATCCAGTTGAGGTAGATCAAAACCCTCTCCCCATTATTAAGGCTGAGCAAGGTGTTCCTCTGCAAGGAATGGGCTCCAAGAAGCCAGATCATGCACTAAGAATATATTTTGGTCCCATAACCAGAGGCCTCATAAGCTGACCATGCCATTCAGCTGTCATCCATATTCAGAGAGAGAGAGAGAAAGAAAGCATAGTTCAGTCCCAGGCAGGTTTCTCAGCTTTTAGTTGAGAGTTCCCAATAGCTCAGTTCAGCTGTCTCTTTTGGTTTCTTGATCATGATCTTGACCTCTTTGCTGATATAATCTCTTCTCCATATTTTTTTTAATTTTTTTTAGGGAAGTCTCTGGTGTTTTATTTTATTTATTTTTTAATTTATTTTTATTTTTTTATTATTATGAATAAAGAAGTCACACTTTCTATCCTTGTATATCCTTATTCAAGGTCCCTTCCCCCTCCCACCACATCAGGTCATTCTCTCTTCTCCACAACTCCCCATCCTCTCTCTGGGGAGGCAGCAAGCAGTCCCAAGGTCCAGAAGTCCCAATATTGCTTAGTTCAGCCTCCACCCCAGGCAGATCCAGTTTTCTCCCCACAACCTCAAGACTGAGTTCCTCTAGGGGGAGTGGGATCCAAGGAGTCAGTCCAAGGTGTTTCTGATCCCAAGCTGTTCAGTGGTTGTGACTTGCAGCTTGGGCATGCTTTGCTTTTTTCTTGTTGGTTTGTTGGTTTGTTTAGAGTCCACTAATGAGTGAGTACATCCCCTGCTTATCTTTCTGGGTTTGTGATAACTCACTCAGGACGATATTCTCCAAATCCATCCATTTGCCTGCAAATTTTAGGATATCATTTCTTCTTACTGCTGCGTAGTACTCCATTGTGTAGATGTATCACAGTTTGTTAATCCATTCTTCAGTTGAGGGGCATCTAGGTTGTTTCCAGTTTGTGTATATCTGCATGTGATTCCATCAGATGCTGAATGAAGGTTCTATAATGATAATTAGGGTGGTCTTCAATTTGATTATAGGGGAAGGTCAGTTTAGCCACCCTCTCCACTATTGCTTGGAGTCTTAGCTGGAGTCATCTTTGTGGGTTCTTGGGTATTTTCCTACTACCAAATTTCTCTCCAATTGCACAATGGCTCTCTCTATCTAGGTAATTTTTTTGTTCTCCCTCCAATTAAAAACTGGGGTACAGAGAAAAACAGAGAATTCTCAATAGAAGAATCTCAAATGGTCAAAAGACACTTAAAAATTTCTCAGCATCATTAGCCATCAGAGAAATGCAAATCAAAACAACTCTGAGATACCATCTTACACCTGTCAGAATGGCTAAGATTAAATACACAGATGACAACCTATGCTGGACAGAATGCAGAGCAAGGGGAATATTCCTCCATTGTTGGTGGGAGTGTAAGCTTGTTCATCAACTCTGGAATGCAATATGGCTGTTTCTCAGAAAACTGGGAATCTATCACCCCAAGGACCCAGCAATACCACTTCTGGGTGTATACCCAAATGATGTACAGTTGCATTCCAAAGATATTAGCACAACTACTTTCATAGCAGCATTTTTCATAATAGCAAGAACCTGGAAATAACCTAGATGCCCCTCAACTGAAGAATGGATTAACAAAATGTGGTACATCTACACAATAGAGTACTACTCAGCAGTAAGAAAAAACGATACTCTAAAATTGGCAGGCAAATGTATGTATTTGGAGAATATCTTCCTGAGTGTGGTATCACAAATCCAGAAAGATAAGCAAGGGATGTACTCACTCATTAGTGGACTCTAAACAAAAAGCAAAAAGCAAAGAGTTTTCAAGTTGCAAACCACAACCACTGAACAGCTTGGGATTTGAAAGATCTTGGACTGGCACCTTGGATCCCATTCCCTCCAGGGGAACACCTGACCCAGTCTTGATGTTGGAGTGAAGAAAGTGGATCTGCCAGGAGTGGATGCTGAACTAAGCCATATTGTGTCCTAGGGACCTCCTGTCCTTGCTGGGGAGGAGATAAAGAGAGGTGGATAAGAAAGAGTGACTGGTAGGGGTGGAAGGGGGAAGGGAACTTGAACAAGAATATACATGGATAAAAAAATATGACTTTATTCATAATAAAAAAGAAGCAAAGAAAAGGTTATTTTAGGTTTAAAAAACTAGCTGGTAACAAGTGTAACCTAAGGGCAAGATTTCATAATTAATAAAAAGTCTCTGTGTCATTATTTGGGACAAAAAAGAAAGTTACCATGTGTAGACTATGCTGGCCTTTTATAGTCATAAGTTATTTTTTAGGTCTTATTGCATAATATGATATATATTTGTCTTAGTTTTTTAAGTTATAGTAGAATTCTGTAGTAAGTTCATATTTTCTTGTGTTTGTTTTTGTTATTGCTGTTTTTTATTTTTAGTATGGGGTATTTTATTAGTATTTTAAGGTTACAAAGTATGCATTTGTTAAAATCATTCATTGAATTTAGGTTTAATTTTGCTATCTAAAAACTCACCAGTTTTTTCAGAATCTTCAATTTATCAAAACAAATTTATAATGTATGTCCTTATGATTTTCGGGAGTTTCATTCATATCTGTTATAATGCTTGTGCTTCAATTTCTAGTTTTATTGAAGTAGGTATTTCTTTTTTTCTTTAATTTGATTAAGAATTTGCCATTTGAGTTCAATCCTTAAAAGTAAATAACTAAATTTAATGCCAAAAAAACCAAAAAAAACTGTGAAGATCATCTATCATATAAAACCTGAAAGAAAAAACAACACATGATAATCCCTTAGATGCTGTAAAAGCCTTTGACATAATCCAACACTCCTTTATATTAAAGGTTCTGGAGAGATCAGAAATACAGGAAAAATATCTAAATATAATAAAGGCAATAAACAGCCAACAACAAACTAAATGAAGAGAAATTCTAAGCAACTCCACTAAAATCAGAAACAAGACAAAGCTGTCTGCTTTCCACTTATCTATTCAATATAGTTCTCAAAGTCTTAGCTAAAACAATAAGAGAACAAAAGAAGATTAAGTGAATATAAATTGGAAAGAAAGAAATCAAACTACCTCTATTTGTAGACAATATGATCATATACAAAAGTGACCCCCAAAATTCTACCAGGGAACTCCTACAACTGATAAACACCTTCAGCAATGTAGCAGGATACAAGATTAAATAAAAAAATTAATAGCCCTCCTATACACTAAGGATAAAAAGGGCTGAAAAAGAAATAAGGGCAACATCATCCTTTATAATAGCTACAAATAGCACTAAACATCTAGGGGTAATTCTAACACTCTAACAAAATAAGTAGCAGACCTGTTTGAAAAAAACTTTAAGTCACTGAACAAGGAAATTGTGAGAATATCAGAAAATGAAAAGATCTCCCAGGCTCCTGGATAGGTAGGATCAACATAGTAAAAATGGCAATCTTATCAAAAGCAATCTACAGATTCAATGCAATTTCGATCAAAATTCTAACACATTTTTTAACAGTCCTTGAAAGAACAATACTCAACTTTGTATGGAATAATAAAAAAAAACCCAGGATTGCCAAACAATCTTGTTCAATAAAAGAACTTCAGGAGGCATCATCATCCCTGACTTTAAGCTATAATATAAAGCTACAGTAATAAAAGCAAGGTTATGGCATAAAAAAGAGATTCGTGGACCAATGGAATCAAATCAAAGACCCTGACCTTAATCCACAAACAAATGAACAACTGATTTTTGACATAGATGCCAAAAATATACATCGGAAAAAAGTATCTTCAACAAATGGTGCTGGCATAATTGGATGGTACTATGCAAAATAATGCAAATAGATCCATATCTATCACCCTTCACAAAACTCAAATCCATGTGAACCATAGACCTCAATATAAACCAGTTAGCTACACTGAACTTGATAGAAAAGAAAGTGGGAAATACCCTCCAGTGTAATGGCACAAGTGGCCACTTCCTAAGTATAACACAAGTAGCATAGACATTAAGGACACCAATTAATGAATGGGACCTCCTAAAACTGAGAAGCTTTTTTAAGGCAAAGGACACTGTCAATAAAACAAAATGACAGCCTACAGAATGGGAAAATGTCTTCCCCAACCCTACCTCTAACAGAGAACTGATCTCTAAAATATATAGAGAACTCAAGAAACTAGAGGCCAAAACCCCAAATAACCCAATTAAAAATGGATTTCCGAACTGAAAAGGGAATTATCAGCAGAAGAATTACAAATGGCTGAAAGAAACTTAAAGAATTGCTCAACATCTTTAGCCATCAGAGAAATGCAAATCAAAACAACTTTGAGATACAACCTTACACCTGTCAGAATAGCTACGATTAAATACACAGATGACAGCTTAAGCTGGAGAGGATGTGGAGCATAGGGGAACACTCCTCCATTGTTGATGGGAGTGTTAACTGGTACAACCAATTTGGAAAGCAGTATAATGGTTCCTCAGGGAAACTAGAAAAGATGCTCATTCTTATCTCAAAGGCATTAGGTCCACTATGTTCATAGCAGCACTATTTTTAATAGCAAGAACCTGGAAACAACCTAGATGCCCTTCACCTGAAGCATGGACTAACAAAGTGTGGTACATCTGCATGATGGATACACAATGGAGTACTACTCAGCAGTAAAAACAAAACAAAACAAAAATGACATCCTAAAATTTGCAGGCAAATTTGGAGAATATCCTCCTGAGAGAGGTAACACAGGCCCAGAAAGTTAGGCATGGTATGTATGTACTCACTCATAAGTGGTTTCTAGACAAAAGACAAAGAATACCCACACTGCACAGCACAACCCCTGAACAGCTCTGGATCATTAAAAGAGAGACATTCAGGGACTTCCCTGTGAAGAGAAAGTAAAGAAAATCTCCTTAGGATTATAACTGGTAGTGACCAAAGAGAGGTAGGAACAAATCAGGAGAGGAGGAGATGATTGAGTGAGAAAAGCAACAAAGAGGGAGATAAAAGAGATGGATATCTTGATAAAGTAAGACATTGTGGGGTTGCAAAGTGGCTGGGTGCTAGGGAAACCAAGAACTCACAGGATGTCCCTGGCTAGGACTCTAACCTATATTGGAGAGGGTGCTTAAACTGGACTTACCCTATAATCAAATGAATGACAACCCTAAGTGTCATTATAGAACTTTCATACAGCAAAAAATAGAAGTGGAAGCAGAGATTCATAGATAAGCACCAGGTTGAGCTCCCAGTCCAGAGAGAGAGAGAGAGAGAGAGAGAGAGAGAGAGAGAGAGAGAGAGAGAGAGAGAGAGAGAGAGAGAGAGAGAGAGAGAATGAACAAAGGGATAGGGATTATAAGGAGGAGTCCCACAGATATGTCTTCTGGCTGCAACTCTGGGGAGCTCACTGAATCAAAAACAGCCACTAGGAATCATCAGGAAAAGGAACTAAATCCTCCAAATGTAGATAACTGTCGAATGGCATGGACAGTATGTGGAACCTTCAGGGAAAGGAACTAAACCCTCCAAAGTCAGACCACTGTCAAATGGTGTGGGAAGTTTGTGAAGGTTCCTGCAGAAGGATCAGACTATATTCCTGCGCATGAATTGGCACCTTGGAGCCCATTCCTTACAGAGGAACACCTAACCCAGTCCTAATATCAGGATGAGGGTATCGGACGTACCTCAAAAGTCTCAGCCAGACTGAGCTGACCCATTTTGGGACTTCTTGCCTTCTTTGGGGAGAGGATCAGGGGAAAGTGGTGGGGGTGCTGAGGGTAGACTGTGAAAGATTGGGAGGAGAGAAGGGAGAGAGAACAGGGGAATACATGGAAAAAAACTTTTTAAATTAAAAAAAGGTAATAAAAAAAGAAAAAAATGACAGATTACTAAATACCAGGAAGACACCTACAGAATACTGGCAGAATCTGATGGCAAAAATAAACTTCTGGGAGAGCATTGGCAATCAAGTGCAGCTTATTTGATGATTAACAGCTCTATGTGAAGGAACAGAATCCATCCTTGACCTCCACACCTTTGAAGAGAGCTGTACATCTGCTTCTGAAGTAGTGAGGTGAAGAAAATTATCTTTTTCTGAACCTACCGGAACTGTGTGCTTTATTCCAGCTGGCTGTGTGGAACTAGAGCACAGAAGTAGAGAAAACTGTGGGAATTTAATCTTATTGCATCCATTGCAACTCAGCTCTTGACTGTGGGTTGCAATTTAAAGGATCATATTAGTCCATATTTGATTCTTAAAAATTTATTTTGCTTTTTGGGATTCAGACACTGATGTTTAGAATCCTGAAAAATAAATATCAAGTATGAGTATTTGATAAAGAAACTGTGGGTATCCAGAGAAAATACCTCAAGGGAACTTAAATATGTGGTTCTGGTTGGCTTTGATATTCACACTTGAAAATTGTAACAATAATCAAAAGTAAAGGATTCTAAAATTCTGGGCCATTGAGAGGCTCAGTAACTAACAACACTTGCTATGAAATTCTGAGGACTAGAGTTTGGGCCTCAGCACCCACATAGCAAGCCAAGTATTCTATAACTGCCTGTAACTCTTCTCACACCCAACTATGTGGACCGCTACACACAAGTGTGTGTAGACTTACACAGACATAAATAAAAATATAGACTGAACAAATATAGACTGAACTATGTACCTAAAAGTTGAGTAGTAATTTTTTTATTGAACAAAATAAAAATAAAGTTTGAAAGATATAAAAAAAATCACCAATTTGTGCTTTATAGACCAGGTAACTTTAGATTTCTCAAATCTTTCTTGAAATTCTTTCTTCTGTAAGAATAGAAGAAACATCTTTTTAAAATCCTGACAATATAGATACTCTGAAAGAAGCAGAAGAAAGCAAAAAGGAATAAATTATTTACTCCATTGAACCACAAAGCTAATCTAAGGAAAATAATAAATTAGGTAACAAAAATTACCAGACAAAACATGATGGTACATGCACTGATAGACCTTGCTCCCCTGGGAACAGTTAAGAGGTCTTGTTGACTGCATTGTTTGACCAATGAACATATGTGACAAAAAAATGACTAGGTTTTCTAGTTCACTGGTAAAAAGACATGGAGAAAGAGCATTGACAACATACATTTTTAATCAGAAAGACTGCCATATATGAGGTAAGGAGTTTGTGTACTTTAAACTGAGAAACAGTCCATCAGAAAGCTGAATTAATAAGATGAATAAAGGTTTTAAACCAAAGTGGTCCTGTCTAGTATGTTATATTCTGGGAAATATATAACAATCTGCTTGTTGGGGAAAGAGAGCCCTGACTCAAAAGAACTGTCAGCTTCCCACAAGCCAGTGATTTCACAGCCTCAATTTAAGCAAAATGACTTGGGAAAAAGCTAGAGAAATTGGCTACTGAAAGGTCCTGGCCTCTTTACATGTGGGCTACTTAAGAAGCACAAATAGTATCAAGAATAAATTGCTCTTGGATAGTGAGTTGATTCCTTTTGGAGGTGACTCAAAAATTCTTTGCTGTCACATATCACTTATTTGTCTGATGCTCTAGAAATGGCTATATAATATTTTTAACCCCCAACATCTGTTTGTTGAACAGACTTGTGCTGCTGTTCTAGGCACTTGAATGTGGTGCTGCTAGCCAAGGTCCCATGGTATCAAGGATGCGTGGTGAAGTCTCACTTTTACTTACGAAGAGGGAGTGAAAAGTACTTCTTCTGTTGCAATATAACCAAAACTGCCAATAAACCCAGTTGCAACTGGTGTTAAGTTAACCTTCCTTTCTTAACTCAACTTCTTGAAGAACATTTCTTTCTAATAGTAAGGAACCCATACTGTATCTGTTTTCCAGATCTACATTCTTTGTAACATTATCATAAATGTTTTGGGTATTTCTAAATCACTTATTCATGTGTAGCTGTTTATAAAAATTTCTCATTGAATTAATGGTAAATTTTTAGAGTTCACTCTGAATAATAGCTATAATTAATATATATTTCTACCTAGAGATAATTTTCATAAGTAGTAGGTTTTGATGATCATAAAATTAAGACTTTTTACAATGATGTAAAATGTAAAGAAAACAATATCAATATTCGATACACAAATCCATTCATATTTTTGGGAGGTATTAGTTTTCTAACAAACAGCTAAGTTACACAGCTTATTAAAATATGCAAACCTTGTTTGGCTAGTAAATATTTAATATTTTTCATAATTTGAAATTTTGTTAAATATACTATTGGCATCTTCCTTATGTCATTAAAATGTTAAATACCATAATTGCAATTAAAGAATATTCTCTAGCTTGATAGAGCCATATTTATTTTAATTTTTAAAAATTTTAAATATTTAAGTTGGTTTCCAAGCTTTATTACTATGAATAAAGTGATATTTGGCATCATTTTATAGTAATATTGATGCATATGAAGAATATTATTTTGGATACAATCTTACAAATCTTACAAATGTAATTTCTTGGTTAAGGGTAAAATGGTGGTAAAGATTTATCATACATAACATTTTGTCACTCTCCCATGGCAGAATGACAATTTCAAACATGTCAGCACTAAGTGTGAGCATTTATTTTGACATTACCACTGTCACTGGCATTGAATAGTTACCTTTGAAAAAAGGAAATATGTGTAGTTGTGCCATTTCTAATGGCATTTTATTGCTATCCAAATTTGTTTTTTCTTTAAGCAAGTTAATAGTTTATAGAATAAATGTATGTGTTTGTGTTTCTCTTAATACCCTATTCATTTTTCTTTGATGCCAAATACTGCACATTACATAAAAACTTAGATATGTTTTAGACATAACTGAAATAATAACCTTTATTTAAACTTCTGGAAATATAATTTCTAAGTGGTGCTTCAACCATTACCATAAAAGGGAACATTAAGCAGATATAGAAATACATACAGATGATGTTTGCAAGTTATAATTACACAAGGAAAAGGAAATATTTTTTACTGCTATTAGAAGGTCACAAGGAAGGTACACTCACTACTGCTGAGGGCAAAAACTGTGTGGGTTTGTGTGTGTGTGTGCAAGGACATAGATGGATTTAAAGACTTAGTAAGTTTGGAAGCTTCTTTTATGTTGCTACAGAGTGGTGCCGCACTGGAATCTTTGCAAACAATTGCTGCGAGCTTTAGATATGATTTTCTAATTCTCTCTTGGACTCCAAACATGCTACTTCCTCAACCTTTCTTCCACTTGGGACCATGTTGCCAATAATGTCTTTGGGATAAATTTGAATTCATCAGGCTTGAATTTAATTACATTATGTAAACGAGAAAATGTCCCCAGTAGGCTTAGAGGGAACAGCTTCTGTATGTAACTGCAAAGTTCTGTTTTGTTTAAAATACTAGCACTTTGACAAATCTACTCTAACTTTAACTCATTTTCAACCTCAGTTTAAATTCACTCTTAAGAAAAATAGACTCGGGGGCTGGAGAGATGGCTCAGCGGTTAAGAGCACCGTCTGCTTTTCCAGAGGACCCGGGTTCAATTCCCAGTACCCACATGGCAGCTAACAACTGTCTGTAGTTCCAGTTCCAGGCAAACACCAAGGCAAATAAATAAATAAAAGTGTTTAAGAAAGAAAAATAGACTCTCCCACAATTTTTCACAGGATCTTTTTTTCCCTTTGTTCCACATCCTCCCTTAGTATCATCTTTGTTCCCATTTGACAAGACACTAGAAAAGGTGGACAAACTCAAGATTCATGATCTGTCTCATCATCTTAGAATCTCGGTGTAAGGAGTATTTTCAGACAGTGTGTAGGGTACATGGGCTCCCCAATTCATTTTGATACAACAAGGAGAAAGGTCTAAGATAGAATGCTGGCTGGATATCATAACTGAACCTGGGATGGCATTTGAGCAATTCTGTTATTGAAATCATCATCACCATCCTTGATATCCTTGCCTTTTGTGAGATATGTTTTTAATTCCATCTCCTATCTGGCATGCTATATTTCCACCCCTGCTTTAGTTCGGACTTTAGTTTGGCCATGGTTAGCCCAGCTTCCTAGAGTTTCCTGGCCTCACCATGAGAATGACTTATCTTACAAAGCTGCTTTAAAGAGAAAAGAGAGGGATGCACATTAGAAATGCCTCAGCTGCCTTAAAACTTACTGAGAACAATGCTAGCAAACAATAAAGCTGAAGCAATGCCAGAAGACAGGAGAGCTCCCTTTGATAAAGACCATGAGTATTGCTGTACTATCTCAGTGAGCTCTGGAAATGTTTAGCAAACAACAACATAAACTGATGTAATATTCTCTGAAGTTTTAGCAACTTACACTTCCACATTTTGCAAAACATGACAAAACTCCTTGGTTAGAAAGAAAGCCCCTCTTGTCCTTTGCTGGGGAGTGCAGATGTTCACCTTGGCCTGTTTCTTATTTACAACTCCAGAGATGTGCCTTCTGCTGGCAACTTGTCTTTTAAGGAAACATTTCTCACTGCAAATACACTTTTTATTGCCCCTCAACACACTTCACCAGCCATCTCTCTTCAAAGCTCCTCCCTGAATCCTTCTTTGCTTTTCCTGCCCTCAGAGATATAAAGAGTTTGAATGAAAAGTGGTAATTGTTGAGTTCAGAAATGAGACAGACTTTCCATTTTCTATCCAACTCGCAAGGGCAATCTAAAACTCCAAGTACACTGCAGTCAGTCAGGAATGCTTATGCTGAAGGGTCATGGGAGATGCAGAAAAATGGTTCAGGTTCAGGCCTTGGGTCATGAAAAACAAATCCACTAATCAAGAAAAGGTGTGTGTGTATATATACATATATACATCCTATTGTCTCACACAAAGCAGAAAAATCACATCACTGTGACCATTTCTGCTTTCTTGAAATAGTAAAAGACAAGTATGTTTTCTTTATAACTTAAAAGCAATTATGAAATTTCAAAGCCAAGTTATTCAAAAGATTGTGTCGTGGCTCAGTTTTACCAAAATCCATAAGTTACTTATGGCTCAATGTTTTCAAAACAGCCACCAAACTACAGGGAAAATATTGTGATGGAAATAGTATTTTAGTGAAACTAAATGACCATCTGGCATACTACTGACTATAAGAGGACAGAGCCTATTAATACCCCAGCTTTACTAAAAACAGCAATCCTAGCTTATTGCAGCAGGCAGAACTAAATCCTCCCCCACAGAAAGCCAGGTTGTGAGCAATCCAGCCCAGAAAGCAGAGAATAGGCATTGACACATATGGAAGCTCACTGCTGTTAAGTGAGAGGAGGCAAAGATTACACAGAGCTATGGTGGCTCCAGGCAATTGGTGAATTTACTTACATCCTCAGCTCTCACGATAAAGCCAGGATCACCCTTGACTTTAAGCATTTCAAGGTCAAAAATGACATATTTTGTGAATCAAAATCAAGCAAATTATTGATGCCAAATTCTGTTTCAATGATCATAACCCGGAAAGGCTGCCAGATTTGTATATCAGCATATATCTTTTAAATGAAGTAAAATACAGATTAAGATTCCATCAGAATCAGCAAGGTCAAAGTTATTTTTTAAACGGTTTTTATATTGGGGACAAAAAGAGGGAAATAAATATTAACATTTAACAAGTTCCTTCTAAATGCTACTAGCACCACTCATGTGGCTCTGTCATGAAAGAATAAGTGCTTCCCTGAGGTACCTGACCATTTTTAATTCAAGGAGACAGACATCTAGATATCCTAATACTTTGAGTAAAGCCTTAGACTTAGTAAATTTTCTATTTTGTCAAATGTTTTAGAAATCTACTAACATAATCACACCAAGTGACTTTTTAAAATATTTTTGTTGCTCCTTAAACTAGTCTTCAAATTAAATTCACATTTAATAATAAAGTAAAACAGAGTCAGAAGAAACCATGTCTAAGTATTGTTTTACAGTTGAATTACACTCTCAGAAAATAAAGATAAGTTGGGTCATGTGAAAAGTGACTTTTGGGAGTTGAGGAGTATTTTAGTGTGTAGTGCAATTCACACAATAATATACCCAAACAGCTCCAAAGAAATCAAACACTTGAGAGCCCACAATAATGTGTCCATAACAAACCATAGCAAATACCATGAGACAGACAATGTTTGTTAAAGTTTACATATATTAACTACTTTAATCCTATGAGACAAGTATCACACCTTTCAAAGGAAAATAACAGATTAATAGACTTATGTCAAAACTAGGTACCAGAAGCAGGGCATACTGTGACTGTAACTGCTATTGAGGGAGTCATGACACCACTTACTGAGTCTTTTTCTAGCATCGTTCCTTCTTTCAACAATATTTGCTCCTTCTTCTCAGCTTACACAACTTACTTCTTAATGTAATTTAGGTATGATATATTTGCATAATTTATTGGTATTTTTTTACTGAAAATTTAAGTAAATTATTTAATTTTAAGAGTAACATCGCTAAATATATTTTTCCTTTTTTACAATACTTTTTTAAATTGAAGAAATTTTTTTATTTTTACTATGAATAAAGTAATATTTTTTATTCATGTATCCCCTTGTTCAAACTTCCTTCTCCCTCCCTCCCCTCTCAGTTACTCTCTCTTCTCCCCATCTCTTTATTTCCTCCCCAGCAAGGGCAAGATGTGCCAAAGTGCCAACAGGGCTTAGTTAAGCATCCACTCCAGGCAGATCTGCTTTCCTCATCCCAACATCAACACTGGGTCAGATGTTCATTTGGAGGGAATGGGCTCCAAGGTGCTTCAGATCCCAGGCTGTTCAGTGGTTGTGGTTTGCAGCTTGGGCCTGGTTAGCTTTTTGTTTAAAGTCCACTAATGTGTGAGTACATCCCCTGCTTACATTTCTAGGTTTGTGATACCTCGCTCAGGCAGATATTCTCCAAATCCATCCATTTCACTGCAAATTTTAGGATATCATTTTTTTCTCAATTCTGAGTAATACTCCATTGTGTAAATGTATCATAGTTTGTTAATTCATTCTCCAGGTGAGGGGCATCTACGTTGTTTCCAGGTTCTTGCTATTATGAATAATGCTGCTATGAACATAGTTGAGCTAATGCCTTTGGAGTGTGAATGTGCATCTTTAGGGTATATGCCCAGTAGTGGTATTACAGGATCCTTGGGGGTGATTGATTCCCAGATTTCTGAGAAACTGCCACACTGCATTCCAGAGTGGCTGAACAAGCTTACACTCCCATCAACAATAGAGGAGTGTTACCCTTGCTCTGCAACCTCTCCAACATAGGCTGTCAACTGTGCCTTTTATCTTAGCCAATCTGACAGGTGTAAAGAGGTATCTTAAAGTTGTTTTGATTTGCATTTCTCTGAGGGCTAAAGATGTTGAACACTATTTCAAGTGCCTTTCAGCCATTTGTAATTCTTCTGCTGAGAATTCCCTTTACAGTTCTGGACCCCACTTTTTGATTGGGTTATTCAAGGTTTTGGACTCTAGTTTCTTGAGTTCTCTATATATTTTAGAGATCAGTCCTCTGTCATTTGTAGGGTTGGCAAAAATCTTTTCCCATTATGTAGGTTATCATTTTGTCTCATTGACTGTGTCCTTTGCTTTACAGAAGCTTTTCAGTTTCAGGAGGTCCCACTTATTTATTGTTGTTCTTAGTGTTCTTGCTACTGGTGTTATATTTAGGAAGTGGTCACCTGTGCCAATGTGTTGGAGGGTTTTTCCCACTTTCTTTTCTATCAGGTTCAGTTTGGTTGGTTTTATGTTGAGGTCTTTGATCCACTTGGATTTGAGTTTTGTGCAGGGCAATAGGCTTGGACTTATTTGCATTTTTTCTATACACTACCATCCAACTATGCCAACACCATTTGCTAAAGATACTATCTCTTTTCCATTGAATATTATGTGCCTCTTTGTCAATGATCAGGTGTTCATAAGTTTTTGGGTTAATGTTGGGATCCTCAATTTGATTCCATTGATCCACAAGTCTGTTTTTATGCCGGTGCCAGGATGTTTTTTTTTTCTTTTTAAATTGTAGCATTTTTTATTACAGAGAGTCATATTTTTTATCCACATATACCCTTGTTCAAGCTCCCTTCCCCCTTCCACCCTTTCCAATTACTCTCTATTCTCCATATCACTTTATCTCCTCCCAACCAAGAGTAGAAGGTCCCAAGGTCCCAATGTGGATTAGTTTAGAAGGATGTTTTTATTACTGTAGCTCTATAGCTTAACTTCAAGTTGGGGATGGTGTTGCCTCCTGAGGTTCTTTTTTCAGCAAAATTGTTTTGGCAATCCTTGCTTACCTGTTAATTGCAAATGAAATGGAGTATTGTTCTATCAAGGTCTATAAAAACTTCTGTTGAGATTTTGATAGGAATTGCATTGAGTCTTTAGATTGCTTTTGGTAAGATTGCAATTTTCGCTATGTTGGTCCTACCTATCCAAGAACATGGGAGATCTTTCCATATTCAGATATCCTCTTCAATTTTTTTCTTCAGTGATGTAAACATTTTTTTTTCAAATACATCTGTTACTTCTTTGGTTATAGTTACTCCAAGGTATTTAATGCTATTTGTAGCCATTATAAAGGGTGATGTTTCCCTTATTTCTTTTTCATCCCTTTTATCTTTAGTGTATAGGAGGGCTACTGATTTCTTTGAGTTAAATTTGCATCCTGCTATATTGCCGAAGGTATTTATCAGCTATACAAGCTCCCTGGTAGAGTTTTGTGGGTCACTTATGTATACAATCAAATCATCTGCAAATATAGATAGTTTCACTTCTTTTCCAATATATATTTCCTTGATCTTCGCATGTTCTCTTATTGCTTTAGCTAAAACTTTGAGAACTATATTGGATATATAACGGAGAGAGGACAGCCTTCTCTAGTTCCTGACTTTAGTGGGATTGCATTGAGTTTCGATCTATTAAGTTAGAGGTTGGCTGATGGCTTGTAAATTGCCTTAATTACATTTATATTTCCCCTGTATTCCTGATCTCTCCAAGACTTTTATCATAAAGGAGTGTTGGATTTTGAAAACGCTTTTTCAGCATCTAAGGATATGATCATGTGGGTTTTTTTCCTTCCATTTGTTTATATGATTGATGACATTTACAGTTTTGCATATGTTGGCCATCCCTGCATTTCTGGGATAAAGCCTACTTGATCATGGTAAATGTTACTTTTTTTTTTTAAGATGGTCAATTGTATGTTTTATTTAGTTTCTACTGTTTTTTTATTTATTTATTTTGTATTTATCAAAAAACAGTAAAATGAATTTAAAATGCTGAAAAGTTAACAATAACTATAAAGAAGATAAAAATCATAAGCATGACTTATCAAGGGTGATAATGCAAATAAGATTGCTACACATATATTTACTTTGTATTCAGCTTTCCCTCTGAATTTTTTTTCCATCCCTGTATATATTTATTTTACTTCTCCGCAACTCCCCATCCCATCCTTGGGCAGGGAGCAGACAGTCCAATGGTCCCACTGACCCAATAATGCTTAGATCAGTCTCCACTCCTGGCCAAATCCAGTTTTGTCCACCCTCCCTCAAGAGTGAGTCAGGTGTTCCTATAGTTGGAGTGGGTTTTGAAGGGTCAGTCCAGGGTGTTTCTGATCCCAAGATATTCAGTGGTTGTGGTTTGCTGCTTGGGCATGCTTGGCTTTTTTTTCTTTTTTGTGTGTTTAGAGACCACTAATGAGTGAGTACATCTCCTGCTTATCTTTCTGAGATTGTGATACCTCGCTCAGGAGGATATTCTCCACATCCATCCATTTGCCTGGGATTTTAGGATATAATTTTTTCTTACTGCTGAGTAGTATTCCATTGTGTAGATGTATCACAGTTTATTAATCCATTATTCAGTTGAGGGACATCTAGGTTGTTTCCAAGTTCTTGCTATTACAAATAATGCTGCTATGAACATAGTTGAGCTAATACCTTTGGAGAGTGAATGTGCCTCTTTAGGGTATACACCCAGAAGTGGTATTGCTGGGTCCTTGGGGAGATTGATTCTCAATTTTCTGAGAAACCGCCATATTGCATTCCAAAGTGGCTGAACAAGCTTACATTCCCACCAACAATGGAGGAGTGTTCCCCTTGTTCCACATCTTCTACAACATAGGCTGTCATCTGTGCCTTTTATCTAACAGGTATTAGGTGGTATCTCAAAGTTGTTTTGATTTGCATTTCTCTGATGGCTAAAGATGAAGAGCACTTTTTCAGGTGCCTTTCAGCCATTTGTAGTTCCTCTGCTGAGAATTCCCTTTTTAATCTGTACCCCATTTTTTGATAGGGATATTCAAGGTTTTGGACTCTAAATTCTTGAGCTCTTTATATACCTTAGAGATCAGTCCTCTATCACTTGTAGGGTTGGTGAAAATCTTTTCCAATTCTGTAGGCTGGCGTTTTGTCTTATTGACAGTGTCCTTGGCTTTACAGAAGCTTCCTAGCTTCAGGAGATCCCACTTATTGATTGTTGGTCTTAGTGTCTGTGCCACTGATGTTATATTTAGGAAGTGATCGCCTGTGCCAAATTGTAAAAGTGTATTTCCCACTTTCTTTTCTATCAAGTTCAAAGTGGTTGGGGTTAAGCTGAGGTCTTTGATCCACTTGGATTTGAGTTTTGTGCAGGGTGACAGGCTAGGATCTATTTGCATTTTTCTACACACTTCCATCCAGCTATGCCAACACCATTTGTTAAATATACTATCTTTTTCTCATTGAATGTTTTGGGCCCGTTTGTCAAAGATAAGGTGTTCATAAGTTTTTGGGTTAATGTCTGGATCCTCAATTCTATTCCATTGGTCCACAAGTCTGTTTTCATGCCAGTACCAGGCTGTTTTTATTACTGAAGCTCTATAGTATAGCTTGAAGTCAGGGATAGTGATACCTCCTGAGGTTCTTTTGTTGAGTAGAATTGTTTTGGCAATCCTGGCTTTCCTGTTATTCCAAATGAAATTGAGTATTGTTCTTTCAAGGTCCAAAAAATATTGTGTTGGGATTTTGATGGGCAGTGCATTGAATCTGTAGATTGCCTTTGGTAGAATTGCCATTTTTACTATAATGATCATACCAATCCAGGAACATGGGAGAGCTTTCCATTTTCTGATATCCTCTTCAATTTCTTTCTTCAGTGATTTAAAATTTTTGTCAAATAGGTCTGTTACTTCTTTGGTTAGAGTTACTCCAAGGTATTTAATACTATTTGCAGCTATTATGAAGGGTAATGTTTCCCTTATTTCTTTTTCAGCTCTTCTATCTTTAGTGTATAGAAGGGCTACTGATTTCTTTGAGTTTATCTTGTATCCTGCTACATTCCTGAAGGTGTTTATCAGCTGTAGCAGTTCCTTGGAAGAATTTTGTGGGTCGCTTATGTATACAATCATATCATCTGCAAATGGAGATAGCTTCACTTCTTCTTTTCCAATTTATATCCCCTTGATCTCTTTTTGTTCCCTTATTGCTTTAGCTAAAACTTTGAGAATTATATTAAATAGATAAGGGGAGAGGGAACATCCTTGTCTAGTTCCTGACATTAGTGGGATTGCTTTGAGTTTTTCTCCATTAAGTTTGATACTGGCTGTTGGCTTCTTGTAAATCGCCTTTATTATATTTAGGTATTCTCCCTGTATTCCTGATCTCTCCAGGGCTTTAATCATAAAGGAGTGTTGGATTTTGTCAAAGGATTTTTCCACATCTAATGATATGATCATGTGGTTTTGTTCCTTTAGTTTGTTTATATGATTGATAACATTTACAGTTTTTCATATGTTAAACCAGCCCTGCATTTCTGGGATGAAGCCTACTTGGTCGTGGAGGACGATATCTTATATACATTGTTGTATATGGTTTGCCAAAATTTTGTTGAGAATTTTCGCATCAATATTCATGAGGGAAATTGGTCTGTATTTCTCCTTCTTTGTTGTGTCTTTGAGTGGCTTGGGTATTAGGGTGATTGTGGCCTCATAAAAGGGATTTGGCAATATTCCTTCAGTTTCTACTGTGTGAAATATTTTGAGGAGTAATGGTAGTAACTCTTCTTTGAATGTCTGGTAGAATTCGGCACTGAAACCATCTGGACCAGGGCTTTAATTTTTGGGTAGGTTTTTAATGACAGCTTCAATTTCCTTAAGTGTTTTAGGCCTGTTTAGGTAATTAATCTAATCTTCATTTAATTTTGGTAGATGGTACCTGTCCAGAAAGCTGTCCATTTCTTCTAGGTTTTCCATTTTTGTGGAATACAGATTTTCAAAATATGATCTGATAATTCTCTGTATTTCCTGTGGGTTTGTTGTTATGTCCCCCTCTTCTTTCTGATTTTGTTGATTTGAACACTCTCTTTCTGTTTTTTGATTAGTTTGGCCAAGGGCTTATCTATCTTGTTAACTTTCTCAAAGAATCAACTCTTAGATTCATTGATTCTTTGTATTGTTCTTTTTGTTTCAATTGTATTGTTTTCAGCTCTAAGTTTGATTATTTCCTGCCTTCTACTCCTTCTAGATGAGTTTGCTTCTAATTGTTCTAAGACTTTCAGCTGAGCTGTTAGGTCTCTAGTGTGGGATTTCTCAAGGTTTTTCATATAGGCATCTAGCTCTATGAATTTTCCTCTTAAGACTGCTTTCATTGTGTCCCACATGTTTGGATACGTTGTAGATTCATTTTCATTGAATTCCAGGAAGACTTTGAAATCTTTCTGAATTTCTTCCTTGACCCAGAGATGGTTCAGCTGATTGATGTTTAGTTTCTGTGAGTTGGTAGGCTTTCTTTGGGTTTTGATGTTGTTGAACTCTAACTTTAGGCCCTGGTGGTCTGTTATGTTACAAGGGACTATTTCCATTTTTTTGTTTCTGTTGATATTTGCTTTATGACCAATTATGTGGTCAATTTTAGAGAAAGTTCCATGAGGAGCTGAGAAATATGTATATTCCTTTGCCTTTGGGTGGAAGGTTCTGTAGATATCTATGAAATCCATTTGCATCATAACCTCTTTCAGACTCCTTATTTCTCTGTTGAGGCTCTGTCTGGTTGATCTATCCAGGGTTGAAAGTGGGGTATTGAAGTCTCCCACTATTAGGGTGT
>PVIH01000591.1:0-87169 GCA_004025045.1 Sigmodon hispidus
TGGATACAACAACAGAAGCCATCCTTCTGTTGCCTACAAGAAACACACCTCAACCACAAAGACAGACACAGGCTTAGAATAAAGGGTTGGGAAAAGATTTTCCAGTCAAACGGTCCTAAGAAACAAGCAGGGGTTGCAATCCTAATATCTAACAAAGTAGACTTTAAGCTAAAAGCAATTAAAAGGGACCAAGATTGTCGCTACTTATTCATCACAGGAAATATTTGGTCAAGAGGAGATTTCAATCTTAAATATTTATGCCCCTAATATAAGGGCACCTACTTATGTAAAAAGAAACACTGCTAAAGCTCGAGTCCCACATCAATTATTACACCCTAATAGTGCGAGACTTCAATACCCCACTTTCAACACTGGATAGATCAACCAGACAGAGCCTCAACAGAGAAATAAGGAGTCTAACAGAGGTTATGATGCAAATTGATTTAATAGATATCTACAGAACCTTCCACACAAAGGCAAAGGAATATACATATTTCTCAGCTACTCATGGAACCTTCTCCAAAATTGACCACATAATTGGTCATAAAGCAAAAAACAGCAGATACAAATAAATGGAAATAATCCCTTGTAACATATCAGACCACCAGGGCCTAAAGTTAGAGTTCAACAACATCAAAACCCAAAGAAATCCTACCAACTCATGGAAACTAAACATCAATCAGCTGAGTCATCTCTGGGTCAAGGAAGAAATTAAGAAAGTAATCAAAGACTTCCTAGAATTCAATGAAAATGAATCTGCAATGTATCTAAACTCGTGGGACACAATGAAAGCAGTCTTAAGAGGAAAATTCATAGCTCTAGATGCCTATATGAAAAATCTTGAGAAATCCCACACTAGAGACCTAACAGCGCAGCAGAAAGCCTTAGAACAATTAGAAGCCAACTCACCTAGAAAGAGTAGACAGCAGGAAATAATCAAACTTAGAGCTGAAATCAATACAATTGAAACAAAAAGAACAATACAAAGAATCAACAAATCTAAGAGTTGGTTCTTTGAGAAAATTAACAAGATAGATAAGCCCTTAGCCAAACTAATCAAAAAACAGAGAGAGTGTTCAAATCAACAAAATCAGAAATGAAAAGGGGGACATAAAAACAGACCCCCAGGAAATACAGAGAATTATCAAATCATATTTTGAAAATCTGTATTCCACAAAAATGGAAAACCTGGAAGAAATGGACAGCTTTCTGGACAGGCACCATCTTCCAAAATTAAATGAAGATCAGATTAATTACCTAAACAGGCATATAACCCTTAAGGAAATTGAAGCTGTCATTAAAAACCTCCCCAAAAATAAAAGCCCTGGTCCAGATGGTTTCAGTGCCAAATTCTAACAGACATTCAAAGAAGAATTACTACCGTTACTCCTCAAACTATTTCACACAGTAGAAACTGAAGGAATATTGCCAAATTCATTTATGAGGCCACAATTACCCTAATACCCAAGCCACTCAAAGACACAACAAAGAAGGAGAACTACAGACCAATTTCCCTCCTGAATACTGATGTGAAAATTCTCAACAAAATTTTGGCAAACTGTATACAACAATGTACAAAAGATATCATCCACCACGACCAAGTAGGCTTCATCCCAGAAATGCAGGGCTGGTTCAACATAAGAAAAACTGTAAATGTTATCCATCATATAAACAAACTAAAGGAACCAAACCACATGATCATATCCGTAGATGCGGAAAAAGCCTTTGAGAAAATCCAACACTCCTTTATGATTAAAGCCCTGGAGAGATCAGGAATACAGGAAGAATGCCTTAATATAATAAAGGCAATTTACAAGAAGCCGACAGACAGTATCAAACTTAATGGAGAAAAAGTCAAAACAATCCCAATAAACTCAGGAACTAGACAAGGATGTCCTCTCTCCCCTTATCTACTCAATATAATTCTCGAAGTTTTAGATAAAGCAATAAGGGAAAGAAAAGAGATTAAGGGGATAAAAATTGGAAAAGAAGAAGTGAAGCTATCTCTATTTGCAGATGATATGATTGTATACATAAGGGACCCACAAAATTCTTCCAAAGAACTGCTACAGCTGATAAACACCTTCAGCAATGTAGCAGGATACAAGATTAACTCAAAGAAATCAGTGGCCCTTCTCTACACTAAAGATAGAAGAGCTGAAAAAGAAATAAGCGAAACATTACCCTTCTTAATAGCTGCAAACATTATTAAATACCTTGGAGTAACTATAACCAAAGAAGTAACAGACCTATTTGACAAAAACTTTAAATCACTGAAGAAAGAAATTGAAGAGGATATCAGAAAATGGAAAGCTCTCCCATGTTCCTGCATTGGTAGGATCAACATAGTGAAAATGACAATTCTACCAAAGGCAATATATAGATTCAATGCACTGCCCATCAAAATCCCAACACAATATTTTTTGGACCTTGAAAGAACAATACTCAATTTCATTTGGAATAACAGGAAAGCCAGAATTGCCAAAACAATCTTTCTCAACAAAAGAACCTCAGGAGGTATCACCATCCCTGATTTCAAGCTATACTACAGAGCTAAAGTAATAAAAACAGCATGGTACTGGCATAAAAACAGACTTGTGGACCAATGGAATAGAATTGAGGATCCAGACCTTAACCAAAAATCTATGAACACCTGATCTTTGACAAAGAGGTCCAAAACATTCAATGGAAAAAAGGTAGTATCTTTAACAAATTGTATTGGCATAGCTGGATGGAAGTGTGCAGAAAAATGCAAATAGATCCAAGCCTGTCACCCTGCACAAAACTCAAATTCAAGTGGATAAAAGACCTCAACATAAACCCAGCCACTTTGAACTTGATAGAAAAGAAAGTGGGAAATACACTTCTACAAATTGGCACAGGCAACCACTTCCTTTATATAACACCAGTGGCACAGACACTAAGACCAACAATCAATAAGTGGGATCTCCTGAAGCTAGCAAGCTTCTGCAAAGCCAAGGACACTGTCAATAGGACAAATCGACAGCCTACAGAATGGGAAAAGATCTTCACCAACCCTACAAGTGATAGAGGACTGATCTCTAAGGTATATAAAGAGCTCAAGAATTTAGAGCCCAAAACCTTAAATAACCCTATTAAAAAATGGGGTACAGATCTAAAAAGGGAATTCTTAGGAGAGGAACTACGAATGGCTGAAAGGCACCTGAAAAAGTGCTCTTCATCTTTAGCCATCAGAGAAATGCAAATCAAAAGAACTTTGAGATACCATCTAACACCTGTTAGATTGGCTAAGATAAAAGGCACAGATGACAGCCTATGTTGGAGAGGATGTGGAACAAGGGGGACACTCCTCCATTGTTGGTGGGAGTGTAAGCTTGTTCTGCCACTTTGGAATGCAATATGGCGGTTTCTTAGAAAATTAAGAATCAATCTCTCCAAGGACCCAGCAATACCACTTCTGGGTGTATAACCTAAAGAGGCACATTCACACTCCAGAGGTATTAGCTCAAGTATGTTCATAGCAGCATTATTTGTAATAGCAAGAACCTGGAAACAACCTAGATGTCCCTCACCTGAAGAATGGATTAGCAAACTGTGGTATATCTACACAATGAAATACTACTCAGCAGTAAGAAAAAATGATATCCTAAAATTCGCAGGCAAATGGATGGATTTGGAGAATATCCTCCTGAGACAGGTATCACAAACTCAGAAAGATAAGCAGGGGATGTACTCACTCATTAGTGGTCTCTAAACAAACAAACAAGAAAAAAAAGCCAAGCATGCCCAAGCAGCAATCCACAACCACTGAACTTCTTGGGATCAGAAACACTCTGTACTGACCCTTCAGACCCCACTCCAACTATAGGAACACCTGACTCGCTCTTGAGGGAGGGTGGACAAAACTGGATTTGGCCAGGAGTGGAGACTGATCCTAGCATTATTGGGTCAGTGGGACCATAGGACTGTCTGCTCCCTGCCCAGGGAGGGATGGGGATGGAAGTAAAATAACATGATGTGGTGGGAGGGGGAAGGGACCTTGAATAAGAATATACAGGGATGGAAAAAAAATTCAGAGGGAAAGCTGGACACAAAGTAAATATATGTATAACAATCTTATTTGCATTATCACCCTTGATAAGTCATGCTTATGATTTTTATGTTCTTTATAGTTATTGTTAACTTTTCAGCATTTTAAATTCATTTTACTGTTTTTTTGATAAATACAAAATAAATAATGAAGAAAGAAAAAGAATTTGACAATTGTGTTTAATCCTTGAAAATTAATTAATTATTTAATTAATTAAAAACAAACAAACTTAATAAGGCAAAAAAACCAACAACCAAGAGACCATGTATGCAGTCCAAGACTACTGTATCTAACAAAATGTTCTGTGGATAGAAGAAAACAAAATATTTCATGACAAAATTTAAACAGTTTGTATTTACACATTAGAAGATATTGAGAAGCAAAGTCAAACCCAAGGCAGTTAAGTATACACATGAAAACACAAAAAACAAATAATGTACCAGCAAAATCAAAGAAAGATGAACACACCCATATTCATATATACAAAAAATCACAACCACCAACAAAATAACAAGAATTAACAATTATTGGCCATAAATATCCACCAATATCATGGACTTAATTACCTAATAACAAGACATAGACTAAAAGAATGAATACAAAATAGTATCCATTCTTTGCTGCATAGTGAAACTTGCTCCAACACCATAGGCATTACCTCATAGTAAAGGGTTGGAAAAATATTTTCAAAGCAAATAAGAAACAAGCTGGTATATCTATTCTAATATCTAACAAAATAGACTTCTGACAAAATTTAAAAGGTTGGAGAAGAAAGTTTCATATTTAAAGGAAAAATACATCCAGATGATATTAAAATTCATAAGGTCTATGCCCCAAATGAAGAAACATTCACATTTCTAAAAGAAAGATTACTAATGATTAATCACACACGGAACATGATATATTAATCAGGAGAGATGTCAATACCCCACTGTCAGCAGTAGACAAGTCATTTATACAAAAACTCAACATGGAAATAATGAATTTAATAGATATTATGACTCAAATAGAGCTAACATATATTTATACAACATTTAACCCAAACACAAAAGATTATACCTTCTCAGCACCACACAGAACTTTCTCCAGAATTGATTATTTACTTCCTTACAATGTAAGTCTCAATAGATACAAAAAAAATAGAAATAATTCCTTGTGTAGTAATAGACCACCATGGGTTAAAGCTGACTTTCAACTACCATAGGAACACCAGAAAACCTACAAGCTCTTGACTGCTAAACAGCTTTTTATTAAATGGCTATATTTCTAGAAAGAAATAGAGACTTTCTAAAATTCAATAAAAATAAATGCACAACACACACAAATTTATGGAACACAATTAAAGGGGTGAAAAAGAAGAAAGGTTATAGCATTAACTGTCGACACACACAAATTGTTGCAATCCCTTATGAGCAGCACACTAGAAAGCTCCAAAACAAACAAACCAAAAAAGCAAACATACTTAAGTGGCAGGATGGCAAGAAACAATCAACTGATTGCTGGGGTCAATAAAATAGAATCAGAGAACAAAACAAAGTACCAATGAAATACAGAATGAATTCTTTTTGAAATTCAACAAGATGGCCAAACCCTTATCAAACCTAACTAAAAGGCAAAAAGGAGAATCTAAATTAACAAAATCAGAAAGGGGGATTATAACAATAGGCACTAAGGGAATCAAAAGAATCATTAGGTTATACATCAAAAACTCATATTCCACTAAAAGAAATAAATAATTTTCTTTATAGGTACTTCTTAAGAAGTTAAATCGAGATGAGATAAACCACATAAAGAGAACTATAACGGCTAAGGAAATAGAAGTGTTCCTTAAAGTTCTCCCAAATAAACAAACGGAACAAAACAAGAGCCAAAAAGAAAAAAGTCTGAAGTTGGATAGTTTTAGAGGAAAATTTTACCAGATTTTCAAAGGAAAACTAGTACTAATATTCTTCATTTTATTGCTCAAAATAGACACAGTGCAAACATGGCATAATTCATGTTATGAGACTACAGTCATGCTGACACTCAAACCACACAAAGACTCAACAACAACAACAACAAAAGAATTACAGATCCATACCCTCATGAACATTGATTAAAAAAATACTCAATAAAATCCAAACCAAATGCAAGAACACAATAAAAAGAATATTCACACCATAATCAAGTAAGTTTAATCCCAGAGATTCAGGAATAATGGAGATAAGAAAATATGTCAATGTAATTTATAATATATAAAAAATTTTTAAAAAAATTATCATTTTATCAGAAACTGAAGAGCCTTTAACACAATTCAACACCCTTTTATAATAGAAAGTCTTGGAGAGGTGAAGGATACAAGGAACCTATACAAATATAATAAAGGCAGTATAGTAAGCGAATAGGCAACATCAAATTAAAAGAAGAGAAACTTAATGTAATTCAACTAAATTGGTGACAAGTTTGTGCACTCTCTCCATTACCTATTCAATGTAGTAGTTGAAGCTTTAGCTAGAGCAATAAGACAACTAGAGTAGACCAAATCAACACAAATTGGAAAGGAAGATATCAAAGTATTATTTGCAATGATAAACTGTTTGTGATAAAAGAGAAAGTGAGAAAAACATATTGACACCAAAGACAATTTCATGAACAGAAGACCAATAGCACAGACACTAAGACAAAGAATTAATAAATAGGATTGCATAAAACTGAAATGCTTCTATAAGGCATAGGACACTGTCAAAAGAATAAAACAGCAGCCTAGTAAATGGGAAAAGATCTTGACCAGCCTCCCGTCTGACAGAGAGCAGATGTCCAAAATGTATAAAGAATTCAAGAAATTAGACATCACCAAACCTAATAATCCAATTTAAAAATGAATACAAATCTAAAGAGAGAATTCTTAACATAGGAATCTCAAATGTACAAGAAGCACTTAAGAAAATGTTCACCATCCATAGTCATCAAGGAAATGCAAATCAAAATGACTCCGATATTTTTAACTTATACATTTCAGATTGGCTAATATCAAAAATATAAGTGACAGATAATGCTGGCAAGGATGTGGAATAAGGGGAACAATTTTCCATTGCTAGTAGCAGTGTCAGCTTGTACAATCACTTTGAAAATCAATATGCACTTTCTCAGAAGATTGGAAATTGACTTACCTCAGCTATATCAGTCTTGGATACTCTACCATAACATACTCCAAAGACACTGTTTATCAAGGACACTTGATAAACTAAGTTCATTACTGCTTTAATCATAATGAGAAATTAGAATAAAGCCTAAATGTCCAACAACGTAAGAATAGATACATAAAAAATGTGGTACACTTATACAATAAAATATTAAATACTCATATGTTAAAAATTATGACATCAGGAAATGTGTAGGAAAATGGATAGAACTACAGATTACCTTAAATGATGTAACACATACCTAGTATGACAAACATGATATGTATTTATTTAGTGACTGGTAATAACTGTAGGATAACCATGTAGCAATTCACAAACCCAAGAAGCTATGTAACAAGCAAGGCACATGAAAGAGAGAAACATGAATCCCACTGTGAAGAGAAAATAAAATAGACATCAAAGGTTTAAGACATTGAAACAGGACCTCAATGAGGGAGATGAGAATGGGAACAAGAGGATCAAGCAGAGGAAATATGGAGAGAGAGTATACTGAAACTGACAACTAAAATAAGAGACATCTCTGGGTTGAAGTAGAAACCTATTGCCATGGAAACTGTCAGGAATCTCTGAGTGTGACCCTATCTAAGACTTCTAGAAATGGGAGATTTGGAGCTTGAACTGACCATCTCTGGTAACCTTGCAAGACTTGTTTTAGAGAAGTTGAGACCCCAACCCAGCCTAAAATCTACAATTTTCCCTGCACACAAAATAAGCTGGGAAAAATATGGGACTGAAAGTATGGAAATTGCCATCAAATGACTGGTACATCTTGAGACCCATGCCATGAAGGGGAGTCCATCCCTTACAATGCCTGGAATGTCAGGATCCAGTAGCTCCACACTTCAGAGACATAGGATAGAAGTATCACTAGCAAATTTTTAAGTTGCTGAAATAATTTTTAATGATAGAATACCATTCTCATATGTTTATTAGCCCAACATAGGAGAGACATTATCCAGCAACTGATGAAAACAGATAGAGATACCTATAGCCAAACATTAGGTAGACTCCAGAGTATCCTTTGGAAGAGGAGGAGGAGTAAGGATTTTGGGAGTCAGAGGAGCCAAGGCACCACACTGGGCTCATAGTAATTGTAGAGATTGAACTTCCAAGCAGAGAGATTACATAAAATTGACCTAGGTGCTATGCAGATGTATTACAGTTGTGTAGCTTGCTTATCTTGTGGGACTTCTAATATTGGGAACAGGGTCTGTCTCTAACTCTGTTACCTGCTTTTCAGACCCCTTTCTCCTACTGGATTGCCTTGTCCAGCCTTAATAAAAGAGGAAGTTCCTCTTCTTACTTCAAGTTGATATGCCAGGTTGGCTGATATATAGCAGAGGTCTGCCCTTTTCTGAATAGAAAGGAGCAATAAATGGTGGGAGAATGGGGAGGAACCAGGAAAGAAAAGACAGAGGGAAGGGACTCTGTGTATAAATAAATAATTAATACAAATTAAATATTAATAAAGAAAGAGGAAAAGAGAAAGAGAGAGAGAACATGAATTTGCCTAGATAGGATTTTGGAGCAATTGGAGAAGAATAAAAATGATCAAAATATCGTCTAAAATTTTAAATATAATTTTAAAAATCATAAATAATAAAATAACTGTATGTCACAAAAAGTTGAAAAGAGGAGAAAATTATGAAAAATATGTTTAAAAATCATAAATAATAAAATAACTGTATGTCACAAAAAGTTGAAAAGAGGAGAAAATTATGAAAAATATGTTTATGATAAAATGTAAAAATTTAAATATAAAATAACTATCATGTATTAGTAATAAGATAATTAGCTTTTTTCTTTTCTTGTTTCTTTTGCTTTGTTTTTTGACAAAGAGTTTTCTTGTGTATTAATCCTGGCTATCCTGGAAGTAGCTTTGTAGACAGGCTGACCTGAAACTCACAGAGATCTGAGTGTCTAAAGTGGTTGGATTGACATTCCTGGCTTTTTTCTAATCTTTTTACTCCCTTACTTTAAATAAAGTTGCCTCTATTTTGCAGGCTATGTGGATTCACATTTTGTCAGTAAGCAGCCAAGAATCTAGAAATAACTGGTCCAGACTCCACTACCAGCATCATGTTCTACTTATCTGATTTTTTCCTCAGTCAGGATATGGCAAAAGACATATTCTATATATTACTTATTCTTTTTAGTCTTCCCATCTTCTATAATTATATTGAATTTAATATCTCTGTGAAAAGAATTGAGACCACTTAAATGTTATAATTTCCATGCTACTTTTTTTTGTACATTGTGCCTGATATTTTTCAGATCCTGCTCTCATTTCTCTTTTATAGTTGAAAATTTCTTCTTCTTCTGTTATACTGCTGTATATGTGGTAAGTACCCCATGGTTTCTTCAAACTGTATAAAGGAGCTTTAATAATTATAATGCAACAGCAAAATTACAAAGGCAATTTCCAATGAGAAGAATATAATGGAAGCTTGCATCTGGCCTGAGAAGCTTGCAACACAAGGGTTAATTAGATGTCATGCTGATATGATGAAAGCTGTGAAATGGTTCTCTCTGGATCAAACTTAATGATTAAGTACTTTACTCTTTAGAACTGCATCACTGCACATGCTGGAACTAAGCCAGGGAATCAGTAAAGCAGATCTTTTGTTTAACTTGCAATCCTCTCAAAAAGACCAATATCATTTGACAAGCTGAAAACTTCCCCAGGTTCCTATGTTACAGGAATGTTGATGGGTCAAAAATCCAGTAAGCACACAATAGAATACACAGCAGAATTGTATTCCCAGGGACCTTTAGCTAGTTTCTCTTTTTTGAGAGTTTTACTTGTGTTAGGAAACAAATTCTATGTGTCTCACCAAGTAATGTCTAAAACCCTCACATGGATATTTCTAGCATCTTTGTAGATTATCAGATGCTTAAAAAGCTATTTATTTCTTTTCAAAATTATTGCTTTGAGAATTTACTAAAATGTAATTTGATACTCTATCGCAAAACTTTCCAGATTCACTGAATTTTTTTATAAACTCAATTTTGTTCCCTTATTTATTTTTGAAGAAAAACACAATTTTAATCTGTGCTGCCATCCGTTCTGTGATGTGTGGCCATACTCATAAAGTGTGACCCTTCTCTCATCCAGTCTGTCAGTATTTTCCCAGATAGGAGTGGGCCTTTATTCCTCTCTCTTCTCAATGCTAGTACTTTGGTCAGGCTTTAGCTTAAGATATTATGCATGCTATCACAAACACATTAAGTTTGTATGTAAAACTGCCCTGGCTGTGTTCAAAAAACAGTTTGATAGTAGGTATCTATTATCTTTTGCTATTATAATATTTTTACCACTCTTTCTGGGCCTTGAAAGAAGAGAATATAATACAGATGACTCACTTAGGGCTGAATATTTTACATTCTCTACTACTCTGGAATTTGACCAATTGTGAATGTCTCTGTTAATCACTAACCTACTGAATAAAAAGCCTTCTTAGATGATTGAAATGTAGTAATCTATGATTATAAAAAGTCAGTTTTAACTCCATGTCCAATTATCAGAATGAAAATAATAGCTTCTCTCGTAGGGTCCAGAACCTATTTCTACATCCATCCTTGGCTTTAGTATTGTGTCAAACATAAGTCCTTAAGTCCTATTAGAAAGTGGTTACTTATTCCCATTGAATTCCTTCCATTATTGTGCAAGTAGACATGAATTGCCAGGTCAGTCATTATTGTAGCTCACAAAGTTCTCATTTAGATAAGATAATCACATTTTCTCTGCTAACACACAAAACATCCTGTAGTGACAGGAAAGATTGTCCTCTTGCTAATTTTCTGACATCGATAGATTTTTCTCATGAAACACATCACTGAAAGCTTGAAAACTAACTTGCATAAATGAGAGAAAGCATGCAACTATTGTTTCTCTGGATTTGTTTGCCTTACTTAGAATCACTGCTTCCACGCATCCATTTTATTTCTGTTCAATTAAAAGAATTTAATATTTACTCTAATGAGTTTAGTGAAATTCCATTTGTTTTTCTTTCCTTGAAGTTCTCCTTTTTCTACTTTTTATTTTATTTATTAATGTGAACAAAAAGTCACACTTTCTATCCTTGTATATTCTTATTCAAGGTCCCTTCTCCTTCCCAGCACATCAAGTCATTCTCTCTTCTCCACAATTCCTCATCCCCCCACCTCCCTGGGCACGCAGCAGGCGGTCTCAAGGTCCCACTGTCACAATATTGCTTAGTTCAGCCTCCACTTCTGGCAGATCCAGTTTTCTCCCCCCAATCTCAAGACTGAGTCAGGTGTTCCTATAGAGGGAGTGGGATCCAAGGAGTCAGTCCAAGGTGTTTCTGATCCCAAGCAGTCCAGTGGTTGTGGTTTGCAGCTTGGGCATGCTTTGCCTTTTTCTTCTTTGTTTGTTTGTTTGTTTAGAGTCCACTAATAAGTGAGTACATCCCTTGCTTATCTTTCTGGGTTTGTGATACCTCGCGCAGGAGGATATTCTCCAAATTCATCCATTTGCCTGCAAATGTTAGGATATCATTTTTTTTTTTAACTGCTGAGTAGTACTCCATTGTGTAGATGTATCACAGTTTGTTAATCCATTCTTCAGTTGAGAGACACCTAGTTTGTTTTCAGGTTCTTGCTATTACAAATAATGCTGCTTTGAACATAGCTGAGCTAATACCTTTGGAGTGTGACTGTGCATCTTTAGGGTATACACCCAGAAGTGGTATTGCTGGGTCCTTGGGGAGGTTGATTCTAAATATTCTGAGAAACTGCCATACTGCATTCCAAAGTGGCTGAACAAGCTTACACTTCCAACAACAATGGAGGAGTGTTCCCCTTGCACAGCATCCTCTCCAGCATAGGCTGTCATCTGTGTCTTTTATCTTAGCCAATCTAACAGGTGTCAGGTAGTATCTCAAAGTTGTTTTGATTTGAATTTCTCTGATGGCTAAAGATGATGAGCACTTTTTCAGGTGCCTTTGAGCCATTCCTAATTCTTCTGCTGAGAATTCCCTTTTTATATCTGAACAACATTTTTTGATTGGGTTATTCAAGGGTTTGGGCTCCAGATTTTGTGTTTTTTATATATCTTAGAGATCAGTCCTCTGTCACTTGTAGGATTGATGAAAATTTTTTTGCCATTCTGAAGGCTGTCGTTTTGTCCTGTTGAAACTGTCCTTGGCTTTACAAAAGCTTCTCAGCTTCAGAAGATCCCACTTATTGACTTTTGATTTTAGTGTCTGTGCCACTGGTGTTATATTTAGGAAGTGGACGCCTGTGGCAATTCGTAGAACTGTAACTCCCACTCTCTTTTCTATCAAGTTTAAAGTGGCTGGATTTATGTTGAGGTCTTTGATCCACTTGGATTTGAGTTTTGTGAAGGGTGACAGGCTCGGATCTATTTGTATTTTGCTACACACTTCCATCCACCTATGCCAACACCACTTGTTAAATATACTATCTTTTTTCCTTTGAATATTTTGGGCCTCTGTGTTGAAAATCAGGTGTTCATAGGTTTGTAGGTTAATGTCTGGATCCTCAGTTCTGTTCCATTGATCTACAAGTCTGTTTTTATGCCAGTACCAGGCTGTTTTTATTACTGTAGCTCTATAGTATAACTTGAAGTCAGGGATAGTGATGCCTCTTGAGGTTCTTTTGTTAAGCAAACATATGTTGGCAATTCTGACTTTCCTGTTATTCCAAATGAAGTTGAGTATTGTTCTTTCAAGGTCCAAAAAATATTGTGTTGGGATTTTGATGGACAGTGCATTGAATCTGTAGATTTCATTCAGTTGAATTGCCATTTTTTACTATGTTTATCCTACCTATCCAGGAACATGGGAAAGCTTTCCATTTTCTGATATCCTCTTGAATTTCTTTCTTCAGTGATTTAAAACTTTTGTGAAATAGATCTGTTACTTCTTTGGTTATAGTTACTCTAAGGTATCTAATACTATTTCCAGCTATTGTGAAGGGTAATTTTTATCTTTTTGTTTTTCAGCTCTTCTATCTTTAGTGTATAGAAGGGCCACTGATTTCTTTGAGTTAATCTTGTATCCTGCTACATTGCTGAAGGTGTTTATTAGCTGTAGAAGTTCGTTGTGAGAATTTTGTGGGTCACTTATGTATACAATCATATCATCTGCAAATAGAGATAGTTTCACTTCTTGTTTTCCAATTTGTAACCCCTTAATCTCCTTTCATTGTCTTATTAATTTAGCTAAAACTTCAAGAACTATATTGAATAGATAAGGGAAGAGAGGACATCCTTGTCCAGTTCCTGATTTTAGTGGGATTGCTTTGACTTTTTCTCTATTAAGTCTAATGCTTGTTGTCAGCTCCTTTAATCACCTTTATTATATTTAGGTATTCTCCCTGTATTCCTGATCTCTCCAGGGCTTTTATCATAAAGAGCTGCTGGATTTTGTCAAAGGCTTTTTAAGCATAAAAAGGATATGATCATGTGGTTTCATTCCTTTAGTTTGTTTATATGATGGATAACGTTTGCGGTTTTTCGTATGTAAAACCAGTCCTGTGTCTGGGATAAAGCCTACTTGGACATGGTGGATGATATTTTTTATATACTGTAATATATGTTTTGCTAAAATTTTTTTGAAAATTTTAGCATCAATATTCATGAGGGAAATTGGTAGTTGTCCTTTGTTGTGTCTTTGAGTGGCTTGGGTATTAGGGTAATTGTGGCCTCATAAAAGGAATTAGGCAATATTCCTTTGGTTTCTACTGTGTGAAAGAGTTTGAGGAGTAATGGTAGTAATTCTTCTTTGAATGTCTGGTAGAATTCTGCATGGATACCATCTGGACCAGGGCGTTTATTTATGGGGAGGCTTTTAATGACAGCTTCAATTTCTTTAGGTAATTAATCTGATCTTCATTTAATTTTGTTAAATGGTACCTGTGCAGAAAGCTGTCCATTTCTTCTAGGTTTTCCATTTTTGTGAAATACAGATTTTCAAAGTTTGATCTGATAATTCTCTGGATTTCCTGGGGGTCCGTTGTTATTACCCACTTTTCATTTCTGAATTTTTTGAATTGGACACACTCTCTCTGCTTTTGATTAGTTTGGGTAAGGGCTTATCTATCTTGTTGACTTTCTCAAAGAACCAACTCTTAGATTCATTGATTCTTTGTATTGTTCTTTTTCTTTCAATTGTATTGATTTAGCTCTAAGTTTGATTATTTCCTGCCATCTACTCCTTCTAGGTGAGTTTGCTTCTAATTGTTCTAAGGTTTTCAGCTGGGCTGTTAGTTGTCTAGTGTGGGATTTCTCTAGGTTTTTGTATAGTGCTATGAATTTTCCTCTTAAAGGACTGCTTTCATTGTGTCCCACAAGTTTGGATACGTTGCTGATTCATTTTCATTAAATTCTAGGAAGACTTTGATTTCTTTCTTAATTTCTTCCTTGACACAGATGTGGTTCACCTGAGTGATGTTTAGTTTCCATGAGTTGGTAGTCTTTCTTTGATTTTTGAGATTGTTGAACTCTATCTTTAGGCCCTGGTGGTCCAATATGTTACAAGGGATTATTTCCAATTTTTTGTATCTGTTGATATTTGCTTTATGACCAATTATGTGGCCAGTTTTAGAGAAAGTTCAATGAGTAGCTGAGAAATACGTATATTCCTTAGCATTTTGGTGGAAGCTTCTATAAATATCTATTAAATCCATTTACATCATAACCTCATTTAGACTCCTTATTTCTCTGTTGAGTCTCTGTCTGGTTAACCTATCCAGGGTTGAAAGTGGGGTAATTGAATTCTCCCACTATTAGGGTGTGAGAATTGATGTGAAATTTGAGGTTTAACAGTGTTCCTTTTACATAGGTAGTTGCCCTTATATTTGGGGCTTAAATATTCAGGATTGAATTCTACTCTTGACCAATTTTTCCTGTGGTGAATAAGTAATGACCAACTTGGTCCCTTTCAATTTCTTTTAGCTTAATGTCTACTTTGTTAGATATTAGGATGGCAACCCCAGCTTATTTCATAGCACCATTTGATTGGAAAATCTTTTCCCAACCCTTTACTCTGAGCCTGTGTCTGTCTTTGTGGTTGAAGTGTGTTTCTTGTATGCAGCAGAAAGATGGCTTCTGTTGTTGCATCCATCTTGTTAGTATGTGTCTTTTTATAGGTGAGTTGAGTCCATTGATATTAAGGGATATTAGTGACCACTGATTGAAATTTTCTGCTATTTTTGGTAGTAGTTTGTATGTATTTCCTTTCTCTGGGCAATTCTTCTCTGGGATTACTGATTATTTGTGGTTTAATGGGTGTATCTGAGATCCTTATGTTCGAGTTTTCCCTCTAATGCTTTCTGGATGGCCAAATTGGTAGATAGGTATTGTTTCAGAATGATTTTGTCATGAAATATCTTGTTTACTCAATCTATGATGATTGATAATTTTGCTAGGTATAGTATCCTAGGTTGGCAGCCATCCTCTTTTAGTGACTCTATAACTTCTGACCAAGTCCATTTAGCTTTCATTTTTTCCATTGAATAGTCAGGTGTTATTCTGATAAGTCTGTCTTTATAAGTAAGTTGGCACTTTTCTTCTGAAGCTCTTAAAATTTTTTCTTTGTTCTGCATATTTTGTACCTTGATTATTATATGGTGCGCTGATTTTTTTGGGTGGTCATATCTATTTGTTGTTCTGTAAGCTTCTTGTATCTTTATAGACATTTCCTTCTTCAAGTTAGGAAAGATTTCTTCTATGATTTTATTGAATACATTATTTGTGTTTTTAAGCTGGTATTTTTCCCCATCTTCTACTCCTATTATTTTCAACTTAGGTCTTTTCATGATGTCCCAGGTTTACTGAAGATTTTGTGTTATGTCTTTTTTGGTTTTAGTATTTTCTTTGACTGATGTGTCTATTTCAGCTACTGAATCTTTCACTCCAGAGATTCTCTCTTCCATCTCTTGGATTTTGTTAGTTATTCTTTTTTCTGTTGTTCCAGCTTTCTTTTTTCAGGTTTCCATTTCCAACTTTACCTCATTTTATGCCTTTTTTATTGCTTCTATTTCAGTTTTTAGTTTCTGGAATGTTTCTTTCATTTTTTCGGTTTATCTTTTCTTGGTTTTCTTTTATAGATTTGCTCATCTCTTCCAATTTTTTGTTTGTATTTTCTATTTCTTTGAGGGAATTTTTTACATCTTCTTTGAAGGCTTCAATGATCTTCATAAAGCTTTCTTTGATGTTTCCTTCTGCTTCCTCTTCATTGCTCTGTTCAAGTCTTGTAGTTGTAGAACCACCACTTTCTTCTGGAGTTGCCTTGTTGTTCTTTATATAATTATATGTATTTTTGCACTAGCTCTTCCCATGGCTTCAGTAGTTCACGATTAGGTGGCTCCTAATCAGTTTTGGCAAGAGGGCTTGTGTGTTTCCTGTCTCCTCTGAACAATGATTCTGCTCGATCTTTGATTCTGCTCTGGGGAGAGGTCTGAATTTCAGGGCCTCAGGCCTTCTCTGATAACACAGTTTGCTCTGGAGGTGGGGCTGGCTGCCCAATGTCCCCTCTTTTAGGTATGGCTGAAGGAACCCCTAACAGCCAAACCCTAGGCCTGTCGGCTAAGGATTTTCTGAGGTCAAGCACCACAGACCAATCCAGGTCCCTGAACATAACTTTCCGGGCAGGGAATCAGGAGCTGGGGGCTGCTCATTGCAGCTCTCCTCTGGCTGGATTCTCAGTTACAGAAGTCTTTTTAAAAGATATGAAAAAGTCTCTTAAAGAAATAGAAGAAAAACAAATAAAAAATTGGTGAAGATGAACAAAACCTTGAAAGATAACCAAGAAAGAGAAATCCAACAAATGAAAGAATCATTCCTGTAACTAGAAATTGAAATAAAAACAATAAATATGGCACAAAATGAAGTAAAGAATGAAATGGAAAATCTAAAAAAACAAATTGCAACTACTGATATAAGCATAACCAACAGAATACAAGAGATGGAAGAAAGAATCTCTACTGTGGAAGATTTGATTGTGCGAATAGATATGTCAGTCAAAGAATACACTAAAACAAAAATATTATAACACAAAATATCTAATAAATATGGGACAACATGAAAAGACCAAACCTAAAAATAATTGGAATTGAAGAAGGAAAAGAAAACCAGCTCAAAGGCACAGCAAATATATTCAACAAAATGATAAAAGATAATTTTCCCAATCTAAAATAAGAAATGTTTATAAAAATACAAGTAGCTCCCAGATCACAAAATAGACTAGAACTTCCCAAAAAGTCTGATTACCACATAATAATCAAGCCACTATACCTACAGAATTAAGAAAGAATACTGTGAGCTAAAAAGAGAAAAGGTCAAGTTACCTGTACAGACAGACCCAACATAATAATTCCAGAGTATTCAATGGAAACAATTAAAGTGGGAAAATTATGGTCAGAAGCTATACAAACACTAAAAGAGCATGGCTGCCAACCCAGACTACTATACCCAGCACAACTATTAATCACCATAGGTTGGATAACCAAGATATTTCATGACAAAGACAAGTTGAAACAATATCTATCCACAAATCCAGAATTTACAGAAAGCACGTGAGGGAAAACTCCAATCTACAGAATCCAGATACAACCATGAAACCACAAACAATCGAAAATCCCACAGAAGAAAAACCCAGAGAAAGAAAATACACATAAATCATCATCAAAAATAACAGGAAGTAACAATCAGTGGCCATCAATATCCCATAACATCAATGGACTTAATTCACCTATAAAAGACACATTCTAACACGTTGGAAACAAAAACAGAAGCCAACCTTCTTCTGCAGACAAGAAATACACCTCAACTCCAAAGACAAACCTAGGGTCAGAGTAAAGAAATGAGAAAAGACTTTTCAATTAAATGCTCACCAAAAACAAACTGGTGTTGCTATATTAATATCCAACAAAGTAGACTTCAAACTAAAATAAATCAAAATAGAATTGGACAGACATTATTTATTCATCTCAGGAAAAATCAATCAAGATAAAATCTCAATTGTGAATATTTATGCCCCTACTAAAAGGGTACCTTCATATGTGAAAGAAACACTACTAAAGCTTAAACTCCACAACAAATATAACACTAAAGGTGGGAGACTTCAATAACCCACTTTTACCCTTGGATAGGTCAACGAGATGAAGAATCAACAAAGAGATAAGGAATCTAACAGATGTTATGATGCAAAAGGACTTAATAGATATTTAAGAAGCTTTCATCTGAACACAAAGGAATATACATATTTTTCAGCACTCCATAGAACTTTCTCTAAATTGACCACATATTTAGTCATAAGGCAAATAACAATAGTTACAAAAAATGGGAATAATCCCTTGTATCATATTAGACCACTATGGCCTAAAGTTAGAATTCATTAACAACAAAAATCACAGAAAGCTTACAAACTCTTGGAAAATGAGCATCTCTATATTGAACCACCTCTGGGTAGGGGAAGGGGTTAAGAAAGAAATCAAAGACTTTTTAGAATTTAATAAAAATAAATCTACAACATACTCAGACTTATGGGACACAATGAAAACAATCTGAAGAGGAAAATTCATAGCACTAGATGCCTATATTAAAAACCAAGAGAAAGCTCACACAAGAGACTAACAGCTTAGCTGAAAGCTTTAGAACATTAAAGCAAACTCACCTAGAAGGAGTAGCTGGCAGGAAATAATCAAGCGTAAGGCTGAAATCAGTACAATAGAAACAAAGAGAACAATACAAAAAAATTAATGAATTAAAAAGGTGGTTCTTTGAGAAAGTCAACAAGATACACAAATCCTTATCCAACCAAACCAAAAGACAGAGAGAGTATTCAAATTAACAAAATCAGAAATGACAAGGGGGATATAACAACAGAACCCCAGGTAATTCAGAGAATTATCAGGTCATACTTTAAAAATCTGTACTGTACTAAAATGGAAAATCAAAGGAAATGGTCAGTTTTCTGGACAAGTACCAATTACAAAAATTAAATAAAGAATAGACTGAAGACCTAAACAGACTTATGACACCAAGGGAAATTGAAGCTATTATTAAAAGACTCCCAAATAAAAAAAGTCCAGGTCCAGATAATTTTACTGCAGAATTCTATCAGATATTCAAAGAAGAACTAATACCAATCAATACTCAACAAAATGTTCCATACAGTGGAAACTGAAGGAACACTATCAAATTCTTTTTATGAGGCCACAATCATCCTGATACATAAGCCACTCAAAGATACAACAAAGAAAAAGTATTACAGACCAATCTCCCTCATGAACATTGATGAAAAAATACTCAACAAAATTCTGGCAAATTGATTACAACAACATATAAAAAAGTTCTCCATCACAATCAATTAGGCTTCATCTCAGAAATGCAGGGATGGTTCAACATACGAAAAACTGTAAATGTCATCCATTATATAAACAAACTGAAGGAAAAAAACCACATGATCATATCCTTAGATGCTGAAAAAGCCTTTGACAAAATCCATCACTCCTTCATGATAAAAGTACTGGAAAGATCAGCAATACAGGGAAAATATCTAAATATAATAAAGGCGATTTACAAGAAGCCAACAGCCAATATCAAACTTAATGAGAAAAAAATCAAAGCAATGACACTAAAGACGGGAACTAGACAAGGCTGTTCATTCTTCCCTTATCTATTCAACATAGTTCTCAAAGTTTTAACCAAAGTAATAAGCGAACAAAAGGAGATTTAGGAGTTTCAAATTGGAAAGAATAAGTGAAAATATCTCTATTTGCACATTATATGATTGTATACCTAAGTGACCCACAAAATTCTACCAGAGAACTTCTACAGCTAATAAACTCCTTCAGAAGTTTAGTATGATACAAGATTAACTCAAAGAAATCAGTAGCTCTCCTATGCACTGAAGACAAATAGGTTGAAAAAGAAATAAGGGAAACATCACCCTTTATAATAGCTGCAAATAACATTAAATACCTAGGTGTCACTATAACAAAAGAAGTAACAGATCTGTTTGACAAAAACTTTAAATCACTGAAGAAAGAAATTCAAGAGGATATCATAAAATGGAAAGATCTCCCATATTCCTGGATAGGTAGGATCAACATAGTAAAAATGGCCATTCGACCAGATGCAATCTACAGATTCAGCGCAATTCCCATTGAAATCCCAACACTTTTTTATACAGACCTTGAAAGAACTATAGTAAATTTTATTTGGAATAACAGGAAAGCCAGGATCACCAAAACAACTTTGCTCAACAAAAGAACCTCAGAAGGCATCACCATCCATGACTTCAAGTTATACTATAGAGCTACAGTTAAAAACAAACAAACAAACAAAAAAAACAAAAAACAAAAACAAAACAAAACAAAACCCAGCCTGGTACTGGCACAAAAATAGACTTGTGGATCAATGGAATAGAATGAAGACCTAGACATTAACCCACACATCTATGAACACCTGATTTTTGACAAAGAGGTCAAAAATATTCAATGGAAAAAAAGATAGTATCTTTAACAAATTGTTTTGGCATACCTGGATGGCAGTATGTAGAAAAATACAAATAGAAGAGTCTATTTTTTGCTTTATCTAAATGATAAACAATGTATATTTTTCTGATATAATTATCATTCAATAATATGGTGTATAAGGAGTTTTATTCACTAGATCTTAATAGAAAAAATAACATTAAAAAATTCTCTTTCTAAAATAGACATCTTGCCTTGTGGTAATTAGCTGTTATACTCCTCTTCCCTTCATTCAAATATGCACAACATGGTGAAAAAAATATCAAATATTTAAATGGATAAAACATAAATAGAAAATTAAAGGTTTATTTTTGTCCCTCTTGTTGGAAATGATACTAGAATGTTAAGGTGTCTCTGGAAATGACAGAGCCTTTCTTGGCTTTCCATGAGCATGGTTTGAAAATTTATGCAGGCAATCTAACTGACCCAAGCCTGGGTTTATGGTTCTTCCAGAAAATTGGTAGGATAAAATTCACAGATTACAAAGCATAATTTTTAAAGTGAAGTTTATTATATTTTCATTTGTGAGAGCTGTTTAACATCCTTCATATCAAGTAAATGGAAAGTAAATTACTTTGTGATTTCATCTTATCCTGATCAGAATGGTTATGATCCAAAAAGCAAATGATAACAAATGCTGGAATGAATATCAGAAAATAGAAACAATTTTTTCACTGTTGAAATTTTTTTTACTATAGCCCATACTTGAACCTGTCACTCAGGCCATGAACTTGAGACTAGAGAGGTAGGTCACAGGCCCAAGGGAAAACCTACTACCTATAATTTGCTAAATGATAATAGCAACCAAACTAATCTTAATGGCATATTGCTATATGCCATAAGTAAGTCTTAGATCAGTTTGCACTAAAGATGTTTCTTTTTGTAGTAGATTGCAGATAACACCTAGATACACAACAGGACATTCAAGTTTCGGACATATGTAGAAGCAATGGCAAAAAAAAAAAAAAAGTGAGAGCCAGATGCCATAAATAATATCAAGGAAACAGTATTTTCCAAAAACAAGAGTGCTAACTTACAGAGACTGTGACTTCATGCAAATCACTTATACAATTTCAAGCCAGACAATATCCAAGCATGGAGCATCAATTGTGAGCACAAAGTCTAACTTCTTACCAAAAACATTTGTAATTGATAACATGTGGGAGTGGTAAAGTCAATTTCTCAAAAGGAGTGGCACTAAATAGATCAACCATATTCAGGAGTAGTTTGTACTAAGAATGAGGCTTTATACCCCCTGACCTAGAGATGTGATCTTTAGGTCTTGAAGATCCATGTATGGGTCATGAGCAGGCAGTCTAAGACCCTGTGCACTGCTTTAGTGCTCTCTTGCTGTTAGAAAAAGGATCTCACTCATTGCCATTGCTGCTGCTGCATGCAACAATTCTACTTTCCAGGAATTGCCCTAAGGTTCAATGTATTTATCAGTGAGTGTTTCATATATACCCCTTAATAAATATTAATCTTTTAATATAATTAGTTGCTAGTGATTATTACTCCCTCAGTAGTTGGCAGGCACTAAGCAAACTCCATGTTTCTTTGTTTGTATGATTTAGTGCTCTTTTTGTGTTTTTAAATTTTGGCTTTTGTTTAATTATATTTTTGATTATGGAGTTTTAGGTGTTTATATATTCATTTACTTTTCTGAGAAAGAACATGAAGCTGTATTGGTAGAGAAGTGAGAAAGATTCTGTAGGAATCTATGTGAGGAAAAAGAATACGACCAAAATATATTGTATAAAAACCTGTGAATTAAAATGAGATGAAATAAAAATAAAAGAAGCATGTATTGAGTACAGATGAAAAATGCAGCAACAAGCTAAGGGAATGACTTAATTTACATCCATCTTGGTAAACTGGTAAGTTTCCTATGGCTACTTACAAAAGTGTGAGTAATTAGATGCCTATTTTGCTAAAGAGATACTTTCTGGATTACTAATAAGCAGCTAAAATTCCAATAATTCCCCCTCTATTTATTTTTTTACTTCATATATAGGGGAAATCAGAATACTACAAATAAAAAGGGAACATGAGGATCTCATATGAGCATGTTCAGTATTATTATCTTCCATGTGGCATGCTATTTTGTTTGATTTTATGAGAGCTTAAATGTGGGAAGTCTTAAATGTTCTGATTCAAAATGATACTGATGATGTCATGCCTATAACAAAATACCTATACTGCACCAGGATAGAATTCTAAAATGTTGATGAGCATGCATTTTTATTATGAAGCCCTCTGATTTTCTCTCCATTTGTTGTAATTTATTTACTTGGTAGCTTTCATACTTAGTAATTTCTGAGATATGGTCTTGAATTAATGATACATGTATATGTACATATATTATTATGGATTTAATATATACATATATATATATATATATGAATTAGTGAATGTTGAGGAGGTTGAAAATTATCTCATGTATTGGATTGATACAAATCAACTAAAGTCCAAAGTAATTATGGGTATAACTTTTTACTAGGAACTATTTAACTCTTAATTATGCAAATACATCAAAGACCTACATTTAGGTATTCAAATAGTTATATGTAGCATTAACTTTGTTACCATTGTGAATGTATTAAACTGTGTTTGTGACACAGATATTACTGTTAGAGGTGGTTTCTGGAGAGGTTGATCTCAGTAAGAAGGATACACCTTGACTTTTATTGGAATTTTCCTAGGTGCTTAAGTCAAGGACCTAATAAGAAACAGATAGGAGAAAGCCAACTGACCACCTGTGTTTATCTCTCTCTGCTTTCAGGCTGATCCCTTAATATGGCCACCTGCCTTTTATATTCAAATTACCTTCCAACCATGATGAATTTAATTCTTTCTTAATTCCTGAGCAAAAATAATTCCTTCTTCCCTTAGATTGCTGTGCTTAAACAGTATTATGTAAAAAGAATAAGAAAAGTTCTAATATATCACAGTACCAAGAAAAGTCTCACTGCCCTACAATCATTCTAGAAGCCAGAAATTATGGTCTAGGCTTTTGAAAAGGATGTTAAGTTTTATTGTGTTCAGTCAGCAAGGAAACCCAATGATAAAAATGGGACTCAGTCTGCCTCCTTGATTGACAGTAATGGTGGAATTTACTGGGCACTGTTGCAGAAGCCTAAGGCTATTTTGACTTTGACCCAGAACTCTTGTTTCCCAAGTAACACTTAAATTTAAAAATCAGCCATTTCTTAAGATTTACATTATTGTGTGAATAGTTTTATTGTATATGGACTATGTTGAGGCCCTTCCAGGCAAATTCTATCTCTAGCTCTGGGTGAAGAACTATTGTTCCAAGATGTGCAAAACCTAACAGTTAATATACCTATGCCATTGTCATAGTTATTGTCAATATTGTCAATCACCTGGCCAAGAGATCCCACTGGAAGAATCCTGATTCACCAAAAGTCAAGCTAAAGAGAAAGGATGAATAAATATCCCTCAAATGTGATAATGGACTTCTCTGAAGTTTTTGCCTTTCATGTGGATCACCTGTTGGAACTCTGTGTTCTGTGATCTTTTCTGAGTCTTACCTCAGAAAAGCACACCTTTCCCTTATTTTTCTTTTCCCTTACTTTTCTTTCTCTGGATATTTCCCAAACATTTACATCTTTTCCCTCATGATATGGATTTTTCACTACTCCTCTGAATCTGTAGCTGCTTGTCTCGGTTTCATTGCTAACTTAATGCCTAATTCAAGAGACAAGCATTCTCTTCTCCTCCTTTGGGCAGTTAACTCTCCTAACTACTTTCCTGCCCTGAAGTTTTTCTCTTAAATTCTATTAAATTGTCCTTGAGCTTTACAAGTCTGTTGTTAAATTGCTTTATTAATCAGACTTAGAGCCCAAAGAAGGGCTCTAATTTACCTAGTGACAATATAGAAGAGACTCTGCTGATTGTTGATTTGTTGGGAATTTTGGGTTTAACCTTTTGGACAGGTATCCTGTTCAACATGTCTCTTTTCATAAATCAGTTGTCTTTTGGTGGATTGTATTCTGTATAGGATTTTCACCTTTGGTTTTTAAAAAAATTCATTGATCAGTGGAGCTAGGATTTACTAGATGTTCATTTTTGAATGGTTCCCTCTACTTTCTACTTGTTTGGACTCTTAGCAGTTTTCCTGAGGGTGACATAAAAAGCTTTGCTATTGAAGAGATGTATGCCAGGTTGTGACCATTTCTTAGCTAACATCAGATCTGGTGCTTTGATTCTTCTGCCTTCTGTCTCTAAGAATCACTTGTTGGACTTTGGTTGGGGGCTTTTTCTGAAATTCTTCCAGGTTCTGTAAAATTTCTGAATCCTGAAATGGTTGAGTAACCTCTGAATATGTATATACCAAAATGCTTTTATATACCAAAATGCTTTTATGAACATTTCTTACTCTCATCTGAAAATTTCATTTCTACATTAACATGTGTTAAAGCAAATAATTGAGGAATGAAGTAAAATAAGACCTCTTGAAACAGCAAAATTAACCTTCATCTAAAGCTTCTTTCTGGTTACTTGCCAGTTTTCCTGTCTAAATGTAGCCAAGACCTCAGTGCTTTCCCAGAATCAGCATGCATTGAGGTCTACTTGTCTAGCTTTGATCTGATAATCCTCTTATCCTCCTTTTGTTATTTGGTTCTTCACATTTTGTTGCACACAAAATTATGCCATCCATATGAAATGAACATCTAAAAAAGATCTATTACTTTTAAAAAAGAGAGACACCGACCTAATAATATCTTTTTGTCCTCCCTACCCCCTCCTTCTTCCTCATCCTTGCTTTCATCCCCTGTTACAAAGGATATATAATGTTAAAAATAAGTAAATAAAATGAAATCAGCACCTCAAATAGAAAGAATTTAAAGTCACAGACAAAAGAAGTTCAAAAAAGATAACCTCTAATTAGTTTCATTAGCATTTCAATAGGATTTGGACCTTATTCTGAAGAAGGCAGAGTAAGATTGCACTAAATGTCTTTGGGAATGAACACTTTGGAGCTCTTGACAGCTAGGGAGGAAGATAATAATTTCACTTAATTTGTTTTTCAGGCTCATTCATTTAAAAGAACTAACAGTTCCAATGCTCTTGGCAAATTACAACTGTGCTGCAGCTTTTCTGTGCAGTGCACTGGAAACATCAGTAAACATCTTCAGTTGGAAATGTGATTGGCAGATTTTCATATATTATGTGCTTACACATATTTTCTCTCCAACACTTTGATGGTCAAAATTTAATGAACTTTAAAAATAATGTAATTATCTAAATAATTGCCACAAAAATATAAAACTAAAATGTACGTGAAACCAACAACACCAGTAGTTGAAGGATTACTCTAAGCAGACCAGTGAACTCATTTCATGGTTAATATCAAAATCCACAAGTTTTAAGTGTGTGCAGTCTAAGACATACCATTACAAGAGGATGTGTTAGAAAATTAAAATATAAAATATTTATATATATGGGTTTGCACATATGCACATGAACCAGTCAATATAGATATTTTCCTTAAAATATCTACCCTATGTATTCAGAATAGTTTAATAATTTAAAACTGACTTTGTGGAAATAAAAAAAAACTGACTGAGTTTTACTAATGTTATATGCCATTGACAGAAGAACAATACAATTTCTATTAATATATGATGTGATCCACTTTCTCAATAACGTCTTTTAAACTTTTTAATTTTTTCAAATTAAAAAGCAACAAAATGTACTTCATATAGTTAAAATATTATACATTTCTTCTTGTGAGTTGATGAAACAATTTAGACAGTAAAGAATTAATCAAATCCTGCATCAAGCAATACATTGATCATTAATTCTTTAAAATAAGTATATGCATGTGTGTATATCTCTGTCTCTCTGTCTCTGTGTGTGTGTGTGTGTGTGTGTTGTGTGTGTGTGTGTGTGTGTGTGCATGTATGAGAAATGGTAACAACATAGGAGAGATACCCTAGAGTTTTACCTAGTGCTACAGTTATAGATGATTGTAAACTGCTCAATGTAGATACTGAGACCACAGCATTTATAAGCCAAATTAAATAAAATCCAGACTTCAATTTAAATACTTCAGGAAAGAGGAAAGTAGTACACTATATATTTTAAAGGGTTATAAATTATTTTTAATTTTTAAAGCCCAGATGGGTTATTTGCCATATTTATTTTTCACTTGAATAATGGAAGTAAGTTACAGAGAGAAATAAAGGACACAGAGAAGTCAGCCCATCACCATCTATTCCTATCTTTCTCTGTATATCCCTATTTTAATCTGGTTCTTTCTATTTCTTCCTATATTGATCTGTCCTTTACATAAATCTATTTGTCTATATATAAAAATCTTTGCAAGTTTCTACAACCTTTTCTATCCACTTTTTATATATACCTCTGCCAATGCAGAATAACCTCAGCTGTTAGTACTCTTTGAGGGGACTACAGATGTATACATTATTTTATTGTGCACCTGCATGAGGAAGGTATATATTTACATGTGTTTATAGTTTTGTCATGCAAAATGATAAATATGGAGAATAAGCTTGCTACTTTGGATGCATATTATATTTTATCAATCTGCTTGCTACAGAGCAGAATTATGTGTGTAGTATTTGTTTTCCTCTTGTGGCCTCCTTTCTGTAGAAATAATATTTCTTCACTTTTGACATTTGATACTAAAATTTTACAATATAGCAATTTATTGGGGGCAAAGTAAAGCAAGTTTCAGAAACAATATTGTAAATCCTGGGTTAGATATTTTCTCAACAGTCCTAAATTGAGGGGGAATTAAGGGTTTATTTCATCTTTTAGCATTAGTTTCAGCATCTGTTTTCTTGTAAATAGAGAAAAAACCTTTGGGTATATGAAACTAACAGAGATGGAAGAAAGAAGGAGATCTTTCCTCAAGCATCTTCATTTAAATTCACATAAATCAAACAATTCAAATAATAAAAGGCTAGATTAGGAAATCCTAAGAGCTGAAACTATTTACATAAGCATTAACATTTTGTTACAAAAGTAAAACAGATTTTAGAGGAACTGATTATACCACCCTCAAATTCAGAAATGAAGAGCACGAGAGAGAAAGAGCAACACACATCACAAGAAAATGAGAAGTAGCTCAGAGTGAAGGAGATCTACAGAAGGACCCAACAGCTATGCATCTGGCAAAGTTCATGAAATGTGTAGATTGAGCTAAGAAAAGAAACACAGATACAGGGATGTTCTGAGGCATCTAGACAACTCCTTTCTTACAATCTATTTTTAAGCTATAACACAGAGGAGCTGGAGGACACCAGGACAGAGAACATGGTTCACCAAATCAACTAAGAGTTCTATGAAGATGTAAAGATCACCGGAAGTAAGAAACTTTTATGATTTTCTTAGTAATCAAATACATAACTACTGGTAAGTATTACAGTTATTAAAATATGTGGGTCCCAAGAATAAAGACAAAAATATTCAACTCACTCAGAATACCCAGTGAAACTTACTATGAAAGTGCAAAATATTTTAAGGAATGAAACAAAAAATTTGGGGGAATCTTTAATCCATTGTATTTAAGAGGGAGAAGATGTATATTTTATAATGTACTTTAGGGTTTGCTTGGCAAGATATATCAAAACATCAAAAATATTTACCTACATCAGTGTATCTTGAATCCATCACCACACATAATTAAATCTGCATAGCAACAGGAAATTGCTATTTCTGTCGATTGAATTAAATCTGCCTGAGTGTAATTAAATATTTAAAAATTTTTGAGGTCTTCTTTGAATACTAAGCTACATTTTTTCTGTCAAGGGGTTCCTAGTTTAGTATTTCATATTTTCAGATATATCCTTACTTCTGGAACAGGATTAGTGCAAGGCTCAAATTAGAAACACGTAGAAATGTGTGGATAGATTATATATCAGTCATTAAAGTTCTTAAGGATCTGAGGTTCATTTGGTGTAATTATAACTCAATGATTTCATTGCTGATTATAATTGAATCAAATTTTCTACTCTCATAATAATACATAGCAATGTTTTATAAAATATAGTTTTGCCTTTGTTAGTATTAATATAAATTTTATATTACATTAGAACTGGGCAGTAGGATTTTGAGAAAAAGTGCAGAGTATAGTAGATATCATTGAATCCTTTTGTTCATTCAACTGCTAAAGTCACATTCAAATTATTTGCTTATAAATCATTTTTCATCCTGTAGGTGCCTGCCATTATTCAAAGATATTTCAGAATTACTGTCTACTCCCACAGTAATCAGATTAGTTTTATTATAGAAAGATACTGTTCTTGACCAGAAATATTATTACTCCTTTTAATCCTGCACATTGCTGATGTAAATGACATTTAACTCAGTTTTTCTAACTGTATAGACAAAGTTAATACACAAAAAATATGATATTTGCAAATTTCAAAATTTTATTAAGGTTTTGTTTCAAAATCAATACAATGTAATATAAATATGAGAATTTCAATTATATTACCTTAGAAGTATTTGAACTCAACTTAAATTGGATATATAAATTAAAAAAATTAGTTGAGGAGCTATGGATATTTTTTACAGGTTAAGAGTATGCACTGCTCTTTCAAAGAATGTGAGTTTGATGCCCAGTACTCACATCAGGCAACTCACAAGTGCCTGTAATTCCAACAGTAGAGAGTATCCAAAGACTCTGGCCTCTCCAAACATGTTAACTCAAGACAATTTACTTATGCCTACTCCATATTCTTTGCTGTGGTCTGCCATTAGAAGGTGTGGGTATTTAAAGTGGGTCTTCCAACCTCAAATGATCGAATAAGGAATTCTATCATATGCATTCCAAACTGCTTGGTCTTCAGTTGATGCCAGATATAGTAGAGTTGACAAACAAGAATAAATATCACATTCAACATATGTAGTAAAACAAGTCTTCCCAGCATGGACAAGTTTAATGTACATAGGTGGGATAGAAGTATTAGGCCAGAAAACACAGGCTATTTGAGAATCACATCTATTCAGCATATCCTCTGCACACTGTAAAATAGGGATAATTGTTAAAAAAAAAACTCAGGTGGAAGGATAATCAGAAGCAAATTACAGAATTTAGTGCTAAAGGGTAGGGCTTTAATAACAGATTTATAATTATAAGATGGATAATCCTTTTACTTTCCAATGATATTCATTTTATTAATAATAGGCAGGTTTTATTATGATATTTCTAACAGTATATAGGATACATTAATCCATTCTAAACAATCCAGTTATTTTGTTTGCTTTGTCAAGTTGATGCTTTATCTACAAGTTGATAGTTCAGAAGTTTTGTGTGTGAATAGGAAATTTCTGGTAAATGTTGCAAATGCAGGAGCCCTCACCTAAGGGCCTCTTGACTGGCCACTATGCAAGTACACTGGACCTTCTTCTGACTTTGTAGTTTCAAAGAGTTTATCTCAGAGAGAAAGAAAACTACACCAAAGAGTGACATAGTGGCTGTCAGTACTCCTACTGGGAACACAGTAATATAATATTTTCTTTTGAAGGCTATTTTTCTAACAAGAAAGGTGGCCAGGAAGTCAAGAATTGTTTGGCCATAATGATCAACAAAGTGGTTCCAGCTCAGAGAAACACATGTGAAGAGATTGCTAACACAAAAAATTAGGACAGAGACCTTGTTGCAATTTATCTCCATCTCCACAAATAGGTCCTTCATGCAGCTGATCTTAATTACAATTACAGAGAAATTCAGAACTACAAGCTTCATCAAAATGGCCCACACTATCAGGGTCTGTGCATACTGAAATTTAGGTGAAATGGTCTGGGTGGAATTGATATACTATGCACCAACATGTTTATTACAGTCCCTGAGACATTAAAATCTTTCTTTTATTCATATATTTTCTCTTATTTGTGATTCACATACTTTTTATTTAAAAAGGTTTTCCTATGTGTACCACTGCTCCCCCTCTCTTTCCTCCTTCCAGTCTTTCTTCATCCTTTCTCCACTTCACTCTAAATGCTCAGTTCAGTCTGCCATATTCAGTTGAAGTAGGTCCAAGTCACTCACCCCAGTTATCAAGTCTGGGCTAGGTGTTCCTATGTAGGGAATGAGTTCTGGATGCCAGTTCATGCACTAGGAATATACTCTGGTCCTACTGCAAGAGGCTTCACAAACTGTCCACGTCATTTCTCTGCCGTCTACATTTGGATTGTTTAGTACCTTTTCCTGAAGTTTCCTCAATGTCATTTCAGAGTTCGTAAGCTCCTAGCTTCAGACAGCCATCTCTATGGGTCTCCTTCTCATGATTCTTATTTGTTTGCTCATATACTCTCTCGTCTTTTTTTCTTCAGCTGGATGGGAGCTCAACCTAGTGCTAAGCTATGGATCTCTGCTTCTTCCTCTATTCGTTGCTGGATGAAGGTTCTATAAAGACAATTAGGGTGGTCACTTACTTAATTATAGGGGAAATTCTGTTGTGGTACCCTCTTCCCTGTTGCCTGGAGTACTAGCCAGGAACACCTTGTGGATTTATGGATATTGCCTAGCACCAGGTTTCTCTCTAACCCCACAATGGCTCTCTCAATCAAGATATCTATTTCTTTGTTCTCCCTCTATGTTGCTCCTCCCATTCAATCATCTCATTTTCTCATGATCTCTTCCCACCTTCCTTTGCACATTCACCTTTTTGATCCCAATTTACTCAGGAAATCTTCCCTATTTTTTCTTCCTAGGAAGATTCATGGGTGTCTCTCTTATGTTCTTCCTGTTACCAAGCTGCTTAAGGTTTGCAGATTGTAGTCTGGTTATCCTTTGCTTTACGCCTAAAATCCACTTATGAGTTAAGGATACCATGTGTATCCTTCTGGGTCTATATTAACTCACTCAGGATTATACTCTCCAAATCCATCCATTTGCTTGCAAATTTCAGAATGTCACTTTTTTATACAGCTGTGTAGTATTCCATTGTGTAAATATACCACATTTTAAAAAATCCATTCTTCAGTTGAGGGGCATCTAATTTGCTTCCTGATGCTGGATATTACAAATAATGCTGCTATGAACATAGTTGAGCTAATGTCCTTCACGTAAGAATGTGCATCCTATGGGTATATGACCAGTAGTAGTATTTATGGATCACTGGATAGATTGATTCCCAGTTTTGTTAGAAAGAACAATTCTGATTTACAGGGTGGCTGTACAAGTTTACACTCCCACCTTCAACGGGGGAATGTTCTTGCTACACAAGCACTCTAGCATAGATTGTCATCTGTGTTTTCGATTTTAGCCATTCTGACAGGTATTTGATGATATCTGAGAGTTGCTTTGATTTGCATTTCTCTGATGGCTAACAATGTTGAACAATTCTTTAAGTGTCTTTCAATCATTTGAAATTCTTTTGTTAAGAATTCCCATTTTATCTTTGAACCTTGTTTTTAATTTGGATTATTGGGGATTTGGGGCATGTAGTGTTTTTGATTTCCCTATATATTTTAGAGCTCAGTGCTCTGTCAAATATAGAGTTGGTAAAAAAAAGAAAATTCCATTTTTTAGGCTATCATTTTGTCTTATTTATCATGTCATTTGCCTTACAGAAGCTTCTGAGTTTCAGAATGTCCTATTTATTAATTGTTCTTTTTAGTGCCCGTGCTACTGGTCTTATATTTAGGAAGTAGTCACATGTGCCAGTGTATTCAAGGGAATTTCCCACTTTTTTTTATATTAAGTTCAGTGTAGCTGGGTTTTATGTTGAGGTCTTTGATCCACTTGGACTTGAGTTTGTGCAGAGTGATAGGTATGGATCTATTTGCATTCCTCAACATATCACAATACAGTATGCCAGCACCATTTTTTAAGATACTTTTTTCCATTGGATATTTTTGGCCTCTTTATCAAAAATCAGGTGTTCATAAGTGTATGAATTGAAGTCTGGGTCTGATTCCATTGTTCCACATGACTGTTTTTATACTGATACTAAGCTATACTTTTCTTTTACTATAGCTCTATAACAGAGCTTGAAGCCAGAGATGGTGATGCCTCCTGAAGTTCCTTTAATAAACAGGATTGTTTTGGCAATCTTGGTTTTCTTGTTATTACAATGAAGTTGAATATTGTTCTTTCAAGGTTTGTAAAAAATTGTGTTGGGATTTTAACAAATTGTAATTTAATGAATTTTAATTGAATCTATAGATTGTTTTTGGTTTGATTGCTATTTTTATTTTGTGATCCTACCTATCCAGAAGCATGGGAGATCTTTTCATTTTCTTATATATTATTCAATTCCTTTCTTCAGTGACTTAAATTTTTTGTCATACAGTTCTGTCACTTCTTCAGTTAGAGTTACCCCAAGGTATTTAATGCTATTTGCATCTATTATAAAGGGTGATGCTTCCCTGTTTATTTCAGTCCCTTTATCATTTGTATACAGGAGGGCAATTATTTTTTTATTTATTTAATCTTGTACCCTGTTATGTTGCAGAAGTTGTTTATTAACTGTAAGAGTTAACCTGGTAGAATTTTGAGTATCCCTTATGTATGCTATCATAACATCTGAAAATAGTGATACTTTCATTTACTTCTTCCTTTCAATTTGTATCACCTTAATCTCCTTTTATTCTTTTATTGCTTTGGCTAAAACTTTGAGTACTATATTAGAAAGATATGGGAAGAGCAGACAGCCCTGTCTTGTTCCTGATTTTAGTGGGATTGCTTTGAGTTTCTCTCCATTTAGTTTGATGTTGGCTGTCTGCTTACTACATGTTGTCTTTATCATATTTAGGTATTTTTCCTGTATTCTTGATCTCACCAGGACTTTTAACATGAAGAAAAGTTGGATTTAATCAAAGGCTTTTTCAACATCTAATGAGATGATCACATGTTTTATTTTCTTTCAGTTTGTTTATATGATGGATGATATAAACAATTTTTTGTATGTTGAACCATACTTGCCTCACTGGGATGAAACCTACTTGATCATGGTGGATAATTTTTTAATTTGTTTTTGAATTCCATTTGCCAGTATTATATTGAGTATCTTGTATAAATGTTCATGAGGGATATCGGTCTGTAATTCTATTTCATTATTTCATCTTTATGCAGTATGAGTATCAGGGTGACTGCAGCATCATAAAAAGAGTTTGGCAGTTTTCCTTCAGTTTCTATTGTATGGAACAATTTAAGGAGCATTGGTATTATTTCTTCTTTGAAAGACGGGTATAAATCTGCTCTGAAACAACTTGGGCTTTTTTTGCTTGGGAGACTTCTAATTGTTGTACCAGAGTCTCAGGGAACTCCAGAGAATGCTGCCAGAACCACACTGACACTCAAACAAAAGGGCAGGCAAGTTTTATTGTTTTTCAGCTGTACAGCATGAGCTTTGACTATAAGAGCTGGGCAGAGCTGCTTTCTATCCCAAATTGAGCCCTTTTAAAAGCAAAGATCATAAAGACTATAGGAATGCTGTTATAAGGCTAGGAGTGAAAGCTCAGAGAAAGTCTTTTCATTAGGCCTGGCAGCTAATTAATTGTTTTAGGATGGGGAGGGAATACCTCCCAGCTGGGCTGAAATAACCTTGAACTCTCAGGAATTGGGCTCCTTGCCCCTTTGATTACCCAGGACCTTCGTCACTCAGTGTTGAAGTGTTGAAGGAATACTGTACTTTATCAGCTTTTAGCTTACTCTAGAACAGTCATGGGACATTTTCAGGTGAAGAGATATTTGACTCCACCTGAAATGAAAGGTGAAGAATTGATGAAAGAGACACTGGGGATAATGCCAAACATGTAAACCACTGGCAGATTGCCTTTACATCATAAAACATACAACTTTTAGGAATGAAGAGATAAAGAGAAGCAAAAGTAATGATCCTATCTCTCATGGTTTTATAAAGTCAAGACACACATTAAATGCTGCCAAGAATAACCTGACCAGCTCCTCTCTTTGCTAGATCTTATCCCACTAACACACACCACAGCTATTTTTCACATCCAGCCAGGCTAAACTCTGGACCCATTTGGTGTCTAATGTCTTCCTATCTATCATGAGCTGACCACAATTCTCACACAGAGACTGGCTCCCACCTTTAGCCTTGCTATGCAGTCTAAGAAACCTGGACAGCATCACAACTTTTAGCTTTAGACCATAAAGCATATCCTGTGTACCTACCTAAGCCCCTTTGTAAAGTAAATGTTGTATTTGTCACTGTACCCTATGAGCAAGGAAACTCTTATAGAAAAAAAAAAACATTTAATTTGAGGCTATCTTTCAGTTTCAGAGGGTGAGTTCATAATCATCATGGTTAGGGTGTGACAAGAACATTATGGCATTCATGGAGCTAGAACAGTTGCTAAGTGCTACATTCTAATCTACAGGAGAGGGCAATTCTTTGATACACATAAAGCTAATATAGATATACATCAAAAATAGTATCCATCATGAACAAGTGGGCTTTGTCCCAGAGATCCAGGAATAGTTCAACATACAAGGCAGTAAATGTAAGAATGGACATAGGTGGATATAAAGAGGAAAATCAATTGATCATTTTAACAGATGCAGAAAAAGCTTTTGACAAGATCCAATGTATTTTCAGGATAAAAATCTTTGAACTTGAAAGATTACAGGGCCATATCTAAACATAATAAAAGTTTCATATGAGAAACTCATAGTTATTTCCATTCAAAATAGAAAGAAAACTACAAGCAATCATACTGAAATCAGGAATTAGACAAGGTTGTTCATTATACACAATCTTTTGTAATATTACGCACAAATCTGATTCAATAAGGCAATAGAAGCTAATGAAAGTAATACAAATGATAAAAGAAAAAATAACTATATTTGCAGATGGCATTATATTGTACATTAGGGATCTTGAAAATTCTGTCAGAAAATTCCAAAAATGCTAGTTTCAGCAATGCAACAGGCTATCAAATCAGCTTGAAATAATCAAATGTTTTTTTTCTGTATACATAAAAACATCATAGAAATATCTTCCATTCACAAAAGTCATAAAATAAAATTATATAGGACAAAACCTCACAAAAGGGGTAAAATCTTTTTATAATGAGGACTTTTAAGAAATATAATAAATCCTTTGAAAAGAGAAATGGAAAGACACTAGAATATGAAAAGTGCATACCATATTTATTGATATGTAGAATTTGCTTTATAAAAATTAAAATTCTACCGAAAGACAGTTACAAATTCAAAGCAATCCTAATTAAAATCGTCATATAATTCTTTACAGAATAAAAGAAATAAAATAAAAAAAACTGTAGAAATGAGAAAATTAAAAAAAAAATAACTGTGCATTTGAACTTTGAGTTCTCAACAGAAGAAATACAAATGGCTAAGTAAAATTCTTACAAATGTTCATTATTCCTTGTAATTAGATAAATAGAAACCAAAATAACTTTGAGATTTCATTTTACCAAGGCCAGAATGACAACCAACCAACCAACAAACAAAAACCATGGCAACAAATACTTAAGATGTGAATAAAGGGGAATTCTCGTTCATAGTTGGTAAGATTGCAACTTTGATGGAAGTCAGAATTGATATCCGATGGAAGTATCTGATCACAAAATAAAACTTGTTTTTGGATTCCTGTAGAGACAAAGTATCTTCACGTTTAAAAAAAGAGTTAGTAATAGGTTTTCTGTACCCTGATAATAGGTTTCTCCACCAATGCAGTGAGCAAGATCAAAACATATTTAAAAAGTAAAAGATCAGCTATATTTTGAGCAAAGCAACTCCTGGATGACTCCTCCAGCCCCCAGTGATACAGGTTGGGGAAGGGGAAGAAAAAAAATCACATAATTGATATAGGGCTGGACAGGTAAATACCCTGTAGGCTTGGACTCTGTTGCTGGGGATGAAAGGAGTAGTGGATGTGGTGGGGGGTGGGGAAGAATTGTAATTCAGAATAAGCCACAAGCTGGGTTTGAATCAAATTATATCTCTTCAGGCTTTAGGCAGGATTGGGCAGCTAGCAGCCTTAGGGGAGGAGCCACTACAACTTTCAGGAACTGTGAACTTTTTTGGAGGGGATGGGGGGTTGAGGAGGGGGATTGGAGAGAGAGTAATGAGTTTGAGCTGTAGGTGCTAGTTGAACACTTGGATTGATAATAAAATGTTTCTTTTAGGTTACAGACATTTTACAAAAGTGAAAATCTTGTTCATGAGGGTGAATCCTGATCATTTAATCCTCCTCAATCTCTTTCTGCCTTCCTGTATTTTTGGATTGACCAGGATACTGGCTACCAGCTCTGGCCCTTTTAAGCTCGCCACATGAGGCAGTACTTGTGTACTCATCGTAGAGATGAGGAATCTATTCATGTTGATGATTTGTAGGTTGCCTTTTAGCTTCCACACATTCTTCAATGCCTACAATGCATGCACCTCTTTATGCCATCCTTAGTACTGTAAGAAATTAAGCACTCCTTATGTTTGCAAACACCCTTCTTTAGCCCACTCCCATATGTAAGTTTCCTTCCTTGAAGCACAGCTGGAAAATATCCCACAGATCTTACTGGATTTGGCCTTACCATTCCAGTACGTTTTATTTTTGCCTGGATATTTTCCTAACTAGGGTGAGAACACCTGCATCTAATTTCTTTTTTTCATTTTTTCTGTGTCTACCTTGTTCTTGAGTGTTTTCCATCTGACACTCTTGACACTTCTAGTTGTTCTGCCTGTTCTATGAGTTGGGCTGCAGAAGATTTTACAGCATCCCTGCTGTTTACCCTATACTGATCATATGTCTCATCTCTGGAACAAACACTTTAGAAGAAAAAAAAATCTTGGTGGCGGGATTTATTTCCCTTTACACTTTCATGGTGGTGGATCCATGTCTGAACCATCACCAAACTCCTAACTCATGAGTCCCTAACTATTGCTACTAACCAGGCCTTGCCTATTAAAGGTTTCACAACCTTCCCTAAAATTGGCAAATCTAGGGAACACATATTTATACACGAAAGCCTGTGGATAACATTCAAACTTTAAAACTTTGCCTCTAAGCTCATAGATTCATATCCATCGCATAATGTAAAAAAGTCATTAAGTCTAAATGACAGCAATATCTTTCTAGCCTCAGCAGACAAAGTTTTCAGACATTCTAGTGTCTTGTGACAGTCTCAGGCCCACCCTAAAACCAAGTACCAATTGTGCTCACTCTAGAGTATAGGAGGAGATAAACTCTATGTAAGTTAGTCCTAGCAATTGAAATTCAGATTTTTATTTTCAATCTCTAATATGAAAATTATAAAGTTGGCATTTTGATTGGTAACTCCCTGATTGGTAACTAGGAGGAACTGTACCAAGAGCCCTACACTGAGTAGCAGAGCTCAAGATGAATGATATGTAGGACACTCATACACTGCTTTGGTCTGTGTTAAAGCAGTTGTTTTTCTTCTGTTGCTCTGTGTGGTTAGTGCTCTTAAAATTAATTTGTAATGTGTTTGACAGTATAGGCAAAAAAGCAATTTTCACAAGAAATACACCATTATATTTAATGTGAACTATAGTTATACACATTTGTACTTAATATAATCTATCAGGGATATTGAAAGAGAGAAGATGCATTTGTTGTGGATATATACTAATCTAGTTTATTTTAATGAGGCTACAATAAATGTCTGGCTTCACCCATTATTATAAATGAGGGTCTGAATCATTGCAGCCAGTTTTATGATATAAACAAAAAATTTATAGGTACAACAAAATTAGGAGCAATAATGCATTTCAAAAAAGCTATTTTATTCTGACATGTTTTAAAAATTTCAACATATGCCTAATGAATTATGATTCTTAAAATATATGTTATGCCAAAAATTAATTTTTGGAACATTGCTATAAGATTAATTTTAAAATATTGCTTCTACTATAAAATGAATTTAATTGAATTTATACTGAAATTGCAAGAGATTAAAAGTTTCCTTTGTGGCCCTATTATTTTATAAATCTAAAACACCAGTACAATTTTGGGTACATGTTAGGTACTTAAATATACATTAGATTGGTAAAGGAATTATTAGCAGCACTACAGGGTAGTATGCATATAGAAGAGAATAAGGGTAAGATGTATAGTAGCATGAATATATACTGAACAGAACAGGAAAAGAAGTCATTTGTTACAGACTAGTCGTATGCCTGCACAGAGCAAGATATTGAAAAAATGATTGTGGTTCAATATCAAAAATAGATTGTTGTGAACATGTTGAAAGAACAAAATTAATGTGTTTGTTGAATGTAGAAGATCCCGGCTGCTAACAGCTGCATCCTGTGTAGTCTGATATGAAGTAGGAGAGCATGGCTTTCATTGTGCTCACTCATTCTCCCTTTTGACCCTTTTTACTTTCTGCCTCAGAAAGTTTTCTGTTCTCTATGGGTGGTTTTTGATCCGGACAATGAAGAGATGAGGTGTTCATAGTCCAACAATACACATAGTTACATTCAGATCCTGGTAGCCAGCATGTGCCTAATTTGGGAAGTGTTATCTCCCACAAAGAGATTTGAGTGATTACAATTTCACACAGTACTCCAAAGACTATATGCAAGCATCCTGGGGTTAAAGAAACCAGAAAGTTATGCCCGATTCCTGAGTCACTGGAATTGTGACATGATGAGTGGAGTTTTAAGCCATTATCATTTGTGTTAACCTTCTAAGAGGCAGTGTAGTTTAAAGAGGAGTCATGGAAGACAATTCCTGTTTTTGTCTATAAGACTACTTAACTTTTGACATCAGCAACTCAGATGACTCTTTTGATCCTGAGGATAAATATTATAAAAAGAAATTAATGTCATGAACACTGAACACACACACACACACACACACACACACACACTTTCTCCTATGAAAAATCATGATGGATGTTATGGAATATGTTTGCATAATGAGTGATGAAAAATTGTATGTATTTTTTTACTTCATACATTAAGTAGACACTTAATTAGAATTAGAAAATGTTTTGTTAGAAGATATCACTTATGAAAACTAACAGAAGTACCAGAAGTAGTAAGAAGAGCCTTAGAGAGAGGTGCCCTTTTTCTTTCTACCACATATCTAATTAGGTTCTGCTATTCTCATGTCTAGCTTTGCATCAGGCCAAGATGGAGCCTGAAGTGGTTAAATAACAATAAACTTTCATTTTGCAGTTGAATATACGCACTTTCTTTAAAAAAAAAAAAAAATTCCTCAGGCAATGAGTACAGCAAGATTCTCTCTCTATTCCTCTCTCTTTCATCTTTCTGTTCTATCTTTTTTTTCAATCTAGCTTGTGACTCTTTCTGAACTTGTTTTGCCCCATCAAGGCTTCCACCAATACTGATGAAAAACAGGAACATCTTGCTAAATCCTTCTGTTTATTAAGGTTAAAAAAATGAAAACTGAAAGTTTTTTGCCCTTTTATAGTTCTTATTAATACAGAAACTGTTTTCAACAAAATAATTAAGTTACATATACTTAAATTTATGATTTAATTATTTGAATAGAATTGTATTTTAGTAGAGGGAGAGAGATCAGAGTCATGCAGTTTGTAAGTGGGAGTTTCCAGTACAATTGGACAATCAGCAAGTCTGAATTTATGCAATAGTAGAGCTAAGAGATTGGGATAGTTGGAAATAGGATAGTTCATCAAAATTTTTCTTTCTTAATCTAAAGTATGTTTTTTGCTACCTTTCAGTGATGTGTTCATTTGCATACATGATGCCATCATTCTAAATCACAGATGAGACTTTGCTGTACTGGTCACTACTCACACACCACTGTCTATGGAAATAATTTGAGACCCAAGCTATGACATATTCTATTTGCTAATGGTTTCCAAATGTCCTTGCTTCTCTCTTGCAATGTGTGTGTGTATATATATATATGTGCACAGTTTCTCATAAGTTTCTATATTTGCCCTACCTTTTCAAGCTTCCATAATTGTCTTATGATATCTACTTTACCAGAAAAAAATTACTCAATGTCTGAGATCATGTAAATACAGTCCTTCATCTATCTAATTTAAAAAGTATCTTGACATTTGATATAAATTCTTTCATGAGCTAGTTTTTCTCTGTGGTTTCACTGTTTTGTCTTTTCTATTGTTAATTTCTTGACTTTTGTCTCACTAATGTGCATGTAATAATTTTCCCCAGAGTATCATTGCCAGTTCTGAAATGGAAAGAACTAGGCTTCATATTTGATATTTAAGGGCAATCATGATGATTGGCAGATAAAAGGCATCAAAAATATTTCCCAATGGACACTAAGAGATGATGGATAGAAAACAGTAATAAAATAAATTTTATATTGATTCAGACCAAACACTATAATAGACATTTCTAACTTGTCATTCACTCAGTTCTTGAGGAAAAAAATCAGTTACATGCTGTTGACAGTTCTACTTTATAGAACTAATGTTCAATGAAATGAAATAACTTGTCCAAGTTGTATTAGAGAAATTCACATGTAATTTTGACTCTACAATATACAGCACAGCCTTTATATTTGAAAGAATATCTGAGGTTTATTTACAATGTCGCTTTTAAAGAAAAAAGTACCTTTATAATAATAGCCATCATTTATAGTATTATTACTATGCCTAACACATCTAACGTGTATGTTTTTCCTCATTAATATTAATTAAAATAAGCATTTATTAAGTCTTAACTATTACTAGACAATATTCTAGCAACTGTAAGTAGAACAATAAATAAAAGTAATTAAAATAATCTCTGACCCCCATGAAGTTTACATTCAGATAAAAAAGGAATGAGACAATAAAGTCAAAACATGGTTGGTCAGCATGTGGTCAGGAGAATGGTGGCTTGTGAATACTAATATGTTGTGAAAAATAAGTGAGAGGAAACAAGTTTGAGAAAGGTGGAAAATCATGATTCTCTGTTGTATCATTGAAATTTGTTTCACTAAAGATATCATATGGGGTTCCTGACACCTGCACATTCAGGGAGCCCATGAGGCAGGAATGGAAGGAGCTAGAAGATAGGTGTGGAGGCTGAAGTCGGGATAATAATATGTGTAAAGGTGATGTGGTGTCCTTTCCTTCAAGTTGAAATTGCCCATCCTGGAGTCTTCCAAAACCATACAATTTATAAATAGGAGTTACCAGTAGAATTAGACAATCAAGGAGACTGACCTATTACAAGAGTAGAGCGGGGAGAATAGGATTGTTGGAGATAGTACAGTTTTATCAAAATGCTACCTTTCATAATCCAAAGTCCGATTTTTGCTACCTCCCACTGACTTCTTTATTTATGTACATTTATTTTGAACCACAGATGAGCCAATGCTGTACTTATAAACTCAGTCAGACCACCATTGCCATTTAAATAAAATCTGAGACCCTGGTATGAAAACTAAACCATTTATTAATGGTTTCCTAGTTCCTTCTCCTCATCATGTACTTTTAGTCAATAAGGAAACATAAAGAACTTGATGTGGATCAGATCCAAGTAGGAGAAAAGTAATGAAATAAAAACTAAATCATTGTTTTCAAACCATTATTTTTGATGAAGTGAAACAAAAATCCTACAAATAGGAATGTAATTATTTATTGTGTTTAATCATTGTCTATTTTGAGTAAAATGATTTTTATAATCTACGTTATTTGAAAAGAAAGCTATATTAGGCTGAATTATTTAAATAGTCAGCATTGATTTTTTTAAAAGAAATTTCTGGTGCTGGAGAAATAGCTTAGCACTTGAGTGTGTGACCTTTTCTTGCAGAGGACCTGAGTTTTGTTTCCAGGTTGTGTGCTTTGAAACTGACTACAACTCTAGCTCCAGGGAACTGTCTCTCTTCTCAGTTCAATTGCACTCACATACCCATGCATAAAAAGGCACAAATAATGACAATTAAAAATAGTGAAAATAAAGCCTTAGAAAGAAGTTACAAAACATGCTGATACAGAGAATTTTTACAAATTAATTTCTGTAACGTAAGTGCAAATTTCTCTAACTGAAAAATATACCCTGTCTCAGGGAGTATGTAATCATCCAGGATTGGCTCCATTTTTATTGCAGCACCAAAAGTCCTTAAGAGTCAGGAAGCAACTGCATTGACTCCAATACAGTTCTTTAAAGCAGCTGTATGCAAGACCTGTGAAAGCAAGATAGCATATTTATCAATTTTTGCAGTTTTCTTGCAGTGAACATTATATTTTTTACAGAAGCTGATAAATAGTGATGTAAAAGAAATCAAGATACTACCATTTTTTGAGAGGTAAATGTCTTTGTGTGGTTGTAAAGTGATAAAAGAAAAAAGGAGTCTAACATGAATTAGAAAAAGCACAGACTTCGGTGGAAAGAAAGTATCACTAAGATAACAGAAGCAGAGGAAGGAATCACATTTTTGAGTCGTAAACAGCTGAAAAAGAACTCACATAGACACCAGTCAATGGAAATATTCCCCTGATTAGGTTATTTTTTTGAGGTATACTAACCATTTATTATACACTCAAAGTAGATCAACTATGCCAACAGATCTTTAAAAGTTGATAAAATGATGGACTATTCCACAGCTGCGGTCTTTAAAATAATAAAACAAAAACCTTACAGATATTAACTGATAGGCATATTTGATGAAACTAATATATTAAAATACATAAGTCATGACAAGAATGTTTCTTTAAAAATGGTTGCAAAAGAAAGCATTCATGTATTATTCTTTTTCTAAGAAACAATAAATTATCAAAAATTAATCAGCTCATGCATTTATGTTTCATCTTTGGTCTTAGCTTTTTTCCAAATGTTTTTATTATAAATAAAGTCATATTTTTTATCAATGTATCCTCTTTTTCAAACTCCCTTCCCCCTCACACCCATCCCAGTCACTCTCTCTTCTCCCCATCACTTTATCTCCTCCCCAGCATGGCAGGAGTTCCCACGGTCCCAACATCCCAATGTGGCTTAGTTCAGCATCCACTCCTGGCAGATACACTTTCCTCACCCCAACATCAAGACTGGGTCAGGTGTTCCACTGGAGGGAATAGGCTCCAAGTTGCCAGCCCAAGGTGTTTTTGAACCCAAGCTGTTCAGTGGTTGTGGTTTGTAGCTTGGACATGCTTTCCTTTTTGCTTTTTTGTTTAAAGTACACTAATGAGTGAGTACATCCCCTGCTTATTTTTCTAGGTTTGTGATACCTCGCTCAGGAGGATATGCTCAAAATCCATCCATTTGCCATTAAGAGATTCTCATTTAGATCCTGTCAGAGTCTGAGGCACGGGTCCAGAAGTGTGATGGGGGGATACACCAACGTTGAATCCTCATTTACAGAAAAAATTGTCTACTAATTTTATGAGATGTTTTCTTATTGTTTTTTCTTTTGTATGGTGTACAGACAACAAACTTTGCTTATTTCTAACATTGAAACTGCTGTAGAAGTATGATGGGAGCTTACATTAGTACATTGATATTCCAGTAAAATTCAGTTAATTACTGCATAAATTACCTATAAATTGCACAAATTTGTGTATACAGAATAAATATACAATTATTTATAAACAACAAATAAAAGATTGTTTCTTGTGATGGAAAAGAAGAAAATAAAAACAAGATTCATTAAAAATAAGCAGTCTTTTAGCTAGCATCACAGAGCTGGAGCAGCAGGCCATGTGAGCTTTCTAACACCAGTACTGGAAACCAAGCATGCTTTTCTAAGGTGTTTGTGATTTACCTTCAGAAACTCTGAAAATAATATGGATGAGAACACTGTTAATGAACTTTTAGCAAGGGAATTGCTGATAATATTTATTGCAAAGCTGAAATAAAAAAGAGTTTTTATAATTTGTCTCACAAGCAGTTCAGAGAAGAAGAAGTCCCAGACTGATTAAGAAACTTAGTGGTGTTTTGAGTAGATATTAATGCATTTTTAGCTTTGGTGGATATTGGTCTTACTCACTTTATTTGGAACCAGGTAGTAGCTCTGAAGGGTGTTTTATTGCTTTATAATATATATGTCTCAAAATGCTGAAGATCTCCCTATAGCTTTTATGTTTTAAGTCAGTCTATTAATAACACCTGGCAGTTGGGTCAAAAGTGCATAGTGTTTGGCCATATGTTGACATTATGGCTCATCAGGAAACCACCAGTGATTATTCAAACTTGAACATGGTGATGGTGAGTCCTTAGAAATTATGGCTGTTCACTGGGATAAAACAACTTATAAATTCCACTGAGAAAACTTTCAAAGGTTATGAATATATTGTAACTGAATTTACTGGCCCAGGGAGTCAAATCATTTCATGTGTTCAGCAAAATCAACTTCCAGAAGAGATGGAGCAAATAGGTCTATAATGTTGTAACTGAAGAAAACTGGCACAAAACACTTTGCAACACATATATTCCCAAACACAGTGACACTTTCATTATTTCCACCTGTTAATATACATTTGACTAATGTGTTTATATATGCACAGAAGACAATACAAATAAATTAATGGAGAATCTATAACAAGGATGATTAATGCTAATGATATCATCCAAAATCCATCTAGTCTCTGTGAAAAGGTTTATACACTAAACATGTTTGTATACATCTAATCTGCACCAATAAAAAATGCTAACTATGAACTAATAAATACCTAACAAACAGCTGCTAAATGAACTGTCAAGGAAATCAAACATCTGGTGAACAGTACCTAAAAATATGCAAAGTCAATACTAATTTTTCAAAGTCAATCTTGAAGTTAAATAGGTCAGGAGAAGACATTGTGTCTGAGCCTGAATTCACACCTGTGGTTATGACCAACAGTTCAGAGGTCTAGCTGTAGAATTTCATAAATAATATTTCTTCTAAGACAATAAATCTGTTCTACTTTTCTTATTTATATATATATTGTTGAATTTCTCTCAATGGATCTAAATGATGTGATATTGAGATTTGAATGGACCAAAGGAAGCCAGAGATTTTTTTTTTTTTCGGGAGCTGTAGTAGTTTCCATAAGAATGCTCCCATACATTCATATATTTGAATACTTAGTCACCAGGAAGTGTCACTATTAAAAGTATTAGAAACATTAATTGCTATGATTTTGTTGGAGGAACTGTGTTGCTAGGGTGAATTTTGAGGTTTCAAAAGCTGATGACAAAACCAGTATTTTCTCGCTGAGCTTGAGGATCAGGATGCAGCTCTAAGCTACTGCTCCAAATCCATGCATTCTATCATTATCCCTGCCATGATGATAATAGACTATACCTCTGAAACTGTAAACAGGCTCCTCATTAAATAATTCATTTTATAACAGCTCTCTTGTTCCTGATATTATTTCACATCAACAGAACTGTGACTAAGGCAGGGCCTAGTACTGATTTTCAATCTGCCATCAATGCTGTTGGCATGATGTTGCCTATCATTCTCAAACATTCACAGACTAGCATCCCCTGTACCTAATATAACATTAATAAGTTAATAAGATTGATTCTGTCTGTGTGTTTTTGCCTTACCACTATAAATAAAGGCCAAAGGTCAAATTTCAATATTAATTAATTAATGCCTTAATTTTTTTGAGAAAAGGTCTATCAAAACATCTAAAACAGACCATTTCAGTGAAACTAACTGCTTGATAATTTGACAGAGATTTGTCTGTCTTCATCGTCGCATTGTTAGAATTAGGTATTATCATCACATCTAGCTCTTACATAGGTACTAGAGATCTGAAATCTGGCACTAGGGTTATGCTTATGTATAAAGCACTTTACCAACTTACCTGAGTTATGATATCTTGATGTATTGGCCAGATTTTTGTCACATTTTCTCATAAAAATTTGTTTTGAGGATCACAAGTACTTCAGCCATTGTGACCATCAAGAAATAGAAAATTAGAATCAACAATACTAAACTAATTTCTCTTTCTCTCTCTCCTTCCTTCAGTTCTTCTCTTCTCTGTTTTTCTCTCTCAGCATTCAATTGAGACTAAGCCGTAGCTATAACAAAGTGACACAGCAACAAAATCTACTTTCAGAGACGGCTATTTGGACCAATGCTACAAACACTGACCACCTTTTAAATTGTAATGTTTAGTAAAATTGGGAGTCATTATTTTATTGGTTTATGGGCACAGTGGTTAGTTGAAAATCGATGTCATAGGACTTATCTGAAACTCCACAGAAATGTCTACCTCATCACAAACAAAAGTTTTCTAACTAGCTCTCTGCTTTGTAAAGGTGACCCCCAATGTGTCAACTCTTTAATTTTACTAATTGAAGCATATACATATAAAACTATTGTACTCATAAATGATGAAAATTTCTAAAGCAATCATTATAAAACTATTGCACTGTAACACATCTTTTTAACAATGCCATCAGTGGAATGTGCCATAGTTTGTTTCTTTGCTGATGCTTTAGAATGTTGAACTATTACATTTACTTCAAGCAACCTCTCTAAAACTAATTGAATCTATTTTTCTGACAGGGTTTCTCTGTGTAGCCCTGGCTGTCCTACAACTCATTCTGTACACTAGACTGGCCTCACAATTATAGAGATCTACTACCTTTACTTCCCAAGTGCTGTATTAAAGACATGAGCCACCACACCTATTCTTTCTTTCTTTCTTTCTTTCTTTCTTTCTTTCTTTCTCTCTTTCTTTCTTTCTTTCTTTTTCCATTTCTTTCTTTCTGCTTAAAGAATTGATTTATAATAGTGAGATTTGAGGGAATTCTGGAGGCTGTACATGGTTGAGAGCCTGATGAGCTCTCTGTTACATGGGACAGGGAAATGAGGCAAAAGAGTACTTCTTAATACTACTACTACTACTACTACTACTACTACTAATAATAATAATAATAATAATAATAATAAGTAGGAGATACACAATTGCTCCACAAAAATAGAAGTCTCTAAGGTAAATGGAGAATTTGGGGCTTAAGTGTATTGAAAAGATTTTCACAGGTCCCAGGGCTTCGAGATGGTGTCACAGGAACCAACATGCTTCCAGCAACAGTTAGTTGAACATCACCACAACCCTCCCTGTATACCACCTGATTTTCATTGACAGGGGAGACACAGGAGTCATTGTAGACTTGCCAGCAAGTCTGCACTGTCACAGGGTTATATAGTATCCACTATACAGAATCTATTTTTTTCTTATGCAGAGAAATGCATTTTTAAAGATTGAATCTTAAGTATAAAAGTATCCCTGTTGAAAGGTTTTGAGTACTCAGAAAAAAAACTGTACTCTAAAAATGGAGCCGCCCCTAAATAATACAGAACTTTAAATATCATGTAAATTTAATAAGTGTTTTTCATCTTTCTGTGGTCATTGAAGAGAAATTAGCATATCTTCATTTCCAAGTCAGTTGAGTTGTATAATATTATATATCTCATTCTGAGTTGCTGTTTACCTGAAACCATTCATTTTTTTCAAGATGAGAGACTGGACATTTCAGTGTTTGAGCCAAAATTAGTTATTATTTTCTTACTCTCATTGTAGAATAACTACATTTATATACTCTTTCTTCATGCATATATTAAAATAAGAAATTCTAATGTAAAAAATATGTTTAATGTAACCATGATTTCAGTAATGAAAATGCAAGATAATAAGACACAGCAAGATACAAAAAGAATGCTTGCTGTTTCTGTTGATACTGGATACTCATGAGAAGAATGGACTGTGCACATTGAGAACTGTGCACCAGGAAGTACTACAGATACTTTTCTGTTGTTAATACACTACAGCTGGGAGTCAATACATCCACATATGACAGAAGCCTGTAAGCATTTAGAGAAGAATGCCAGTGCAGATGTTTAGTGAGCTACAGCAGCTACTTCCAAACCAGACAACCTAAATCCAATCTCCAAGAATGTAAATGGTGGAAGAAAAGAACTGAGTCCTGCAAGTTGTCCTGTGACTTCTATACTTATGCTCTGGCATATGTATGCCCTGTACATACACACAATAAACAAATGTCAACAAATGAAAATTAAAAAGCTGAGGCAGGAGGTCATCATAGCAACTGTCAGTTATCTGTACTTCTGCATCAATTGTTAACGAATGTTATGTGTTACAATTTGAGAAGTCACACAAATGTCTTTCCTTTTTCCATCTGAAGAAATTCATGGAATGAGGCAGATCCATTTTCAGTCATTGGCATATTGAAACATGATAATAATCAGTGAAGTTTATTGTGTCTGATTTCTTAGACACATTGAGTTGTTGAGTTAGGAAACACAAGGTAAAAAGAATTATCTAGTTTCCTTTAAACAAATTAGATATCTCAAGACTCATTATCTCTCAGTCCACAGACGTAGGCACGTCTTTGAACAGTTGCATCTGGTATAAAGAGGAGAATCTGGAGTAATCATCTGTAACTGCTGTCTCTTCATGATCACTCTGGCTCCTGCATTAGCTAGTAGTCACCTTCAAGGAAGCTGTATTTTAGGAAGGAATGGTGCCAGTAAGTACCATTTAGAATGTAAAGGGTCAACAGTATCTTTTATATCCCCAAATCTTCAGAAACCAGAATATTTAAGTAATCATTTAAAACTGGACTGAAATGATACTTGCCATGCTTCTGACCACACTATCCATTTAACTTTGGCAAAATAGGGGGGAACTTACCTACACTCATTTTATGTACTGCAATTACCTTGTATTTTCCCATCCAAATTCTACAATTTATAAGAAGTAAAAGAGAGGTTGAAAAATCTACTTTTCAATATAAATATGCAAAAAGTCAATAATAATTAAAATGGAATTTAATAAAACAAAAACATGATTTTATAACCTCCCATAATTCCTTACCAACTTTGGAGTTTTTATTGTCTTTTTACACAAGAAGAAAATACTTCATTGTAAATGAAAATTTCATAATGCCTATTTTGTCCAATGTCACTGTTCTGTTTGAATAATGTTTTTCAGGTACAGCTAAAGACTTTTTCTTTTCTTCACATAAGAGAGTACATTTAATTAAAAGCCATTTTTTTATTAACAAACTTTAAGTGGCAACTGCCTTAGTTTATTATGTGAACTGAACACATAAACTTTTCATGAGTCAATAGGAACCAGAGTTCACTATTACACATGCTAAAAACCTTGAATGTATATGTTTTTGCTCTATTATTCCCCAATGGAAGTATACTTTTTAGAGTATTTATAATAGCAGAAAATTGAAAAGAGCCTAGCTATCCCTCAGCAAATAAATGGATAAGAAACATATAAAACATTTACAAATTAAGGTATTATTAAATTATTTAAAAAAATACCAATTTCACAGGTAAATGATAGGAACTAAAAATTCATTATTCTGAGTGAAGTAACCCAAACGTTTTATATATATATATATATATATATATATATATATATATATATATATAGTATGTATTCACTTAAATGTGGAAATTAACTACGAAGTCAATGATAACTGAGCTATCATTTGTAGAATGTCAGAGTTTAGGGCTAGAGAGTTGTCTCAGAGGTTAAGGGCACAGGCTGTCCTTCCAGAGGTCCTGAATTCAATTCCCAGCAACCACATGGTGACTCAAAACCATATATAGTGAGAACTTGTGCCCTCTTCTGGCATATAAACATATATGCTGGCAGACACTGTATACATAATACATAAATAACTAAATCATTAAAACATAAAGACTGTCAGAGTTTAGGTAAGAGTGTGGATACACAGATCTTCCTAGGTAAGAAAATATATGTATATATACATACAGATATATATATACATATATATACATATATATATGCATGGAAGAATTAAGTGGAGAAGTTGGAGAGGTGGAAGAAAGAGTGAGATGAATGAGGAAATATGAAGAGAAAAGGCTAAAATTAAGGACCATCTGAGTTTTATTATAGAAACTTAAAACAGTACAATCTTTCTAAAATACCTGCATTTATGAAGGTGATATAACTGAAATCACTAAATAATGTGGGAAACAGCCTCATCTGGACGTTTCCTATCACCAAATAGAACTTCCAGTACCAGAAATTGGTTACAATGAATGGCATTTTGATTCTTAAACATAATCTGTAGTTTCTTATTTTAAATTTTCTACATAATAAAACTGTAGACAAACCTCTCAGTTTTTTGATAGATTTAGATATTTTCACTTTATGTACAAGAGGAATTACAATAGTAAATTTTTAGTTCTCTGGCATTAAAGAAAAAAACAATGCTAGTTAGCAGAATATCTGCTGAAAACAATTTAGTTAAATGTTCTGGTTATCTTTGTTTTTATTATGGCTAGACTCAGAATTGCATAGGAAAGGTCTTACATGTGGTTGTATCTGTGGTGATGCTTTCAGTCAATTTTAACTGAGAAATATTTATTGTCAATGTTAATGGTATGAACCCATTGCCTCAGTTTATCAGTTGAAGAAAAAGGAAAATAAACAAGAAAGAAACTGAGCACCATAGTATATTTGTCTATTCCGATAGTTATGCAATATGAAGAGGTAAGTACTCCATGTTCCCTCTGCACTCATTGCCTAGGTGGACTGTACCACCAAACAGAGTGTCAACATCATTTCCATGTGTGTCCATAACATAATTTTGTCTTAGCAATAAGAAAAATACTACATTAACCATGAAACATTAACACTGTTTTCAATACTTTCTCTTCTGACAAATCTGTGTTTTGCTTCTCTGATTTTCAGGTATTCTTTAGCTACTTCTTTATATACTTTTTATAATTAATTAATTAATTTTTTAAGGATTAAGCACAAGTGGCAAATTTTTAACCAAATTAAACAAAAAAAAGGGAAGACCTACTTCAATAAAACTAGAAATTGAAAGGCAAACCTTATAACAAATATGAATGAAATTCCAGAAAATCGTAAGGACATACATTATAAATTTGTTTTCATAATTGAAGATTCTGAAGAAAAACTGCTGTTTTTAGATAACAAAATTAAACCTAAATTCAATGAATGATTTTAACAAATACATACTTTGTAAGCTTGAAATACTTGAAATACTAATAAAATACTCTATACTAAAAATAAAAAACAGCAATAACAGAAACAAGCAAAAGAAAATATGGACTTACTACAGAATTCTACTATAACTTAAACAACTAAGACAAATATATATAATATAATTCCATAAAACTTAAAAAAAATAAACAAAGCCTTTAAAAGTTACAAAGCCAGGGAAACCCTGATATTAAATATAGCATTTTATTGTTTTTCAAAAATTACATATATATATATTATTTGGTGTTTTTACATCATGAACTCCATCAAACTCAGATATCAGACCTCTCAGAATCATGCCCACCCTTATGATCTCCCCATTTACAAAACTGTCCATTCATGCTGCTCATTTACTTACTGGAACATAATTAAACTCTCTACGGCCAGACCCTAAAATAAAACAAGTCTTCCTTACTTCATTATATTTTATTTCACTTTTCCTCTTCTGATCTCACTCAGTCACTTCCTAACTAATCTCAAGGCTCTTTTTTTGGTTTCAAGAAATTCTTGGCTCCTTGACTAAAATAAATTTTGTTTCTTATTTATTTTTGAGGTATAATAATTGTTTGTTTTAGTGTCAAGAATCTTTATTTGTAGTAGGCTACAATCAGAAGTCAACTGTAGATGATCAGAGTTCATTTTTCATTGGCAATGTATGGTGGCTCACAACTGCTGATAAATTAATTTCTGGGGAATCTCTAATCATTTTCTAACATTCTTGAACACTGTACTTAAATAAAACCCATATACATATGCATACATATGAAAGATTAGAATAGAATGTATAAATATTAAACAGGAATATCTCTTGCACTCTTTTGGTTACATCATCCATTCTATTTTTATAAATATCTTGAAAATATTTTGTCACCACTATTTATCACTACTCACTTAGTAACCTGGCATAATCTTATGATGGTTGTGCTATGCTATCACTTTTAAACTAAAGGATAAATTCTTATTATCTTAATATCCTCTGATTTCCACAATGCTTTATACTTGCCCAGTGGAAAGTACTAAGGCCAACTTTTTTATTCCTTGTGATAAAATGCATTAGGGATAACAATTAAACAATATTTTACCATAAGAACAGTCATTTTCAAAGGAAAAAAAGATTAATAGTGTAAGAAGGAAATAGTAAAAAAAGAAATTCATGGGTATATTTATTTAGAGTAAAACTTAATATAGTAGCCATTATGGAAATCAAACTGGAAGTTTTCAAAAATAAAAAAGAATGGCCACATGATCCTACAATGGCTGCATAAAATAGAGTTACAAAATAAAAGAAACAAAGATTTTGATGAACCACCTGATTTAATTAACCATGTTGATTAAATTGCTATTAATACTCAGAAGAAGCCTTGCATATTATGTGCCTCTTTCATCCTCACACTCGCAAGCCTAGCTTTAGTTGATAGAGCATTCTTCAAAACTCGCCCTTTTATACTGTTTCTGTATTCTTAAGAATACATTAGGATTCACAGTTTATCTACCACTACAGCCTGGTGAATAATCAGTGTCCATGACTTTTTTATTCAATCTGTACTCCAAATTCTAATGGAACATGTAGGCTGGACAATAGTTCAATACGATGAGTGATCGACATTATCCAAACTCTCTAGGACATAGCTCAGGTAGCATAGCTTCTCTGCTGGTACAAGCAGACCCAGATAGAATCCACATTTGCATACTTTCTTGGTTAGCACTGAATTAGAAGCACCTATATCTCTCCAATTAAAGATGTGATTAATGTCTGATATTATTAGGAGATATCATCTCACAGCAAATACCCTATTTCTCTGAATCTTACAGTGTGTCTGTATTTCTTCTATAATGTTCCCTGAGAATTGGATGAAGGAATACTTGTTAGATATATTTATTGTGATTGCAATCCACAACTCTGCGTTTTGATTTTTAGTGGTATTCTGTATTGATCTTTGTCTTACACAAAGAGAAGTTTTCTTGATGAGGGGTGAAGACTACACTTATCTTTGGCTATAAAAACAGAAATTTATTGATTGTTGTTAAGTATTATAAGATTTAATAAGTTAGTTGTAGCTCAAATAGAAACTGAAAAAGGATGACATCAATGAACATGCCAAACTGAGTTTAGACAAGCACACTGGGCCTAAACCCCACAAAATAGAATATTATAGTCAACTGACAAAAGTTAGAAATAGAAGAGTTGATATTCCAAAGGAAATATCAGATTAATTGGTTGTCCTCTGCAAAAACTTTATCCATGAAAACATATACATATATATGTATATATATATATAATTTAACTTTATATGATATGAGCAGGTTCTATTTAGGAACATATACATGTGACCATATATATATGTAATAATTAATGAAAAAAGAAGTCATAAATTTAAAGAAAAACGGAGCAGAATATGGGAATCTTTGGAAAAAAGAGGAATAAGAACTACAATTTTAAGAAAAAATTAAATAAATACTGATTGCATAAAGATTTGACCTGTCAACTCACCAAACTTCAAAATTAATTTATTATGAACAACAATTGAAACAAAAATTAACTTTCATTTAAATAAGCAAATGACAATTCCTAATATAAAACTGATAAAAGAAATCCACATGCCACTGTCACATACCAAAAGCACAGATGATATAAAAGGCAAAAATATGTCATTACCATAAATCTTACCAGACTATAGCAATATTTGATGATGAGAATTATCTTGATGAACTCCAGAACACAGAATTTGAAGAACAATTATAAGCTCCATTAACCAATTAATGAGTTTGGTGAACAACACTTTAATGAATATACTGAGAATATAAATAAACTCTTGTGTGATATTCAGGAAGATATAAAATGAGGCTGAATAAAATTATGAAGAAAATTTAAAATTTAAAAATTGAATTAAGAAAATAAAAATACTGAGGAAAAACTGAAGATGAAATAAAAATGGAATTAAAAAACTCAATAACTTAATTAGAAAACAAAAAGAATGTATTTATCATTATTATGGATAAAGATACACTAACATGACCTGAATTTATCATTATTATGGATAAAGATACACTACCATGACCTGAAGATAAACTAGAGAAACTGTACCACTCTTTCAAAGAATATAAAAAGAGATTTTTAGAAAAACATGAAAAATATTTGCAGGAATAAGAAGTCACCATGAAACTAATAATGTCTATGAATTAAAGACATAGAAAAATACCAGAAGATTCTTAAATCTAAGGAACATACTAGAAATTAAAGGGGTTAGAAGAGAATATTTGTCAAATTAAGAAAAACATACTGTAAATTTACAAGAAGCATATAGAACACTAGTAGAGAGGACCAAAAAAAAATTTCTTATGGCATATTGTAATTAAAACACTAAGTATTCCAAACAAATAAATAATATTGAAAATTAAAAAAAAATTATAAGTTAATATAAAAGAAAAGACCATCAGAATAAAAGCTGATTTCTCTTCAGAAATTTCAAAAGTCAGAATAGCTTGAAACAATACAATCTAAGTTCTAAAAGGCCACAGAAAACATTCCACAGACCTTTACTCATCAAAAGTATCTGAAGCAGATGAAAAAAAGAATAATTTTCCATGTTATAAACAAACATGTGAAAAGAATTGATACCCACTATGCCAGCCATATAGAGAATACTGCAAGCAATACTTTTAATTGAAAAGAAGGGCTAGCATACTCAAGATCCATGGAAAGAAAATAAATGAGACTATCGTTACTTGAAACACAAACTAAAATGAAGAATACAAACAGCAAAAAGAAAAAATGACAGGAATCAACACACATCATTCAATAATAATGAAATATTAAAGGCCTCAAACTTGTAGTCTGAAGACACAGTTATTTTAATGGATCAAAACCACAAAATACATTCTTAGTTTGGGTGTGTGTGCTCTACAAGAAACTCATTTCATCTTCATACAAACACTTCAGAGTAAAAAAATTTCGAAAATATATTTAGAAATAAAAGTGATCAGGAAGCAAGAGAGCATTGCAATCCTAATATCTGACAAAATAGACTTCAAACTAAAATTAATATGTAGTGATAAAAGAGAAAAATAAATTACTGTCAAGGAAACAAGAATGTATTGCAATATTAAGGATATAGAGAGTGTACCTAGTGATAGGGGAAAAAAGCACTTCACTGGACTGGAAGACAGGTTAACCACAATTGAAAAATAGGTGATAATAGGTAATTTTAGTATTCCATAATCTTCAGTAAATATGCTATCAGGACAAAAAAAATAAAAAGAAGCATAATTAAATAACATCATAAGTTCAAGTATACCTGATATATATCTACAAAACATTTTACTCGAATATCAAAGAATATATATTCGATTCAGCAGTCCAAGAAACTTTTTTTAAAAGTGACCAAGTATTGAAAGACAAATATCAAAAAATAATAAGAATTTTGTGTATATTTTCTGGTCACAAATAAAAAAAACTTTCAGTTCAACAGCAAATGAATCTCTACTAATTGCCAGAAATAATAGGAATAAATCTGCAAGCAACTAAATGTACTTTGTAAAGGAAGATGTTATCTAAATTATCAAACTACAAATAACCAGACTTTTAACTCTCTCTCTCCATATATAAATACATATGTATATACTTTTAAATACATATGCATGTATACATATATAGATATTCAGTCATAAAAGTTGACAGAAAAACTTTCCCTGAATAAATAAGAGATTTAAATAATATATATCTAATAAGACTACTCTACAGATGATACTTTTGAAGAGAAGATTAAACACAGGACATAAGCAAATGAAGTTTCAGGAAAGTTAACCTACAAAATAGGTTAATGATCTAATAAAACTAACAGCACAATAACAAAATAACAAAAATTAATTAGCATTGTTTAACAATAATTCTCAGAAAATATCCTTGTTATAAGACACAGACTAACAGAATGGGTTAGAACACATGATCTGTCTTGTTTGATTTCTTTGATAGGGATCAGTTTGTCAAATTTGAAAAAGATCTCATGCAGACTTTGAACATCACATTCCATTAATAGGATCTTGTGGTTTGCTCTTTCCCATGATTTGGGACAAAAACAAGAGCCCAAGTGACAATGAGTTAAGGCATCATAGGGCCCAGAAGTAAATGGAAGAAGGGACACAAACGTGGTGCCCTTGCAGGACTGACTACATGATGAGTCCAGCTGTTCTCAAGTTAACCAAATACTTATCAGATTATCAGAATCAGAATCTTTACCATCACCCAAGAAAAAGGTTTGCAATGTTCCTAGTCAGATTGATGATGGAGTATCTATGTTCTCAGGAGTACTTGAAGCTACTAATTGAGAAGTGAGAATATTGAAAGAATTTGCATTTGTCATTGTATTTAATGGAAACAGTTCTTTCTGAAAAACAGCAGATCACTAAAGATATTGAATATTTAAAAATAGTTATCAAGCATTTGAAATTTTTCTTTATTTGAAAAAGTCATGTTTCCATTTATGCTTGCAGTCCTACTCATGAGACTGCAAATATCTTTCTGGGTGCATTCTAAGTCCATTGTAAACTTCAACTCCTCCAGCCAGAGTCTAACCCATGTCTTTTAGTTTGTCTTGAGGCTTCATGTTAGATAAGAAACAGTATGTAGCATTCACTTTTCTGTTAGACTACTGAAGAGTATGAGTCATAAAGTCTGTGTAAATCATCCAGGACATATACAGTGCTGGATATCATAGAAACATAAAATATAAAAGAATTGATAGATATGAGGTTAATCAAAGGTAACAAACTTTTGGGGGGCTGAAACTATGAGGAAAACGTGATAGAAAGCTATTGTGATTTTACACATGAATTTTCAGTGGTTAAGGTGGGCCACACTGGCTAGCCAGCTATATTTCTGTAGTTTCTAGTTTCTTGGAAGTAGCATCTCTCTGTTATTTGCAGAAATGCTTCCATTCACTATTCCCTGGGCAGACTTCCAGAACTATCTCACTTGGCTTCCTTTTACCCTGAATTAGGCAATCTTTTCTTTCAATAGTCAGTCTGTCTTTCTTTACATTTGGAAAAATTTTCCAACCACTTGATCAAAGAAGTGTTTTTCACAGGCTAAATAATGCTATCTCCTATTCACTCCACTTTCCCAAAATCAATTAGCATATTATATGCATAATTACTTAATAACTGATTATATTCATTATTTATACTATATTTAAACTCCACTAGGATACAAAGCCCATCTGTTCTGCCTATTGCTATACCTTTAATGACTGAAAAAATATTTAGCATAATAAGAACTTTTGTTGTAGTTGCTGTTGCTCAAGAAATACAAAATTTCACAAAGTACTATAATATTATACAAACTGGAAATACTTTGGAGGGTACTTCTGCACAGCTCACAGAATACTGAGAAAGTAATTTTCTTTCATAGGGATTCCTTAGAGGTGATAAGTCTGTGTGTATATGCACATTCATATGTGCATATGTGTGTGTGTGTGTGTGTGTATGTGTGTGTGTGTGTATGTGTGTTCAAACTGAAGAGATGTATAACTTCTCATAATTTTTTTGGAAGCCTATGTTTGCTGAAGATACCAGATCCACTTATAGCCTTTCTCAGTTCTACTCCTGCTATAAGCCTTGCTGCTCAGAAGAACAACTCTTCCTTTTTAATCAAGATTTCACAAGATATCTCACTAAACTCAAAACAATATTAATCCAAATATAAAATCTATAAGTAAGGAAAGCCCTAAATTTCTGACCTTTCAACAATTATTCACATTTTATAGCTTCTGGCTATCACTTGGTTTCAGCTGTTGGTGACTGCTAATTTATATGTGCCACTAATACATTCTTAGTTGAATTTTGCCATGTTCATACTTGTCTGATGATTCATAGGTATCACAGTTTGAAGGGACTGTTTTGTTTCTTTCCCCTTCTGTAAGTCTGCCTGATGCATGAATTCAAGTACTTAAGTACTTAAGGAGGAGGCATTCAGGTTAGTTTCAACTCAGGACATAAGGTTCTGTATCAAAATACATGGTGTCTTCAGCAATAGTGACTTACAATTCTGGTAAAGGGAGTGGAATCAAAGAAAATAGGTATAGTCTATAATAGTTTTGGACCTTTAAAAAAAAAAAAAAAAAAACTTCAACAACTCAAAAAGAAGTTTTTCATGACTAGTATTAGGAGGTTTGTAACATGATCTTTAGCTACTGGAGAAAATACTGTCAGCCAAGATAAGAAAATTCCATTTATGCTATGTATGTATTTTTATACACCAAAGTGTATGCATTATTTAGGTACTTTCAAATAGATAGTAGAGATGTGGAGAAGAGAGAGTGCCTGGAATGAGTGGGAGAGCAAAGGTTGTGGTGGAAACTTTAAAAGTTGCTTACACTTCCTGTTTAATTAAATAATAATATATTCTTCTATAGTCTTTAATGTAGTTTGCCCCGGCCAGCAGGGTCTTCAGGATGGACCTGAACCTGGGAATAAAACAAATGGAAGGCAGGAACATGAAAGAATGAAAGGCAGGACAATGACCTCTGATCAAGCCCCCCATAGCTTTATTATTTCAACCAATATTTATACAGAATCTCTGCCATGCAGGTAGCTGGGAGGAAAGGGGTGGGATATTCAAAAGAAGGTGTCAAGCCTGTGAGGAAAAGTAACAGACAGGGTATAATTGATATGGAAATCTATCTGTTGTCAGTTGAAGGCCTGGAGAATGTCACCTGCTAGTCTCATAGGATCCAAGGAAGCCACCTGGAGTCACAGCTTAGTTTAAAACAATAAAGGCTCTTGACAAATGGCTATCTAGGGTGTAGCCTGCTAGTTTATAAATGGCTAGCTGTAGAAGCTAACTTATAAAATATGGTTAAGTTAGGCTTTGGCTCCCAACAGTAGTTAAAGGTTTAATAATTATAAATATAGTTCTTTTTAGTTTAAAAAATATATTAAATATAAAACTTTAAACTCACAATGATAAAATAAATAATAAAATATTCTCTTAATTTTATAAATACAAATAAACTAATATTATAACTAATTCCTGCTTAAGAGCTATTCTATATATAATTTTACTATATAAAAATTAAAACCTTCCTTTTTAATAAAACAAAAAAAAATAAGTGTGGTGGAATGATCTCTGTATGCTGAAAATAAAGGAACTGGTTTGGCCTATGTGGCTCACCGAAGAAATGGGTGGAGAATCAGAGGATAGATAGGTAGAAGGAGGGTGGAGTTAGTCAGTCTCCATCCAACTCCCAAAGAAGAGACCTGTAACAAAACCAGGTGAGCTACTGGCCGGGCCACATGGCAGACAGATACAAGAAATGGGTTCAATTAATATAAAAGAGCTAGCTAGTAATGTGCTTGAGACATGGGCCAAACAATATAAAGTTAATATAAGTGTCTGATTCATTTCTTTGGGGGATAAAAGCCGGCGTTGGCAAGGTCCAAACCTCTGGCCCCAAACGAGCCAGTAAACATTCTACAACAGAAGGGAGTTTGAACAAGGATATACATGGAAAAAAAATATGACTTTATTCATAATAATAAAAAAAGAAAGATACAGAGCATTTTAGATAAAGAAGAGAAGGACGGTGTAGCTAAAATTTGAACAGTGGGGAAAATAAATACTATACAGCTTTCTGTCACTAATTGCCAAATACCTGATACAATGAACAATAGAAAGCTTATTTGATCTAATTAATTTTATTATTTATGTATATGCATTTGTGTAAATATATATCCAGTCTCTGAAACCTACATGGCAGGAGAGGACCAGTTCCCACAAGTTGTCCCCTCACTTTAACATGCTGCTATGGCATGTGAGCATGTGGGTGTGCTTGCATGTACACACACACACACACACACATTAAATAAATAAAAAATAAATAAATAAGATTTGTTCAGATACAAGAACTATTATTTTACTCTCATGATTTTATGAATTCTTTTGCAATTTTCTCCTCAATAGAGCTTTATTTTTTATTTTCTCTTTTTTTGCATTTGATAGACAATTTATAGTTTAATATGATATTTCTGTGCTGACCCATGGTTATATGTTACTTAGGGCAACTGAAATGATTGGTTCTCATGGTCATATGTGCTATTATTTATTTATTTATCTATTTATTTATTTTACTTAAAAGGTTCCATTTTCATTTATCCTTCTAATAATCCTCCCTTCCCTCCTCCCAATTACTCCCAGTCCTTCCTCAGTCTCCACCCACCTCATCCCTCCATCCTTGCCCTGAGGATGGCAGGAAGTCCCAAGATGGGTCAGTTGAGTCTGGTATATCCACTGGAGGTAGGTCAAAATCCCTCATCCCAATATTAGAACAGGGTTAGGTATTCCACTGTAGAGAATGGGCTCCAAGATGCAAGTTCATGCACAGAAACATAATCTGATGCTACTCCATAATGTTCCATGTACTGCCCATGCCATTCTACAGTCATCTACCTTTGGAGGGTTTAGTTTCCTTTCATAATGTTTCCCTGGTGGCTGTTTTTGATTTCGTGGGCTCCCCAGAACTCCAGCCAGCCATCTCTGTGGGATTTGTCCTCATAATCCCTATCCCTTTGCTCATATAGACTCACCTCTCTCTCTCTCTCTCTTTACCTAGAATTGGAGCTTGACATGGTACTTAGCTTCATAGCTCTGTATGAATTGAGGTGGAAGCTCTCTGTCTGCTTCCACCTCAATTCATTGCTGTATGTAGGTTCTATAATGACACTTAGAGTGGTCATTTATTTGGTGATATGGGAAGTCCTGTTTAGGCAACTCCTCTATGATAGGTTGGAATCCTAGCCAGAAATATGCTCTAAGTTCTTGGAGGTTTCCCTAGCACCTGGTCTCTTTCCAACCACACAGTGGCTTCCTCTATCAAGACATCCATCTCTTTTTTTCTCCCTCTTTGTTGCTCTTCTCACTCAACCATCTCCTCTCATTATTTCTTCCCACCTCTCTTTGGTCTGTACCCATTATGATCCAAATTTGTTAAAGAGATCTTCTCTATTTTCTCTTCCTAGGGGATCCCTGCATGTCTCTCTTAAAACCCTTCTGTTCCCAAGTTGTTCAGAAATTGTGGTTTACATCTTGGATATTCTTTCCTTTTTGTCTAAAATCCACTTTTGAGTGAGTAAAGACCATGCCTATCTTTCTGGGCCTGTGATACCTCTCTCAGAAGGATATTCTCTAAACCCATGCATTTGTCTGCAAATTTCAGGATTTTTTTTTTTTCTGCTGAGTGTATCTCCATTGTGTAGATGCACCACAGTTTGTTAATCCATTCTTCAGTTGAGAAGCATGTAGGTTGTTTCTAGGTTCTTGCTATTACAAATAATGCTGCTATGAACATATTTGGGCTAATGTCTTTAGGGTAAGAATGCACATTCTTTGGGTATATGCCTAATAGTTGTATTGCTGGATTGTTGTGAGATTGATCCCCAGTTTTCTGAGGGACTGCCATACTGCTTTCCAAAGTGACTGTACAAGTTTACACTCCCACCAACAATGGAGAAGTGTTCCCCTTGAATCCTCTCAAGCAAAAACTGTCATCTGTTATTGTGATCTTAGCAACTCTGAAAGGTTTAAAGTAGTATCTCAAAGTTGTTTTTATTTGAATTTCTCTGACAGCTAAAGATATTGAGCATTTTTTAAGTGCCTTTTGGCCATTTGAAATTCTATTGAGAATTTACTATTTAGCTCTGAACTCCAATTTTAATTCAGTCATTTGGGTTTTGGCATTCTAGTTTCTTGAGTTCTCTATATATTTTAGAGATCAGTCTTCTGTCAGATTTAAGGTTACTGAAAATATTTTTTCATTCTGAAGGCTGCTTTTTTGTTTTATTGACTATGTCCTTTGCATTAAAGAAGCATTTGGTTTCAGAAAGTCCCATTTATTAATTGTTATTTTTAGTGTCTGTGCTACTAGTATTATATTTATGAAGTAGTCTCCTGTGCCAATGTGTTGAAACATGTTTCCCAATTTCTTTCCTATCAAGTTTAGTGTTGCTGAGTATATGTTGAAGTCTTTGATCCATTTGGATTTGAGTTTTGTATAGGATGATAGATATGGATCTTTTTGCAACCTTCTACATCCAGTTATACCAGGACCATTTGTTGATGATATTATCTTTTTTCCATTGAATATTTTTGGCCTCTTTGTCAAAAATCAAGTGTGTGGGTTAAGGTCATGGGTTTTCAATTTGATTCCATTGATCCACAAGTGTGTTTTTATGCCAGTACCAGGCTGTTTTTATTACTAAAGCTCTATAGTATAGCTTAAAGTCAGGGATGGTGATACCTCTTGAAGTTCTTTTACTAGGAAGGATTGTTTTGACAATCTTGGGTGTCCTGCTACTCCATATGAAGTTGAGTATTGTTCAATGTCAGTAAAACTTTTGTTGGGATTTTGAGGGGGGTTGCATTGAATCTGTAGATTGCTTTTGATAAAATTGCTATGTTGATTCTACCTACCCAAAAGCATGGGAGATCTTTCCATTTTCTGAAATCCTCTTCAATTTCTTTTTTTCAGTGATTTAAAATTTTTCTCAAACAGGTTTGCTGCTCCTTTGGTTAGAGTTACCTCAAGATATTTAATGCTATTATAAAGGGTGATGTTTTCTTTTATATTTAATCAGTCAGATCATTTAAACTCTGCTTTTCATCCCCCTGTTAATTCTGTACTCATATCCCCATTTACTGCCTTGGTTTTGACAATTAACTCAATGATATAAACACATATCTTAGATTAGAAGAAAAAAGTCTCATATGATAGCAAAGATGCAATGTTTTGCTTTCTGGGTCAGATCTACCTCACTCAATATGATCCTTTTTAGTTAGATTTATTTATATGAAAATTCATTATTTTATTTTCTTTTTAGTTTGAAGAGAGTACTGTAATTATATTTATCACAATTTTATTAACCATTATTCAGTTAATTTAAGTTATTTCTACTTGCTAGCTATTATGACTTAAGCAAAAATAAATACAGCTGACCAACGTGTAGTATGACGTTGAGTCTTTTAGTTATTCCTGAAATGTGGCAAAATGGTAGATATAATTTTTTTTATTCCTGAAAATTTTCAACATTTATTTTTGAAGTGGCTGAACCATTTTGAAATCTCACCAACAGTGAATGATGATACTCCTTTTCTTACTTTTCCTCTATTATTGATCAATTGATATTTTGAAAAATGATCACTTTACCAAAAGATATTTTTAGATTCAATGGGATTTCAATCAAAATCTTCATTTTATTCTTCACAGAAATAGGAAAAAAATTGTTAATCATCTCCTACACATAAAAACAAAATAAAACAAAACAAACCACTCCTAGGGGGAACAATGCTTGAGGAATTATAATTATACATCTCAAGATATATTATAGAACTGTAGTAATAAATCAGTATGATGACAACAAACAGAAATAGCTATCATTGGAATAAAATTGAGAACCCAAAACATGAGTTTAAATATGTCAGATATTTATTTTTAACAAAGATGCCAAAATTATACTCTAAAAAGAAGAGAGAATTTTCATTAAATGATGATGAGATGTCAATATGCAGAAGAATGAAGTTAGACTCCTGCTTAGCACCTCACACAAAAACAAAACTTAGATTAACCAAAAACCTAAATTCAAAGCCTGAAACACCAGAATTGTTAGGAAAAAAATGTAAGTAGTATCTCACATGATACAAAAAAGGACTTTTGGAAGAGGACTCTATTGTTTCATAATTAAGGCCAAATGGTTTGTTCATAGCTAAAGAAATAAGCAACTTTTTGAACAGGAAGCATATAGAATGGAAGAAAAAATCTTCCAGCCAAGCATCTTACAGAGTTTATTCATGATATATAAATAATTAAAAGTAAACACATATACACAAAACAATACAAAAAATCAAACAAACAAAAAACATAGTAAAAACAAGCAAAAGACCCATTCAATAAGTGGGCCTGGGGCCAAAAAAAGTTTTTATTGTACATAGAAATTAAGAAAATATGAATTAAAAGCAACCTTGAGATTTCACTGTTCCCCAGTCATAATAGCAGCAATCAATAAAGCAGCTGCCAAAAATAAAGGGAATCTTTAAAATAGTTAACAGCAGGATTTTGTTTCTGCTGAAGGGTCAGCAATGACATGGAACAGGCAACAACAATGCCATTTAACCTGATTCAACACAATTTTGTAGTACAGACTGGTTGAATGTTTTTTACAAGCAATGATTTCTGAATAATTTCTAACATTGGGATATAAATTAAGCGTGAAATATTCTACAGATGAATAAATTTAAAAATATTCAATACTTCTCTACTTAACATATTCCAAAGCTGAAAATCCAAAGTCATAAAAAAAGGGGAAAATATTTAGGAGGTTAAAGTATGTACTATAAAAATAATTTTAGTTATTAATAATATTTTATTTTTGGTCTCTTAATGTCAACCTTCTATTCAATATAAAAAATAATGGAACTGTGAAAACTGTAAATGAAAATGTAAGAGAAATAATTTGAATATTTTATACATATTAGCAGTACTGTGAGGATGATAATGTGATCATAATTTTGCCAAAGATTAAACTGCAAACTGTGAAGATTTTCTGAAAAAGCTAAGATCATGTGTCTCAGAACTTTTGAGGGCATAAAAAAAACTTTGTGGGTCATCTATTTTATAAAGCTGACACATATTCATGTTTGGACATGAATGTATTTTACCTTTTATTATTGCTTTTATATAAAATTGTTTTTCAGCAAATGAGTATATGGACCAATTATGGCATTCACTAACAATGAAATACTATGAAGCTATAAAACTGAATTGAGCATTAATATTTACTAAAATAGATAGACTTCCAAACATGTAAGTGAAGGAAGCCAGAGATAAGTGGTCCTAAGTTATATATATTTGACTTCAATTAGAACATATGTCATGTCTCAGGGAAAGGTACAGAGAGAGAGAATGCTGAATAAATTTGAATTTTATTTTTCTGTTATAAAATATAATATTATAACATCTCACTTTCTAATAAATTTTATTTATTACTACTGGTATGTGTGTGTGTCATTTATACCAATGCATGTTCTACATAAACTATTTATCATGTTATAAAATTATGAACACCAAATAATGACAATGTATTGTGGGTCTTAATAGTTATATATGACAGAGTAAAATTATAAAAAGCATGAAGAAATTCTAATACTAAATTTTAAAAAAGCAGTTACAACAGGAAGAAAAGTTAATAGAGCTACTGAGCTTTTGTAAAGCTAAGGACACAGTCAACAAGACAAAATGACAGCCTACAGAATGGGAAAAGACTTTCACCAACTGTACAAGTGACAGAAGACTGATGTCTAAAATATATAGAGAACTCAAGAAACTAGAGTCCAAAACCTAGAATAACTCAATCAAAAAATGGGATTCAGAACTAAAAAGGGAATTCTCAGCAGAAGATTTACAAATGGCTGAAAGGCACTTGAAAAAGTGTTCAACATCTTTAGCCATCAGAGATATTCATATCAAAACAACTTTGAAATACCACCTTACACCTGTCAGAATGGCTAAGATTAAAAACACAGATGACAGCCTATGCAGGAGAGGTTGTGGAGCAAGGGGAACACTCCTCCATTGTTGATGGGAGTATAAGCTTGTTCAGCCACTCTGGAAAGGAATACAGTAGTTTCTCAGAAAACAGGGAATCCATTTCCCTAAGGATCCAGCAATACCACTACTGTGCATATACCCTAAAGATGCACAGTCACACTCCAAAGGCATTAGCTCAACTATGTTCATAGCAACATTATTCATAAAAGCAAAAACCTGAAAACAATGTAGATGCCCCTCAACTGAAGAATGGATTAACAAACTATGGTACATCTGCACAATGGAGTACTACTCAGCAGTAAGAAAAAAAAACGGTATGCTAAAATTTGCAGACAAATGGATGGATTTGGAAAATATCTGCCTGAGTAAGGTATCACAAACCCAGAAGATAAGCAGAGGATGTATTCACTCATTAGTGGACTTTAAACAAAAAGCAAAGCATTCCCAAGCTGCAAACCACAACCACTGAACAGCATGGAATCTGAAGCACCTTGGACCAGCACCTTGGAGCCCATCCTTCCAGAGGAACAACTGACCCAGTCTTGATGTTGGGATGAGGAAAGAGTATTTGCCTGGAGTGGGTGCTGAACTAAGGCACCTTGGGACCTTGGGAACCTCCCTACCCTTGCTGGGGAGGAGATAAGGAAATAGAGAGAACAGAGACTGACTGGGAGGGTTGGGAGGGGGAAGGGAGTTTGAACAAGGAGATAAAAACATAGATAAAAAATGAGACTATACATAAGAAAAAAAATAAATAAAAATAAAAAGATCTTTTTATCAACAATGTATTTCTGTTTGATCTTGAAAATATATTTAATATGATTCAGTTTGATTGTAATGGTTAGCTACTAACTTGCATTTTTGTAAATCCTAATTAGTTGGTAATAATAATTTTCAACATGTAGCGCTACATTGTTATATGAGCTGTATAGGTACAATACGTTGAACATGAGTAGAAAGAAAAGTATATTACTAAATTGATCTCAATATTGTATCTATATACATAATTTTACACAGCATACAAAATCTAATCCAATGTTAATTATTTAAAACTAGTAGTTGTTTTAAAAAATAGATTTAATAAGCTTTTTTTTTTCTTATATTCATGTTCTCCTCTTCATTTGGGAATAGACCGAATAATCTACCCTTTTATCCTATCATATCTGTACCCTCTTTCTTTTTTTTAAACAAAAAATCATAAATCTAATCTCCCTTGGTCAGCTTTTTTCTTAACCAATATGAATCAATCATTCTAATAATGACAATTATCTATAACCCATTTAAAGATGAAAAAACATCCCAACTATTGGGAATGTGAGTGTCATAATCTTAAATATACTTCCTCCTGTCTGGGTGGAATGACATTCTTACAGAATCGTAAAATGAAAACATTTGTTTAATTGGCAAGTTCTGGAATAGGTAGTGATATAATTTGATGACCAGTCTCTGCATAATTGGAAAATGGAAAGATTGTCTCAAGTGTTGGCTAGAGTAGTTTGTGAGGCTGGTTTATCTCAGCTAGCTATTTCAAAACTGTCCTGAGAAGTTTGTAGTCCAAAGTCAATCATTAGTTATTATTTGCCAACCTAGTTGTATTGTTAGAGTCCATTCAAAAATCATCATTTTGGAGCCTCATTTCTTTTTGGAAATCCCAGTTAGCCATCCTTTTGGTTCACTACAGAAAACTGATGAGACTCAAACCATTGTATAAAAAGCTAGATAAAGCCTTTTTTATAAAATTAGTTAGTACTTTATACTATTATTAATATTATGAAAAAGAATTATTGCATTTAAAATATAATCTTATAAATTTTGATATAAAGTTCAAAAGATCAGGAAAGTTAGTAATAAAATAATGTCGTAATTTTATATTTTTTTCTGTACCACATCAGATGATCCTTCTGATATAAAAAATATTTTACACTTTTCTTTAAAAAGCATGCTTGGCTTAGAGAATGAAAAGCCACATTCCAACTCCAATGTCAGCTTTACTTTTCAATTGAACTGGGCCTTCAACTTTCTTAGGAGTGAAGAAACATAGATGTTAGGTAGTGAGATTTTACCCTTTAGGGTATATTGTTACCAACGGGTCCAAATTTAATTTTCTTGTAAATTTTTTTCCTGGAAACGTTTCCCTTCTGCTTCTGCTGTCGAGTTGTCCAAGGTCTTTTGACTTCTTGAAGATAGGTATTACTATTTTCCTGCAATGACAAAAGCAGAACCCTGCCCCAATTCTTGTTTGGTGAGTTTTTCTTATACCTTATAAAATTGTCACATTGGTGGATGAGCCATCATTTCTCTTTATCAAGAGTTTTCTGTTCAAATCAAGTCTTTATTAAATTTGATGTTATATATATATATATATATATATATATATATATATATATATATATATATTCCTTACCTGTGGAAACAAAAGCAAAATCCTTCTCAACTCTAATTTGAGGGTTTATATAAATTTTGTTCTCTCTTCTATATCTTTTCTATTATCCAGAGCAATATGACATTTTACAATGAGCATTAGGTTTTTTAATTGCTATGGAAAGGGGTTTCTTTCACAATGACAGAAGAGGACTAAACTGATTCTTTTTTAGAAAGAGCTTCAAATGGTCCCTAAGGTCATTTCCCAATGGCAAAGGCAGAAAATTACCTTGTATATACCTTGCTGATCTACATTGGTAAATTTATTGTTTATGTTTGCCATACCTCCTGTATACTCCAGAAAGAAGATGCATTCTCTTGGTGTTATACTTAGCCAAAACCTTGATTCTAGAAATGGCTTGTTTACAGTCCCTTTTTAGGTGATTTTGTTTGCCACAGTTGTAATATTTGATATTCTGATTTTTATTTCAACCTCTAGAAATAATCTCTACTACTCAATCATCATCATAGTTATAAGAGTCCATATTAATTGTATCACAGATCTAGTCTTTCAAGGGTGCTAATTTTGAATGTAATTGGCTAATTATCCTTTTGCATTGTAAGTCAAAATTTTCAAAAGCCAGAGATTCAATTATTATTTCCCCAGCTTCTGAATCTGGCATCATTCACTGTTAAAGTTACTCTTTGTAAGAAATCAATGAATGTTTATATCAGGCCTTGAATGACTTTTGTAAATTACTCAATATTCCTTTATTATTTAATTCTATCCCATGCATTCAAGGCTGATATTTGACATAAACCCAGGTTGTGGTCATCATATAAGGATTGCCTTTTTACATTAGCATAATGTCTCTCTCTAAGAAGTTTGTTTTGGGAGATACCTCTAGCCCTAATGACTTGTTAAATGTTTTTAGTTTCATTCTTATATCAGATCTTCCACTGTACTGCAGCCTAACCTCTAAGACTGCTGTAACTATATCTGTCCAGTCTTCAGGGATAGATTTAATACAAGCTAGCCACAAGTTTAACATGTGCTTTACAAATTTGATTGTAACACACATTTTACCAGCCTCTGTTGAATCAAGAGGCCAGAAGGGAAGCCTCCTGAGAAACAGTGTTCCCCATCAACATTTCAGTTTCTTGGGCTCTGCCATCTACAAGACCCACCCCATCTGCCAGAAACTGATCATTCTGTGACCTCTGCAGTTTCCTGTGCCACAAATTTGCCAGAACCTATTGGATCAAAAGATAAGTGACACTTTATCACATTCATCCAGAGATCCCAGTCTCTGGGGCCTAGGCTGTGGGACACAATCCATGGACTTCCACTCTCACACATTATGCCCCAATTTAAGGACATTAGAGAAAATTCCTGCAGGTTAGTATTGCCCAACAACACCCAGTTTGCCAGACTCCGCCATCTATAAGATCTACCACTTCTATAAAACCCTACCAACACCCTGCTACCTCTGCTACTCTCAGAGACAGAAATTTTGCTATCTTCTATTATATAAGGAGCTCCTATTAGATCAAGAGCTCCTTTTGATCAAAAGTATCTCCAAGAGACACAAAAGAAGTCAGCTCCTATTAGACCAAAACCAGATTTCTGCCACACAGAGTAAGTCACCTCCAAATGGACCAAAAACTAAGATTAGAGCAAGAAGGAATTTCTAATACCCAGACACAGCCAGAGCAGATTGAACCAAGAAAAGATTCCTGAGACACAGAAAGATTCTACCCCTATCTGAGGAAGCCATAGGTAGATGCACATGCAAGAATACATAAAACAACTTAAAAAATTGCACCATCAGAATCTAGTGAGTCTACAAAAGCAAGACCTGAATATTCTAATGGAAAAGAAGCATGAGCAAACAAATAAATTTATAAGGATAACTTTATAAGGATGATAGAAGTTTTTAAAACTTTTTTTATTTGTTTAATTGCCTTGGTGTTTGCCTAGAACTGGGAACTGGAACTACAGACAGTTGTAAATTGACATGTGAGTGCTGGGAATTGAACTCCAGTACTCTGGAAGAGCAATCAGTACTCTTAACCACTGAGCCATCTCTCCAGCCCCAAGGATGATAGAAGTTTATAAAGCAGAAATATAACTTACTTAAAAATAGAGATAAAGGCAGACAAAAAAGTAGAAATCAATACGGCCCCTAAAGAAAACCAATAAAACAAAAACATCAAATAGGTAAAGAAAATAGTACAAGACTTAAAAATTGAAATAGAAGCAATAAAAAGACACAAACTGAAGGAATACTGGAAGTAGGAAAACACCATGAAAAAACCCAACCTAAGAATAATAGAAATAGAAAAAGGAGAAAAATAACAGCTCAAAGGCATGGAAATTATAGTCACCAAATTATAGAAATTTACCAATCTAAAAAAGGAAATGCCTATAAAGATACTATAAGCTTACAGAATATCAAATAAACTCGACTCCCCCCACACCAAAGAAAATCTATGCCTGCCACATGGTAATTAAGCCATTAAGCATACAGTATAAAGAGAGTATATAAAACCTGAAAATAGGTCCTATAGCTTATAAAGGCTGGCTCTTCAGAATAACATCTGAATTGTCAATAAAACATTAAAGCCAGAAGGTATTAGACAGATATATACAGACACTAAGAGACAAGCCTATACTACTATATCCATCAAAACTCTCAGTTACCATATATGGCATAAACAAGATATTTCATGACAAAACCAAATTTTAAAAAAAAATATTTATTTACAAATGTAACCTTATAGGAAGCCCCATTCTCCAAAATATCCAAAACACCCTGCAACATAAGGAAGCTTGATACACTCAGGAAACCACAAGCAATAGATAATCCAAAAGTAGAAAATCCCAAAGAATGGAAACACATACAAACACATATAGCTACCAAAAATAACAAGAATTTATAATAACTCATCATTAATATCCTTTAATATCAGTGGACTCAATTCACCTATAAAAAGACAGAGGCTAACAAAATGGATGTAAAAACAAGGTTCATCCTTCATCCTTCTGCTGCATACAAGAAACATACCTCAACTTTAAAGACAGATACTTGTAAGGATTCCTGGCATGCCATGTGGTAAACCCAACATGGTGCTGGCAGAATGTGGAGGGCACACCCCTAGACATGGCTAAGTAAATCCATGCCTATACTCTCTCTTAAAAGGAGACACCATTTTGCAGTGTATCTCTTTTCTCTTCTGCTTCTCTGCTCCTGTACTTGCCTGGCAACTCTCCTGTATAAATTCTCCTGTAGCCTCAGTAATGTTTATGTCTCTTCTCATGCACAAAGCCAACATTTGGTGCTGTGACTCGAATAGGCTCTTTACTCAGTGCAGGGGCACATAATCTAGGAGAACCTGATCTGGGGGCTCACTGCCAGGCCGCCTTCCATTTGTCTTGCTGCCACAGCATTTTTGAACACCACTGGCTTTGATTGGTAAGTTTTGCCATTCTAGTTGGCAAATGCAAACTATTGTCTCTGGCTTTCTGTTATGACTCTAGTCTCGTAGAAGGCCAGCCACAATCTTCACTAGTCACAGCTGTTCTTTCTTGCCTGACACTCACTTCTGGCCTTCCCTGTTATTGGAGCACTGTTCATAAACTTGTTCACAGGGTTTTGCCCTGGGATGCCTATTGTGGGGTGCTGATGAGCTCCTATTGATAATGCATTGGATGCCCACTATGACACTGATGAGTGTCTGTAGTGGCTAGAGTAGTTGGCTTTGGTGCACACTCCTGAGAACTGGAGAATTTTTAGGGGTGGATTGCATTGTTTTAGGTTTAACAGTAATGTCTGTTCCAGGTGCCAATGGATGTCTGGGGATAGCTGGCATGGTTTTGGACATTGTCCCCAGTGGTCTACTCTGAGAGCTGATGAGTTGCTTAGCTATAATTATGTTGCCCCTCAGGACCAATAGGTTGGGTGACAACCCAGATTTGGTGGGTTCCCTCCCCTTCTGGGCCTTAATAATAGAGAATGAGTCAGCAAAAAAATATTTCTCCAGCCTCACCTCTATCGTATGTTTTTGAGACTCTCAAGGTGCTTAAACTTTTTGCCTCACCTAGATGCCACCAAGCTTATATATTTTTGCACAGAGAAATGGCCTAAATACCCTCTTAGATTACTCAAAATGGCCGCCTAATGGCTGGCTGCATCCAGGCATTTTACAGGAGCTAACTTTTGAGAGATTAAAAGAGTTTTTCCTATCTCTTTTCATAAAACAGCTCTAAATCTTTTCTTCCAGCTTTCTGTTCTTAAGAATTTTCCTGTTTCTTTTTATATCTCAATGATAAACCTTCTCTTCTGGCTTTCCTCCATCTGTCATCTGTTTGTAGCCACATGTCCAGAGATCCTGTCTGGATCCTCCACACTTCAAATCTCAGTGCTCACCTGCAACACTTTCTTTTCCTTTCCGGGAACTCCAAACCTGGCAGCTACATTTACCCCACCAGTCATTTGTTCTTACGCTCAAAGGATCCTAATCTTGTTCTCCCTCTGTAGGAAGCAGCTGCCATAGATGGGACAGTGAAAGTTTACGCCCTGTTTTCTCTGTCAGAACTAACTTTCTCAGGTAGAAAATTAGGCTGTAGAGAGAAGGAGAATTTAGGAACATGCCAGAACTCATGCAGATAAACTCCATCAGGTTTTTAAATGCCTCACAAATATGTTCTCACAGTATTCTAACTTAGATCCTGAGACTACCAAGGAAAAGAAACTTCTCATGATCTGTTTTTTACCCATAGCTACCCTGACATCAACATCAGAGTTAAAATTAAACCTTGAGAATGGACCATAGGCAGACTCCACAGGCAGAAGTTTTAGCACTGGCTTTTAAGGTGTATCACAGGAGAGATGAAAAACTACACCAAAAGGATACCTCCTAACGGCAAAAGCTGTCTGATCAGCTCCTTCATCTCCTGTGGCAAACAGAACCTGGTGCCTGCTGTCAGCCCTGTTCTGATCCAATCCATTTTTCCCCTGCTCCCCAATACTTTAACCTGGCTTTCTTTTTATGATTAACATAAAAGGGTGGGATGTAAGGATTCCTTTCACAACACATGGTGAACACAACATGGCACTGGGTGAAAGAATTCCTGGCATGTAGCAGCCATGTGGTGAACCTAACATGGAACCTGCAGAATGCACATATGGAGGGCAAGCCCCTAGGCATGGCTAAGTAAATCTATGCCTACCCTTTCTCTTAAAAGAAGATGTCATTTTGCAGTCTGTCTCTTCTCTCTTCTGCTTCTCTGCTCCTGTACTTACCTGGCAATTCTCCTAAATAAACTCTCGTTCAACCCTGGTAGTATGTGTGTATCTCTTCTCAGTGCAAAACCAACAACACTACCTTAGAAGTAGTTTAACCATCTAATAGGTTAGATGTACATAATTTTAAAATCTCTGATTCAAAGGGAGTAAAGGAGTAACACAAAATATATTATTAGTATGATGACATAATGTGGTTAACTATGTCCAGATATTAGTATGAGATAGACTTATCAAAAGAGAGTGGTTAGTTTGGAATATTAACTCCACTAATTTTTGATTGATGGTGGTACTTGCAGATCAATGGAATCAAATTGAAAACTCTAAAATTAATTCACACACCTAAGAATACCTACCTCATTTTTGACAAAGAAGCCAAAAGTACATAATGAAAAGAAGTCTTTGACAACAAATGCTTCTGGCATAACTAGATGGTTGCATATAGAAGTATACATATATATCTTTATCATTTATCACACAAAACTCAAGACACAGTGGATTAAAGATACCAACATTAACTGAGGTACACTGAACTTGATAGAAAAGAAAGTGAAAAAATAGCCTTGAATGCATCTGCACAAGAGCCCATTTCCTAAATATAACATCAGCAGTGCAGACACTGAAAGTAATGATTAATAAATGGTATCTGGTGAAACTGAGAAGCTTCTAAGGCAAAAGACATAGTCAATATAAAAACAGCTTTTACCTATGTCTATACCATCTTACACCTGTCATCATGGCTAAGATTAAAAACACTGATGTTTCCTATGTGGAGTAAAGAAAATATCCCTTCATTTCTGATCAGAATGTAAACTTGGACAGCCACTTTGGAAATCAGTATGGTGGTTTATCAGAAAACTGGGAATCAATCTATCTAAATGATACTGTAATACCACTCTTGGGCATATACCCCAAATGTAAATTCTTTCTATAAGAATATTAGCTCTACTATGTTCATAGTAGAATAAATTGTAATAGCCAGAAGCTGAAAACTTAGATGCCCCTCAACTGAAGAAATGTATAATAACCTTATGTACTCACCTATAAGTTGATCTTAGGCATACAGCAAAGAATAAATAGTTTATAATACACAACCCCAGTGCAGCTAGATAACAAAAAAGACCCCTAAGAAGATATCTATTTTGTTAGGAATTCTGGCCTGTGGTGGTAGCTACCTATGAAATGCACTATTCTAACATGGTGCCACCATAGCACACAGTGTTGTCTATAAGCATGACCAGGCATGGTCACATAACCCCCATACACTACCTGTGCACACCCCTTTTGCCCGGGCCAGCAGGATTTGTCAATGTAGACCTGACATAAATCAGGGGAGGAGACAAATGTGAGAAAAGAACAGGAAGGAAATGAGAGCAGTTAAATAGGGACTCAGTGTGAAAAAACTCAGGTAACCTGAAATGGGGGAGGGGGATCACAGTAAAAAAAAAAAAAAAAAAAAAAAAATGTTAGGTGCCTGGTTGAGGAGAGGTTCACAGTCAGAGAGGCATTTTGCTAGACCGGATAGGGTTACTATGGAAATCTATCTATTGTCAGTTAAATGCTTGAAGAGTGTCTCCTATAGTTTGGGTGGAATTAAAGGAAACCACTTAAATTCCTGGCATAGTTTAACACAATGGGGGTTCTAGCCTCCTGGCTCCTGGCACCGTTTTATCTATATGCCTCATCAGGCCTGCCTGTGTAAACCTGAGCTCCCTGTGTTCTTCTAACTGAAAAAATCCGGCATGGCTCTTATTCTTTTGTTTCCATCCCTTCTTCCTGCAAGCCTCCTAAATAAACTTTAGTGTGGGTTCCTGGTATAGTTCCTGCATGCAATGACAAAATTCGGTGCTACAATTTGGATCAGGCTCTCTCCTGGTCCTAGGCACACATAAGTAAGAGCAGACTCTGTGATGAGGCCCTTACCAGCCCACCTTCTATCTCCCCAGCCAAAGTGTATTCACACACCACAAGCTTCAACTGATAAATCTTCCCTTTCCAGTTTGTATAAACATGAACTATTGTTCTTAAGAAAGACTGTTGATTGTCCACTAGTTTCATGGAAGATTGCACCCAGCCACAATCTTCACCAGTCACAGCTGTTCCTTCTCACCTGACACTCATCTTTGGCCTTCAATATTACTGAAGCCCAGACCAGATTACTAGATCCCTGGACTCTGTCCCTTGGGCTTTGTCCTAATACCTATACTAGGAACTGATGTGTGCCTAGTGGTAGTTAGTGTTGTTCTCTCAGGCCAGACTACTTGTTGGTTGGGTGGTGATCCAGATTTAGCAGTGGAATCCTCCTCCCACTCCCACACCCTGGCCTCAGTAATGGAAAATAAGCCAGAAGAAAAATTTCCTCATGTGGTAATATATTATATATTTAATAAAACCTGAAAAATCAAAGAAATAACTATTATGGCTAAATTTTATTTAGTTATTCTTTTAGTTTATTTTTAAACTTTGTTTTTAAAGTCTTATTCATACTTTAATGTTTGTCTTTATTTTTTTGTTTTACTATATCTTATTTAGGTTTATATTAAAGGTATGGATTATTATTATTTGGTAGTTAGCCTTGAATTCACAGAAACATTGAAAGATCTCTGACTTTGGAGTTATGAGATTAAAGGCAGAGGTCATCACTCCCCATCTTTTTTTCTGTGGTGGGAATAAATGTGTCTGCCATTGAAGTCTAATTTTTTTGGCCTTGTATTTATAGAGATCTTCTGGATGCCTGTGTTGGGAAAAAGTGTGAGTTAGTATTTTGCTTTTTTTTTTTTTTTTTTTTTTTTTTTTTTTTTTTTTTTTTTTTTTTTTTTTTTTTTTTTTTACTCTTTTGAGATTTAGAACAATCTCCCAAGTGATGGGACTAATGGTGTGTGTTATTTTAGCCTAGTTTGACTGTGGGTTGAGTTTTTGATATTTTAGGATTTATTAAATATATAACCTATCACCACATCCCCATCCTCATCTCTAGGATGCATTCTTGAGAATCTCAAACTACTTTACCTTATGCCTTACCTAGACACCACCAAACTTATTCATTATTACACAAAGAAATTGCCTAAGTACCCCTTAGATGATAACTTATAGTGACCACTTCCTGCAGCAAGGAGACCTCCTGGTGTCTATTTTAAATGTAGTCAAGAGGGTCATTGGTTGAGCTCTTGCCTGGTGCCATGGGGGTAGTCCAGGCTTTGCCCTAGATGCCATGAAGAGAAACATTGGTTCAGTGATTTCCCAGAGGCACCATGTGGCCAGGAGTCATAATAAATAGATCACTTTCCAGCTGATCTTTTACGCCTAGCCATAAATAATTGATGCTGCCCAAGATTTCCTGAGCTGACTAACATCATTACACTAAGTGAGTTGAGGGTAATTATAGCACTATTGGGTGATTCATTTCCTTCCTCATGGACATTGGTACCATGTACTCCAAAAAAAGTTCTGAGGTTCCTTGCCTCTCCAATGGTGGGGTGGAAAGTAAACAATCTGACCACCAGACACTATCACTTAATTATATTTTTAGGAATATTCCTATCATCCACTCATTTTTGCTTATGCCTATACATCCTGTACCTCTAATGGGAAGAGATGTCTTTAGCTAAACTAGAAGATTTTATTTTATTTGCTCACCCCATTTGCCTGAGCTCAGAATTGGCAGAAGCTCCCTTACTTTTTTTGTTATCTGCTCAGCCTATCAGCTCTAGCCTGTCATACACTCATCCAGTCTCCTTGATGGAGCCTCAACTGTAGGCCACCCAAAATCCTTTTGTTGTTAGACAGCATTCCCTTATTGCTATCCAGTTTCAGGACCCCACGGGATACATTGCCCAAGCACTGTATCCACAGTCACCTATAAGCCTTAGAGAATTCAAACCTATTATCTCTGTTGTCTTAAGGAAGCAGCTCCTTCATTCTACTTCACTTTTTAACACCTCTATTCTTGCAGTTAAAAATTCTAATGGAGCCTATCACCTGGTCTAAGACCGATGGCTTATTAACTTTGCAGTGGTTCCTCTTTATCCTATTGTACCTGACCTTTATACTCTGTTATCTATGATTCCTCCAGGAATGTCCTACTTTTTAGTTCTGGACTTAAAGTTGCTTTTTTCTCTATACTCCTTAGCATCCAGCCTCAGTGTATCTTTGCTTTTACCTGGACTTTTTCAGATACTTACCTGTTTATGCAGTTTACTTGGACTATGCTACCACAGGGACTGAGAGAGCACACATTTATTTGGTCAGACATTAGCTTCTGACCTATATTCCCTGTCTCTCCCCAAATCCGAACTCATACAATATATAGATAATATTCTCCATTGCTGTCTATTGTTACAAGATAGCCAAACTAACACCTCTGCTCTTCTACACTTCCTATCCAGCTGGGGTTATAAGATTTGGCCTTCCAAAGCCCAGCTATCCACTTTCCAGGTCACGTATTTAGGTCTAACTATTATTCCAACTCACAAGACTATTACTGAAGACAGAAAACAGATAATTTAATCTCTTGCAGCCCCCACCACTAAAGAGAAGAATCTATCATTTCTAGCAATAGCTGGCTTTCTACAATTCTGGATTCTCTCCTTTTCTAGCTTAATCAGACTTAACTTTTCCCTTCTCCCTCTATGTAACAGAAAAAGAAAAATTTGCTTTTGGCATCTTAGGTCACCAGCTAGGACCCTCCTTTGATCCAGTAGCATATCTGTCAACACCCCCCCCAAAAAAAAAAAAAAACCCAAATCTTACCACTCAGGGATGGGCACCATGCATATGTGCCCTTAGGGGCAGCTGAGCTCCTTATTCATTTAAGAGTCAAAGCAATTAACCTATTAACCTTTGGATCACTTATCACCATCTTCTTTCACTATAACCTACACCATCTTCTCACCTACAAGGGGATACAAACTTTACCTCCTTCCCAAGTTCTTTCTTTTCAAGTGGCAATAGTAGAAGATGCCACACTGACTTTTTCAACCCTGTCCCCCACTCAGTATCTCTAACTGTTTTTTGCTCTAATCTCATCACTGCACCATTTCTTTTTCTTGCATTAAAACTTTAGACAAACTATTGTGTCACCCATATACAAGAGGGCATATTGCCCCAGGCCACTTATACCTGGTATACAGATGGCAATTTATTTTTGCATGAGAGGCTTCGAAAAGCAGGCTATGCCAGAGTGTCACAAATAAGTACTCTCCTCACACACCACTAACTATCAGGCTTAAGTAATAGCTCTCACCTGAGCCTTACAGCTTACATACAGCAGGACAGTCCCTAAATGTTTATATGGACTCTAAATACTCTAAATATTCTTTTTTTTTATTTTATTGTTTCATGCTGACATCTGAAAGAAGCTCAGACTCCTTACAAGAAAAGGAGGATCAGTTTTAAATTTGAGTTGTATTATGACTATGTTAAAAGCCTTCAATCTCCCCCAAACTATAGGAATCATCCACTGTTGGTCTCATCAAACAGACCGCTCCACTATCTCCAAGGCAAAAATAGAGCTTACCAGGCCACCACAGCAGTGGCCCTTTAGGATGCTGTTACTGTCTCACCATATTCACCTCAGAAAAATCATACATTACAACCTACACTTTCACAGTTTCTCTTAATAACAGAGGAATTATATCTTATCTGCACCAACTTTTCCATCCTAACAGCCAGGCTCTGTCTCACTTTGTTAAGCATCACCTTCAACCTACTTGTGAAGATTCAGTTCTTAAAACTATTACTGTCTCATATATTTTGTCAAAACCCTAACCCTAACTCCAAATACCATAGCAATCTCTTCCCCACTTAACAGGCAGGCAGATCCCTTTCAGGGACAAATTGGCATTTGGCTTTCTTCCAAATTCTCATGGTCAGGTGAGTCAAATATCTTCTCTTCTTTGTAGATACATTTTTCTGGGTGGACAGATGCATACTTCACCTCTAACACAAGAGCCCAATCCATTTCTGAATTCCTTCTCCAGGATATTATCCTCCAGTTTTGCATTCTCATCTTTCTTCAGTCTGATAATGGTCCTGAGTTTACCCCACAGATTTCTCAAAATTTAACTAAAGCTCTTAATATTCCTTGGCATTTTTATACTCCCTCTTTGCCTCAGTCTTTAGGTAAGATAGAAAGAGCTAACTATTCCTTAAAAAAATATTCTTGTTAAAATGTCATGGAAACTTCACCTGGACTGGGTGAAACTATTGTCTCTATCTGTAGCTCAAACTCTTCCAAAGAGACCTCTAGGGATCTCACCATTTGAACTCCTATATTGAAGGCCAGTTCTCCCCTGTGTTGTCTCTTTCAAATTTTCACACCTACCTGACCACCTACTTCCACCTCTCTTCTACTACTTTAATTCACTTTTATGGAATTTTACAAACTATTCTTTGCCTAAACCATGTGCTAATATCTGTCTACCCCAAATCGATATTAGGGATTGATTAAGTCTACCTCTCTTCCTGGGTCAATACCTTCTCCCTCTTTCTTTCAGATGGATGAACCCCTATAAAGTAATCCTTTCAACCTCTATAGCTGCAAAGCTTAAAGGCTTTTCCCATTGAATTCATTTATGTGACCTTATAAATCCTTTACCTCTCCCCTGACCCTTGATAACCACTCCTAACATACAGTAACCTAATCATGGCCCTGCACCTTCAGATTCCAAAAGAGAACAGCATCATCGCCTCCAATCTCAAACAGATAAGGCTCCATTTTATGTTTTTCCTTTCCTAAAAATCTCCCTCTGAGTTTTCCAGTCCAGGCTACCTCTGCAGAACATAGAAACCCTCAGGGCCTGAGGCAAGACTGTTGTGCCGCAAAATCAGCTAAACAGATTACAGGCAGACAAAAGCTCCAAAGGTATTTCACAGCTTCGGCCCCTTCTGCCAGATGCCTATGTGCACAGTAACTTTCCAACTGCTGCTCCAGGAGAACTAAATGAAAAACCCAGTAACTGGGGCTGGAGAGATGGCTCAGTGGTTAAGAGCACCGTCTGCTCTTCCAGAGGACCCGAGTTCAATTCCCAGCACCCACATGGCAGCTAACAACTGTCTGTAGTTCCAGTTCCAGGCAAAACACCAAGATAAATAAATAAATAAGTAAATAAATAAAGTTTAAAAAAAAAAAAACCCAGTAACTATTTTAAAACCAGTAACAGGTAAACAAAATCACACCAGACCTTTTGTGCTCAATAACTTTTCAGCCAACTGCCTCCTAAAGTACCAGAGGGAAAAAAACAAAAGCCATTTTGAATCAATAGCAGGTGAACAAAAAACATAGGACATTTTAACCTCTTTCCACCCCCAGACCTAGCAGAGATCTACAAATAAACTTTATTATGCAGCTTATATTATTAGTGATTCTTAGTCAGTAAGCATGACTGGAGTCCCCTGTGAAAAAACACAAAATCAGTTCAATCTTTAAAGTTCATTTTAGGTAAAAAGGGAAACTTCTAATTTAGCAGTTATGCATGGCCCAGTTTCCATCTGCTTCATCCTCCCCAGATGTAACTGCCTTAATACTAACCCCTAAACTTCTGATAGCAAAGTACCATCACTATGCCATTATAAATCCTATTACTTCCTAAAGTACTCTCACAACTGAAAATTTTTTTCCAAGCTACAGAAGATCAAAATCAACTTAAAATTTCCCAACCATACCTTGAAATTAGATGAAGTACAGAAAGTTTATCTCAGAGACCAGTAAGAATAAACCAGAAAAGACTGAGTGCCTAAAGATACAGCTATCAAACTGATGATTACCTAATTGTCATTATGTAATCTTTATCTCATAAGTGTTGGAAACACATGCAGAGATCCCTAGATCCACACTGGCATGAGCTAGTCCAGCTAAAGAGAAGGAGGATAGAGTCTGTCAGCAAAGGGATCAAAATTATAATGAGGAAGCCCACAGAGATATCTTGTCTAAGATATTGGGAGCTCATTAACTGAAATGAGAGTTGGGGAACATACACGGGACTTAACTAAGCCCTCAGAATATAGATGACAGTTGAATGGAATAGGCAGTTTGTGAGACCACTGACAGTGACAACCACAATTCATTCTTGGTTTATGGTTTGTGACTTATTGGAGTCTATTTCTTACATAGAAAAACCTTCCTCAGCCTTGATTCTAGGGCTAGGGTTCCGGTTTTACCTCAGCTGAATATGCCAGACTACAATTTCTCATCCTGGGAGTCCTTGCCCTCTCTGAGAAATTGGTAGGGGAGATATATCATGGAAATTTGGGAGAGGACTGGAAAGAGGGAAGGAAGGAGAAACTATGGTGGATATTTTTAAGAACTTTTTGAAATAAAAAATAAGAAAAACCCAAAAAATGAGTGCATGTCATATGTGACTATTGTTTTCTAGATTCTTCTCAAAACTAACATTTGCACAGGAGTCCTTTTAGCCTTGCATAGTTTCTATTATTTGGCAATTCCTGTAATGTTACTGGATATATTAATGTTGGCTGTTTGAAAGCCTTAGTGTCTTTCTCTGTAACCTCATAAGGCAATGTCAAAATAGGTTCTCCTTTAAATTCCTCTGTCTGGCTTTAAATATCTCTTACTAATGTTTTTCAATACCTGTTTCTTGACACTCAAATCATCCATCTTGTGATATGGGATATATTTCCACGTGCTTTGAATATCATTCTTTAATAAAGAGACTATTTTGGCCTATGGCAGGCATCTTAGAATTAGGTGAGGTAATTGGAGCATAGATAGGGAAAGGAGGACAGAGTCAAAAGAGACATAATCCAGCCACCCAAAAAGCAACATGTAAAGGTCATGTGGCAAGACAGATTAATGAAAATGGGTTGAGTTAAGATATAAGAGCTAGATAGCAATATGCCTAAGCCATAGGCCAATCAGCATGAAATTAATATATGCCTTTGTGTTATTATTTGGGACTAGTCATTCTGGGACTGCAGATCTGTGGGTCTAGACCACCAGCCAGTAGGGCCAGAAAGCTTCCTTTTTGATTAGACAGAAAAGGGATGTGGGATATCTTTCAGTATGCTTTGAGTATCATTGTTTTAAAAAAGAGACTATTTTGGCCTATGGAAGACATCTTAAAATTAGGCAGAAAAAATGGAACATAGATAGGAGAATTAGGACAGGGTCAGATGAGACATTATAAAAATAATTAAAAAAGATAAGTAGATTTTAGTTCACTGATATAAACATAAAGTCAATTTTGTTATGCTGTTTATATTTTTCTACTCTTGATTAAGGTATGATGCTGATATAACTCATTTAAAATTATAATGTATAATTAAAAAATACAGATTAATAGTCATTTATGATAAGCAAACTTATAGTCATGTTAGTTAAGTTTTTATAGATATACAAATATATATTTCAATTTAATAAATAGTCTTCAAACACTTCAAAGACATACAAAATATGACATTTAAGATATTTTAAAAACTTAAACTTTTCTAGATAGTGAGACAAGTCTATTCCTGGCAACACCAATATATTTCAAAAAAAAGATGGGCATTAAAAAAACTTCATATATAATTTACTTTGTGGCAACAGTTAGCCACTAGACAAAAAACTGTTCTGATATTAACTGCTTAATAATATGCTATATAAACTAAACATGCAAGTTCCATAAAAAAAGTGACCTCTAAATGTGGGCAAAACAAGCCAAAATGATCCTTCAGGTTCCTGCTTTGCAAAAAACATTGCCAGACATTCTTCAAGACACACACACACAAAAAAAAAAAAAAAAAAAAAAAAAAAAAAAAAAAAAAAAAAAAAAAAAAAAAAAAAAAAAAAAAAAAAAAAAAAAAAAAACCAAAACAAAACAAAACAAAACAAAACAAAACAAAAAAACAACTAATAGACTGTGTCAAATTTCCTACGTCACTAAAAGGTTTGCCAGAGACTTTGGGCCTAATGGCTAAAGACAGATGCCCCAATGTTACAAAAACTTTGGGTGACTGTCCAGACAGACAGCTGTCATCTCTGTCATTTTATAAACATTGAAAGTTGCTTACACTTCCTGTTTATTTACATAATTTGATATCCTTTTGTGGTCTTTGATATGGTTAAAGGTTTGATAATTGTAAATATAATTCTCTTTAGTTTAAAAAATATATTAGATATAAAACTTTAAACTCACAATGATAAAATAAATAATAAAATATTCTCTTTAATTTTAAAATACAAATAGACTAAATATTGTGACTATAATTCTTGCTTGAGAGCTGTTCTGTTGTTTATAATTTTACTATATAAAAATTAAAACCTTCCTTTTTAATTAGACAAAAAAGAGGAGATGTGGTAAGAATGTTCTCTGTGTATTGTAAATAAAAAACTGTTTTGGCCTGCGTAGAGCACCAGAGAAGTGGGTGGAGAATCAGAGCACAAACAAATAAAAAAAAAAGAGTAGAGTTTGCCAGTCACCATCTGTCCCCAAAAAAGTAGCATGTAGGAGAAACAGGTGAACCACGGGCTGTGGCCACGTGGTAAAAAGATTAATAAAAATGAGTTAAATTAAGATAAAAGAGCTAGCTAATAATGTGCTTAAGACATCGGCCAACAATATAAAGTTAATATAAACATGTGATTTTATTTCTTTTGAGAGTGAAAAGCCGCGGGTGCACAGACCAACTTCCAAACCACCGGCGCCACAGGCATGCCAGGCACAAACCTCCAGACCCAAAACGGTCCAAAAAAAAAAACCTTTTACTACAATCATCCAGCCAGCCACCCAAAAATCAACATGTAAAGTAACATAGGTAAGCTACATGGCAAGACAGATTAATGAAAATAGGTTGAATTAAGATGAAAGAGCTAGATAACAATGTGTCTAACCTCTAGGCCAAGCAGAATGTAATTAATATAAGCCTTTGTACAATTACTTGGTGCTGGTCAGTGTGGGACTGCAGGTCTATGGGTCTGGACCACCAGCTGGGCAACCCAGAAATCTTATATTACAGTCTTGATACTCATATCAACCAAATTGTCTCTCATATAAACCAATGATTTTAGGTCTAAAACAAAAATGATTGAACAAAAATATTTAAAAGAGAAATGATAATCTCATCTACAATACATTCTTCTTTAATAGTTTCATTTTAAACTGCATAGAGTCATATCAAAAACCAAATTTCTTCCATTTTAATATTTCTCATTTTTTTAATATGGGAGAAACTGTTTTAAACTAATTCTTTTTAAGAAATCCCAATTGAGTTACAAAACATGCTGTCAATAATAACTTAGATACTTGTAGAGTATGGCAGCTACTTAGTAGGGTAGCAGCCCAAAGAGAGGGTCCAGAAATAAAACTACAACCCACCAGTAGAAGAAAGCCACTGTTTGAAAAACTCATCCACATGATCCTGGAGAAAAAAATCACATGTAGCCATAGCTAAAACACATGTAGCTCTGTCTAAAAGGCAGAGCTAGCTAGAAAATAACTCTGAAAGAAAAGCCTACCCATCAAGCTAGGGGCTTTGTCACATGTAGCTCCTGCTTGAGGTGGTGGTGACAAAGCCACAGGAGAGCAGCTTTTTTACAAATTCATTCCTCAATAGTGAACCACATTAATGAACTTTTCTAAAATTTACATTTTTTTTAATATAGATTAGTTGTAATACTAGTGAGTTTTACTATATTTTTATTCATGTAATTAATACAAAATTTATATTTCCCCTGACCATTTTTTGTACTTCTTTCATTCTCTTTGATTCTCTTTTCTTCATTTTTTCTGACAATATTGTTCAGTTATACATCTCTATATTTCTGTCTGCTAATATAGGAGTGTCTCAAAAACTAGCTGGCAGTAGCACCCACATACAGGTAAAAACTTAATTAAACTGTAATTTGATGGTTGTGGGATATTTCTTTATCATTTTACTGCTCTTTTATAATCCCTTAATAAAATAACTTAAACAGGTATTTAGGAAGGTTAAAGACAAAGAGAGATGATTCAGGTTTAGAAAAAATAGAAGTTTAAGACAATGCACTTTGAATGTAACTAGGTGACTCATTGATATTTAAAAATATCAAATATCTCACAAATCCATAGCCCACAACAGTATAGTCTACTATGGGATCATACTCTTTGTACATTGAAAATATTTGTACATATATCTACATAAAGCCTGAGAAAGATTAAAAAGTGCTCTAAAACACAGAATTAAAGTGAGAAAACATTTTTGTGTGTAAAACTTCCCTGACACAAAAGATCCAGAAATCAAGGATTCTATAAAAAGACCAAACCTAAGAGTAATAGCAATAGAAGGAAATGAATAGATTCAGAAATAGAATTCATATTTCTACTGCAAAGAACACATCTCAGCATCAAAGATAGTGATGAGCTCACAGTAAAAGGCTGAAAACAATTATTCTAGTCAAATGGACCTGAGGAGCAAGCTTGTGTAGCTATCCTAATATCTAACAAAATGGAATTCAAACTAAAATTCGAAAGAAAAGAAGAAGATTTGATACTCTCTTCATGGAAAAATATAATATGATACTGCTTCAATTCTGAACATCCATTTTCATAAAGCAAGGAAGCTGATCATCTCTTAAATGAATTGTCACAGGGTCAAAAAAGAAATAAAGAAAAAAATTAAAGACTTGAATTAAAAAAAATTGAATGAGATCTCCCCTAAATCCAGCCAAGCAGGGGAATTCCCTGTGGACCAGAACTCACCAATAAAATCCAGTTTGCTAGACAACCACATCTATAAATCCTGCCTTAATACTAAACTCACCCAGGTACACAGAAAACTCAGTGACTCCTGAGGCTCACAATTCCTTAGCACCTATTAGATAAACAGAAGATATCATAGACCTACAATTGCCCAGCATCTTTTGGATAAGGGCTGGCTACTAGAGACCAAAATTTTTCAGCACCTATTGGATTAAAAGAGGTATCTGAGACCCATAATTTGCTATCACCTATTGTATAAAGAGGTCCTATAGTATCAAGAGATCCATCTGGATCAAGAGCTCATATTAGACCAAGATTATATTCCTGAGATACAGAATCAACCAGTTTTTATTACAACAAGATCAGCTCATTGTGACACAGAATACTCCAAATGAACCAAGAGCCCAGATTGGACCAAGAGAATCTTCCTGAGATATAGACACAGCCAGAACAGATTGCACCAAAATAATCTCCCTGAGATACAGACAAATCCTGAAGTGATCCAAGATAGCAATGGGCAGATGTCAGTGCAAGAATAACAACTTAAAGA